>BTHU01000006.1:55583354-55930854 GCA_036184795.1 Tokudaia tokunoshimensis
TGCAAGACCCAGCCCAAAGATCATCTGTTGTCGCCAGCCTTCACAACACTCCCTGTTCTGGACCCAAGTAGAAGCATCCTGTTTTTTGTATCAGCATTGAAACAACCACCTGTATATATAAGCTGTGACTTGTTGTCCATGTTTAATGGGTTTGCATTAAATAAGTGTTTATTCTGCGGACAGCGGAGTGCGCTGGGACGGGGCAATAATTCAATTGATTGAGGAGGAAGTTTTCTTGTGGGTATCGGCGAGTCACAATTATGACTTTTTTTTTTCTGTGCTTTTTGTGTTATTCAGCCTCGAGGAGGGGTAGAGAAAGGCCCTGCAGCATTGAGGAAAGCTGGGCTGCTGGAGAAACTTAAAGAAATAGGTAACTTTAAAACTGAAAGGTGATCAGATAATGTCCCCCTCACTCTGAAGGAAGGACAGACTTCTGAGGGATTTGCTAAACCAACAGAACCACCTCCCGCTGAAGAAACCGTCCTGGGAAGGATGCCCAGGAGACACTGCTGGTGGAATGGCCACAGTTCCTTACTTGGCTACTTGCCTTTCTGGCCAAACGACTGTACAAAAGAATGTATGATATAAGAAAGAGGGTTGGGTGACCGATAGGGGAGCTGGGGAAATTGAAAATGAAAAATAACAGCTGCAAGAAATATACCTTACACCGGGCAGTGGTGGCGCACACCTTTAACCCCAGCACTCAGGAGGCAGAGGTAGGCAGATTTCTGAGTTCAAGGCCAGCCTGGTCTACAGAGTGAGTTCTTGGACAGCCAGGGCTACACAGAGAAACCCTGTCTCGAAAAAACCAAAAGAAAAAGAAAGGAAGAGAGAAAGAAAGACACCTTACTATTGCAAGAAAATCCCTACCTCGTGAGAATAAAGGAGAACAGTAATGATAGCAGTACTAGAAGCAGCATCTAGTGTGCACACATGTAGACATACATGCAGCAAAGTGCTGGTAAGGTACAACAACTAGACCCTGTACGTATATTTTCCAGTGAGGTCAAAAAGGGAAGCCAATTTGGAAAGCAGGGTGACAGTTTCATCAACATACAAGATACACACGGGTAACAGCAATATTTATAAAAATTTTTTAAAAAATGAAATAATAAAGTACCCCAACTGGTTCATGGGTAAAGAGCAGCATACCTGCAAAATGATGTAGCATTCAGCAACGGAAAGGACAAGACTACAGCTCAGACAAGGCCATGGTGGGTCTCAGCAGTAGCTAAGTGAGAGACTCAGCACAAATGAGCACCTACAGTTGGTGTCAGGTTCTAGGAAGACAGAAACACAGCTAAAGAAAGTGGTAAATAATTGTTGGGAGTTGGGGCAGGAGCTGACGGAGGAACAGAAGTGTTTGTATGATGGGGGTTTCGAGATCATAGGTGCTTCCCACATATGCTGGCTGGCCTACACATTTAAAACAATTGAGTTTTAATGGCTACACATCACTTCATAAAGCTAGAAAGAAAAGAGGGTGGGAATGGAGCTAGGGCAGGAGGGAGTGAAAGGAGGAAGGGAGAAAGAAGGAAACAGGAAGGAGAGGAAGGAAGGAGGGAGGGAAGGGGGTGAGGCCACTCACTGGAGATCAGAAAGCCTGAGTAAGTGGCCTTGTCCTTAGTTAAATAGAATAAACTGGCTACATATTATATCAGGTGAAAGTTCTTTAATCTGTGGCTAAATTTCAAATCCACAGGGATATCATAAATACTTTGACAATGGCTAATTTGAAACACTGAACAGATCCTATATCCAAGTGCTACAGGACAGTCTCCAGTTTAGAAAGTCATGCCAGATCTTGTGATAAAAAGCGCAGTTGGGTCCCTAGGAAGTTTGGGTTCTCTGCCATTTTTATTTTTGTTTTTTTTTTTAATGTGAAAAAGTGTACATTTCCTAGACTCTCTGAATTGGGATGTTTGGGGCTAAACACATACATTTTCAGTACACAATGCAGGGGAGTCAAGAAGATGAAGCAGAGTCAAAAGACTTACAAAATGCTATAGTATTTCACTATATATATATATATATATATATATATATATATACACACACACACACACACACATATATATATATGATGTGTTAACTACTTCTGATGGATTTTCTTTGGGACATATTAAATATTAATTTAAAAACCAAACATATTTCTTATGACAGAAATATAAAAAACATTTAACACTTGAGTGCACACAAACACACCTATACACACCCACTTGCTTGTGGGGGTGGTGTGGGCCATGGGACATGATGTTCCCTATTGGATCAAGACCACAAAGTTATTATTGTCATCCTTCAGCATCCGGTCTCCATGGACTGACTCAGGAAATAGGGAGGGCCTGTTACTCACGCATGTAGTGGCATGTAGTGGCATGTAGTGGCACGTAGTGGCTAGAGGGCTGGCTTGTGATGTTTCTGTTTAGTAACATTAAACTTTTAATTGCAGAGAATGACGTAAGAGACTACGGCGACCTGGCCTTTGTTGATGTCCCTAATGACAGCCCCTTTCAAATTGTGAAGAACCCACGGTCTGTGGGAAAAGCCAATGAACAGCTGGCTGGTGTGGTGGCAGAGGTCCAGAAAAATGGAAGAGTCAGTGTGGTGCTGGGTGGAGACCACAGGTCTGTGAACTGCCTACATCCCTGAGGGGTGGGTACAAAGAGCATAAGGAGACCAAGAAAGAGGGCTCCCCCCATATGTGTGTGTGTGTGTGTGTGTGTGTGTGTGTGTGTGTGTGTATAATCTATCTATCTAATCTCACACATCAGCTCCTCAGGACACGATCCCAGAGTAAAATCATAAACTGGGCTCTAGGCACAACCCTGATATAGCTTGGGAAGAAAACCAGGATCACCGAAGCAGGGTCAGAAAACTTAGAAAATGCTACAGTATTTAACTACTTCTGTGCATTTGGGACATATGAAATATTTATTTATTTTTTTAATTTTTGAAAAAAAATTTATTCCCTCCCAAAAGACCAACTGCAATCAAAGGGGGTGAAAGGTCATGATTTTATTGTCTTCGTAACAAACATCAGCTTAGAACTGGATCACTAGGCCCTTTCTCTTCTTGTCGCCTCCCAATTCAAAATGCTTGCATCTCTTAATAGCCAGCATCCTCTCAGATCGGCAGTTGGGATCAGCACAATCTTCTTTGTAGTGTTAGCCTTTTTGTGGAAAATAGGCTTAGTCTGCCCACCATAGCCACTCTGTTTCCTGTCATAACGCCGCTTTCCCTGGGCATACAAAGAGTCCTTGCCCTTCTTGTACTGTGTCACCTTGTGGGGTTGGTGCTTCCCACATTTCTTGCAGAATGTCCGGTGGGTCTTGGGAACGTTCGCCATGTTTGCAGGAGCGCTATCAGCTCAGAAAGAGAGAGAATAGAGCAGCAACGCTGAAATATTTATTTTAAAACCATATATATATATATATTTCTTTAGAGACATTGTATGGGTTAATTTACTATGGAAACATAGATCAAGCTCTATTTGAAGTCTTAAAATATCTTTATCCTTACAACAGAAAATATTTAAGTTGTGGATTTTAGCATAATCTTACATTTTAGAGATTAGCCACTGGGGAAAGTAACAGTTTACCAAACTTGATTACTATGTATATAATTCATTTAAGTGAACAACTTTAAAATATGTGCTTTTCATTACAAAGGCACTATAAAACTTTTCAAAGAGCTCACATGCACACATGACCAGCTTAACAATTGCTTCTCTGTTATATCTCATGTTCTATTCTAAATCAACAGCCTAGATTTCCTTATGTTGCCACGTAGTATGTATAAAAGTATTATCTCTGCCTCCTGAGTAATTTTTTGCCAGGAATGATAACACCATTCCTTGTGTATGTATATATTTGTATGTATATACACATATCCATATGACAGATAATGAGTTTCACATTTTCACCAAAACACACATCAGTGTTGTGCCTGGAGCCAGTGCACGGTTTTCGACCCGGGATCCTGTCCTGGGGAGGCCCGAGGAGCTGAAAGGTGAGGACGTTCCCGCTGCTCTAGAAGCAGATGCTGCTTCCTTTGACGCCCTCAGTCCCTTCCCGGCACCTGTGAGTAGGGCTTCCGCTGGAACACTGCGGGCGAGTCTGCAGTTCCCTTACTTTTCTCCGTGGGAACATTTGGAAGTGGAACAGAGTTAAGACAGCCTGAAGGCAAGAAAGTAACAGCAGACATCAAGCCAAATGAATGAGCAGTACTAGGCATGAAGGCATGAGTTGTGGGAGATACGGATGTTCAGGACTCTTGAGTGCCATTTGCGTGTTTTCTGGCGTGACAACACTGGATCCTATGTCTGACCTGCTGTGTTAGCTTCTGTGCGAGCAAGGTACCACTTAGTTCTCCCATTCTGGTCTCCTGTTTGGAGTCAGGAGTATTTTGATGGCATTGATGACTAGAGTGGGTCCTTGTATGAAAATCAAGTCGGTATTGACTTGGCATTGACTTGGCAAGAGAGACATGGGCCATAGGAGACAAGGGAACTTCCTGGGGGTTCTTCCCAACTATAAAAGGGCTGCATTTAAAAACAAACAAACAACAACAACAAAACAAAAGCAAATTAAAAAAAAAAAAAACCCTGAAAGGCTCAGCCATAATTGAACACAGAGAATCAAGTATTTATTGAGGGAGAGGAGAGTTGAAGAGAGACTAAAGAGTGTCTAGAGTGAAGGAATTTGTGTAGCTAAGTGCTTTTTTGGATATGCTATAATTTGTGATTTTATTATGAGTTGATTTTTTTTTGGTGCGGGGGTGTGTGGGGGGGTAGGTTCCTAGACAGGATTTCTCTGTGTATTCCTGGCTATCTTAGAACTCACCCTGTAGACCAGGCTGGCCTCGAACTCAGAAATCCACCTACCTCTGCCTCCCAAGTGCTGGGATTAAAGGCATGGGCCACCACTGCCGGGCATGAGTTGATTTTTTTAAAAGGTAAAAATCGCCCATGTCTTTCTTAGTGACATTATTAAGGCCAGTGACTGGTGAGAACCACCCCTTCCCTACTGTTAGTTTAACCAGCACCTTTAAGGTCTATGGAGGACCTAACCGGGCATAAAGGATAATCACATAGGCACAGTATGTGAGCTAGCAATCTGAAGTATGTGATGACGTTGCAGACTTGATGTTCACACGCATTCTTTTCCTCCCAAGTATGGCAATCGGAAGCATCTCCGGCCACGCCAGAGTCCACCCTGATCTATGTGTCATTTGGGTAGATGCTCACACTGACATCAACACTCCGCTGACAACCGGCAGTGGCAATCTGCATGGGCAACCTGTGGCCTTTCTCCTGAAGGAACTGAAAGGAAAGGTAAAAGGCTCCTCAGCATGCTCACGGGAGGGAACTCTGCAGTGGTTCCAGAGGTAGAAGGCAAACAGGGAGGGTCTTTCCTCACTTTATTCTTGGGATAGCTGAAGGTATCTTCTCTGTAGTAAATAAGGAAAAGATAAGTTGATGAAGGTGGCAGGGATCTTCCTGGGCAGTTTGCATCCATCTGGACTTACCCCTATATCCATGAGGGATTGGTCCCATGATCTCAGATACTAAATCTATGGATGCTCAAGTCTCTCAAACAATATGATACAGTATTTGTACATAACCTATGTGTATCCTCCCACATCCTTTAGATCAGCTCCAGATCACTTATAATACAATATAAGTGCTATGAAAATAGTTCCAACTGTACTGTCAAGAGGAAAAGTGTGTATCTGTTCAATGTAGACCAAGCAACTACAGGCTTATGAAATACATTCTCAGTCTACGCCTGGTGGAAACATGGATGCAGAGGGTTGATTGTTTTCTTTTTGGATTCTTAAACTACCCTTTGTAGTAGATGGGGCAGACTAACCCTTTCTAAACAGGCCTGCAGAGATTCAGAAGGTAACCAACGTGCCCAGAATCATGCTAAGTATATTACATGGCATGGGCATGTAGGGCTCCTGGTTCCTGCCTCTTCTAAGGACATACCACAGGGTTTTCCTTTTTCACAAGTGACCCCCTCTGCATCAGAGCCTATCAAAATGGCGGTTTTGCTGTGCAGATTACATTGTGTGTGTGTGTGTGTGTGTGTGTGTGTGTTTTGTGATAGGTTCTTGCTAGGTAGTCCAGGCTGGTCTTGAACTTTCTGCCTGCCTGCTGAGTGCTGATATAGGAGTGCGTGGCTTTCAGTGTCTTAAGACCTGGGAAGCACTTATCTGAACCGCAGGAGGAAGAGCTCCTCCCCGCTCCTTAGAAACTTCTCTTAAAATTCTAGCTTAAGTCTTTTTGAGAAACGAAAGTACAGATGTTAAGATGTTATCGACTGAGCTCAACATTAAATGAAGATCTGCTGAAAAGAAACATATTTATCTAAATGGAAACTCCATTGTTTCTAGTTCCCAGATATACCAGGATTCTCCTGGATGACTCCCTGCATATCTGCCAAGGACATTGTATACATTGGCTTGAGAGATGTAGACCCTGGAGAACAGTAAGTTTATTCCATGTTCTTTCATGTGCTAGGTTTGCTTTACCGGTCAAATCTGTAAGTTTTTTTTTTAAATTGTCACTATGTATATATGTATTCGTGTATTTACCTACATAAGCACACGTGTTTATGTTCACTTAAACATATAGTATTATTCACACAATTTATAACGATTTATTCTTAAAATACAACGAGGTTCCCATATACACAGTTCACAGGACTTACATGTGTTGCCACCCAAAGGAAATGTAAGAAACTCAGCCTTATTAACAGTAATTTAACTTCAACCTGTTCTTTTATAGCTATATAATAAAAACTCTGGGGATTAAGTATTTCTCAATGACTGAAGTGGACAAGTTGGGGATTGACAAGGTGATGGAAGAGACGTTCAGCTACTTGCTGGGAAGGTACGACACTTCTGTGTGCATGTGTGTGACTTAGGTTTCCTCCCGACGGTCCTGAGGCACAGGCTGTTGATAACGTTTAGGTGAAACCGTGGGGTTTCTATGCGATGCTTTTGTAAAGCAGGGTAAGACCTACATCTGATTACTGATTCCTAAGCCACTTTAAACTGAAAGCCTCTCCTATTTCTTAAAAGGAAAAAAAGGCCCATCCACCTGAGCTTTGATGTTGATGGTCTGGACCCAGCTTTCACCCCGGCCACCGGCACACCTGTTGTGGGAGGCCTATCGTACAGAGAAGGTCTCTACATCACAGAAGAAATTTATAAGACAGGTAGGGAAACCTCTGAGGCAATACAGAAGCAGCTGTGCCCTTGGCCAATGTGTACGCAGGCCCCCTGACCTGGAAGGCAAGCACACTGGTTCTTCTAGATTGCCTGTCACGTGGTGCAACACACAATGCATTTGCTGTTGGTCACCACCTTGAGGTCTCCACTAGATACATTTGGGAGTCAGTTGTCACAGACTTTAAAATGTCAGTTACTTTAATCAACTATGTCATTATCACTTTTTTTGTTGTAGGGCTACTTTCAGGACTAGATATCATGGAAGTGAACCCAACTCTTGGGAAGACACCAGAAGAGGTGACTCGTACTGTGAACACGGCAGTAGCTTTAACCTTGTCTTGTTTTGGAACTAAACGGGAGGGTAATCATAAGTCAGGGACTGACTACCTTAAACCACCTAAGTAAATGTGGATGCATCATATGAACATCATCTAGGACATCACAGCAAACCAAACAGAACTAGGCAAACATTTTCCCCTCCCAAGGGCTTGTTCTTTTAGAAAAAAGAATTTTTTTCTTTTCAGTAAGAATGTATTCCGGCAGTTCCTTTCTGGTATGAAATTCAGGATGTGGAAATTAAAACAGCTGTAAAATCAGGAAACATGTATTTCCCATGTTAGCAGAAGTTATCCTTAAGAAGTAGTATAAATTAATTTCCAATTAAAAAATGCACTAGCATTTAAAATACACAGTGATGTTAAGTGTCAACTCATAGTTGGAAGCAAAGGTATCCAGAGGGGTAGCCTGTATCCATGTTGTTCAAAAGATGTGATTTTTCTAATAAACTCTTTATAATAAAATTCTGTTGTCGGCATCTTTCCAAGCACATGTAACATACTTACCCATGTACATACCATACCACTATATATGAATATATAGGAATATATATATTCCTACAGAGCATAGAAATAATCGTCCGGAAGACACTGATCATTAAAAGTTGGTTCCTGCCTCACCTGTAAAATGGATAATCTCAGGCTTAGACAATGTCCAAGTTCACTGGTACTAGACCACCCTTTTTTTTCCGAAGCAAACGTAACATTGCTATTTTAAGCATGACTGTTGTGCAGGTATCCAAAGGAGAGATTCACGAACATCTATGCAGGAACTAGAGGAATTAAAAAAGAGCTACTAATGTATATTCGAAGTCCACCTAATGTCACCTAGACTTTGAGAAGCCCAGCCTCTCATCTGCAGAATTCCTCACTAGCTAAAATCCTCACGCATCCTAAAACTCACCTTGGCTCTGTAATGAGATGAGCAAAAAGGACCTACAAATGTGGATGGACTGTAATTATCAGAACAAGGGCAGTCTTGTGTGTTTGCGTCACCTGAACTTTCCAGCAAAGGCAGGGAACTCAGGAATGAGAAGTTGGCTCCACAAAAGGATTTTTATTGTTTTAAAAACAAATGCATGTTAGCAAGCATGCATTGGCCATCCGACTTTTCACATGCAGTCCTAGAGTATGAGCCTAATTACTGCCTCTATGGTGTTTGAGATAATTTGAAATATTATTAATTGTAGAAAATTACGATGTACCTTTAAAGTACCCTGTACAATACAGTGGCCACATGTAGTTATTTACATTAAAGCTTAATCAAAATTTAAAGTTCAGTTCCAAATGTTAAATCTTCATTAGCCACATGCAGCTATTAACTACTGTACTGCAGGGCACAGGGAGCGCCAGCACTGCCGCCATGTTGGGTGGAGCATGAGAACAAGCACCCGAAGCCAGATTTTACTCTACAATTACTATAGTGATTTTTTCCCCCCAAGGTATAAACCTAGAGTTTCTGTCTTCTATTAATGTCTCTGAGAAGTAAATCTAAAATTCTATTCAGAGAAAAAGTTGGATTTCTGATTTTTAAGCTAGAGGGAAATTTGAATTTTTTACAAAGTTACTGGACTGCATATGCCCTTGAGAAAGATGTAAGACTGCTTTTTCATTCTTCTGTCCAATGTCAATAATTATATAACATTTTCATACACATACCAGTGTCAAATGTTCCCATTCTAGGATCTCAAAGCAAAGCAATCTAGTCCTTGTGGCACAGAGAATATATTGAAGATTATGATAAGAATAACTTTGGGGTCATTCCTAAAGTTTCTGGAGAAGACTAGGACTATTTCTTACTAGCTGAGAAACACTAATGCTGCCATTATATAGTTTTAAGATAGGCGCACATGGCAGATAAGGCTGTGGTGACTGCAGAGA
Source organism: Tokudaia tokunoshimensis (assembly GCA_036184795.1). NCBI lineage: Eukaryota > Metazoa > Chordata > Mammalia > Rodentia > Muridae > Tokudaia > Tokudaia tokunoshimensis. Next base: position 55,592,807 of record BTHU01000006.1, read on the forward strand.
CCTGAACTACAAAAACAGAGGCCTCGGAGGAGCACACCCACAGTAAGATGTGAAATGTAGCTGGCTGTGTTCATCATCAGAGTTTTTACAGAGAAAACCCGGGGTTCCCAAGTGATGATGCTAACATCTGTAGTGCAGACACTGAGGCAGTCTCCAGGCCACAGGAGCTCATACTAAGTCATTAAAGAAACAGTTTATTTGTTCGAATTTACTAGCTTTAGAATTTTTTAAAGTACCATTTCCCTTCAAATTAGCACCTCAAAATAAGCCTCAAAGAACTAAAATCAGTACTATACTTAAAATTTGTAAAGTTACAAAAATTCTGATAATTTGAAAACTCAGGTGACCATGGCCCAAGAAAGGCAAACAATAAGTTACAAAACAGTCAGGGAATCAAATGTCTGAGCACGGCTTTATTAAATTTATAAATTTCAGATGGTTTCTAGCTCATTTTATACAGAAAGCTCAGAGCAAAGGCAAAAGTCTCATAATCTACTTTGGTAGAAACTTTACAGCATTTATTTGGAACTATTTGGAAATTTAAAACCTATAATAAAAATTTTATAGGCAGTTTAAAAAAAGTATGAAACTTCATTTGTTCCTGTACTCCAAGTGAAGTATAAGGCCCTTTAATTAATAAAAAGGCTCTATTTGAAAGAACATTCATGTATAGTTTGTAATGACTACTTCACGTGCTGTGTCTTTAAGATAATGTATATGAGATGTAAAGATGTCACTTACAATAATTTAAAAAAGGCTAAGACAGGAAATCTGAGTGCCTGGTAAAAGCCACTTGGCTACAGAAACGCCTGCTCCTCGGGACCTGAATAAACTGATGTGAGTATGAACAACATGTAGCTCACTTAGTCTCTTAGAGACAAAACGTGGACAGAGAGAAGGGATTCAGTATTTGAATCAGAATAAACCAATCTGAACATGGTGGCTGCATAGCGTTCAGATTTAGATGTGCCGTCAGTCACACTCTCTGGCCTCACTGAGTCACCGGCAGAGAGGCCGGCACCTGGGCGGACTGAGGTGCTGGAGACCCGCTGCTGAGGGCCTGGGGTGGCGCTGTTGGCTCCGTCTTGCTGATGTGTGTGATGAATCGAAGACGAAGCTTTAATGCTGGCTTTAAATTACAGATAATCTTCTCTACCTAAGAAGTGAGAGCACAATTAGGGAAAGCCACAGTCCACATTTACTGCGAGACATCAGTTGTCAACAGTATGCTATAGAGGGGGTTGGTACATAATTCTTTTCTTAACACAGGCAAGCACATGTGTACTCCCACACACTGTGTATGTACATGTGGTGTGTACATGCCTGTCTACACATGCACTTCAGAATGTACGACCTGTCTACCTGCTCAGTTACCCTGCTACCCACAACTACAATTGCTCCTGTTAGGAGATGGACATCTACCAAGTTGGCCGTCTTTCCCGAATGCAATGCTAGCCCAAGCAGAAAGCATTTGCAACAGTTCTCTCTGAAGCTGTCTTATTGGTTTCACACTTGGACTCATCACACTGTTAGACCCAAAGCAGCACAATGTCTGCAGTCCCATGCACTCAGAACACGTAAGGAGACAGACACATCAGTTTCCTGGCTTTCCCAGCTCTAATGCTCTTTGATCTCAGGGGGAAGGACTGGGTGGTCAGCAAAGTTTCTTTTTGCTTTATTCCCGGGTCAAAGTTTAGGCCCAAATACAAAGAATATATTTTGGGTTTAAAAATCTTCATCAGTTCTGCCCATTTTTGTGTGTGGTAACAGAAACAGACACAAAAAGAAATGCTTTCTTTCGGGAGGAAAGTGTTACCTCTGACAGCACTGTGAAGGTGTAAAGGAGCACGTGCCCTGTTGTCAGCTCCAAGGAATGGCTTCATAGACCAACATTCATGCTGACACAGCAATTACCTCTCTCTGACAGAGCTCAAAGAACAACACATGCAAGTGTGGAAACGTTACAATGAAACCACTTCTCAGTACTGTTCACTGAGCTAATTAAGACAAACCTCAACCTGGTAGAAAGGGAACAGCAGTCAGGCACTGAGAAGAGAGGTGCAATGCAGCAGTCTGCCTCACTGACACCCCCAAAACAGCTCAGACAGCTTCCTACACAAGGAAAACACACACACACACACACACACACACACACACACACACACACACACACACACGACTAAGGTCTTCCCACTCACTACCACCTCTAACAGGAAGTGCCTCTTCCTATGCTGACGTTGGGTGCATTCCTTCAGCTTTACCACAGAGCTTATGCTGTGTCCCTGACAGAGCAAATCTGACAGTTGGGAAAAAAAAAAATCTTCCAGGCAGTGGAGATGAGAACATTTTCCCGGGATTCTGTTCTTCTGGTTAAGAACCCTCATGCTCTTCAGAAACTCTCAATAGCCAATCTCTTGAGCCGCCCGCCATGACTTGTACTTATACCACTGCGTGTTCAGCATCCCATCATGCACCCTAGAACACACGTCCCTCGGGTCTTCTTAGCCACACCATACAACTTTTCACGGGTGAGCAGACTATTGAAAGAGTTGCCTTCTCACTGATGCCTTGGGGGGTGGGAGGGGGGTTCTGATGTTCTGTTTCAAACATTGCAGGGAAAGCTAGGAGATCATTTCTTTATCACTGTATCTAGAATTATGTTCTCCTGTGGCCTTAACAGGTCAGATACCAGACACCTTACAAACAAAACAAAATGAACCAAAACAAAACCAAAAACCCCAAACAAAAATGTTTATCACCATGGATTAAGTTTGATAGGTTAAACAACACTAAAAAGTAAAAAACCTAACTTACTTGCTCTTTCACACTGTCTCCAGTAAACATATACTTCATATGATACAGGAAGTCGCAGATGGGGTCCATGTAATTTAAGTGCGTGCTGCACTGGTCTACATTCAACAGCATGTCATAAAATGCCACTCCAATCTATGTGACAAATAAGGTTAGGTTATTTAAGTGATTGAATGATCAAATAATTCAACCCGAGCTGCCCAGCCTCCCACACTGGCACATGGGATAGCAGAGGGGCAGTCACAGCCCACACTTCTCATAGGACACGGTCTACACTCAGCAGAATCACAGTACTATGCAATGGCCTAACGAGAGTACCTCTCTACAGTTAAGTCTCTCTTAGAGTAAGATATAGGATCCCCTTCTAGACATTCCCTCACCAACAACGCACTCCAGGGACGCTCAGGCTCAGTGTGCCTCCTAGCTCCATTTGCGAGCTAATTAAAACAAAGAAACATTTGTCTACGTTATTCTATGTGTCTGTATGCAGACCATGTGCATGCTCAGTTCCTAAGGTGCCAGAAGAGAAGAACGGGAGCCCCTGAGTTATAGGTGGCTGTGACCTGCCAGGTAGGTGTTGGGAACTAAATCCAGATCCTTAGCCAGAGCAGCCAATGCTTTTAACCACTGAGTCATCTCTCTGGCCCTGTGGTGCTGTCCATTTTCTTAGGAATGCTTGACTTCCCCCAGTCCCCTTACTGTAAATTCTCACACACAGTTCTGGGCCCGCAGCTCTGGCTACCGCCTTGAGCACACTATTTTCCCCTGCGTCTCAAGTTTAATGCATCATATACTAAACTTGCTGCAGGCATTCTGAGGCCCCTAAGTGGATCCCAGACCCCACAAAACAGATGTTACTATTTACGGCTGACCGCCACTGTGAAAATACTTGTCCGGAACAGATCTTTCAGACTTGCAGTAAGCCAGATGACATCTTACCTCAATCATGCACCGGGTTCTCTCCTGCTGGAATCTCTGTAAAAATGGTCCTACAAGATGGTACACATAAAGCAACTGGAACTCAGTCTTCACGATGGGAAGAAGCACTTCAGTGAGGAACCTGAAGGTTGGAGATGAAAACCTCCCATGAAGTTCAGGCAGATGAATCCTTTGGATTATGTTAGTACTCCATTCACAAGTGTGTAAGACGACTAAAAGCGTTGCTTTGCCTTTCTTCTCAAGGTTCCCTTACTTTTTGGTAACAATACTCTTTCCTTCTGTGCACATGTATGTGCGTGTTGTGGGTGTGGTGTGCATGTGTCTGTGGGCACACAAGCCTGTGTGTGCAAAGGCCAGAGGAAGATGTCAGGCGTCTGCTCTGCCTCTCTCCTTATTCCCTTAGATGGGCCTGCCATTGATCCTGGAGCTCGGCTGGCATTCAGCAATCCAACTGTCTCCACCCCTCCCCATGGTACTGAGGTTGCAGGTGTATGTGCAGTCATGTCTGACTTTCTATGTGTGCTCTGGGGATGTGAACTGAGGTCTTCATGTCCACACGGCACACACTCTCTGTCCATCCACACCTTCTTCATATCTGCACGGCACTCTCTCTGTCCATCTGCACGGCACACACACTCTTCACATCTGCACGGCACACTCTGTCCATCTGCACGGCACACACTCTCTTCACATCTGCACGGCACACTCTGTCCATCTGCACGGCACACACTCTCTTCACATCTGCACGGCACACACACTCTTCACATCTGCACAGCACACACTGTCCACATCTGCACATTCTCCTCGTGTCTGTGCAGCACACTGTCTGAGCATCTCCCTCTCCTGGTAACAATGGTACCTGTAAATCTTGCATATCTCACCTGGTCTCATTTTCAACTGACTAATCAGTGAAATAAATTACTTTGGACTTAGAAGTAATTCTTATATAAAGTACAGACAGGTGTTAAATGACAGGTGACTTATCTAAAAGGAAAAGAGAATTTGTGGAAATGCCATTCTCATGGAATTTAGATCTAATTGATAGCATTTTACAGTCAACAAAATAATCTGCAAGTAGATTAAGTCTAGTTTTCAGTTCAAAAGGCAATTTCTGTGATATACTCTGGGACCCAGATCTGAGTAAGCCTCCTGAAAGCACAGTGGAAAAATGAGATATCACTATTTGCACACATAAGAAATTAAAACAAACAATTCTGAAATAGGAGGTTTCTGACTGACCAGGGCCCCCACTGTCTAAAACACACTCTCCAATTCTCATGAGTGAGAAATACTTCCCTGTAAATCAGACTTAGGAAAAGAGACGCCAAGTCTCTTTAGGGAACCGAGCTTACTTTGGGATAAGCGAGAGCTGCCCGATGCTGGAGTGGTGCCACACAGCATGAGCCAGAGCTAACGTATAGCTGCAGCTCATCTCGGAGTAGGACTGGTGACAAGCCGTGAAGTCGAAGAGGCGGAATGGGTAACCAACCCACTCTGTCTCTGACGTCAGGCTGGAACTGCTGATTACACTCACAATTCGGTCATGAAGCACAATCCAGTATGGCTCCTTTAAATCAGAAAAGTCTGGTTAAAAGGATACCACGTATCCAGCACTGGACCTCAAAGCCTATCTTTTACTCCTGCTGCCTTCCCACTCCCTGAAGTTTCCCATTTGTCTGGCTTGTGTGTGTGCAATGGAGACTGTGAAACAGCTAAGTGGCTCTGCACTGATCAGCCTGACCTGGGAGAGGTTGACTGGAGTCTCTGCAGTGTGTTAATGCCTGACATTCACTATGCAGTAAACTGACTTTGCTAATCTTTACTACACAAAGAAGCCTGGGACGAGTATAAAAATGGAAATAAACACCTGTGTCCTAATTTGAAAGCATATAACAAAACATGGATTCACAGTTACCCAGCAAGTGTAGAGAATACAGTGCTGATCAACATTATTTAAGGGTCAAGAAACAAGGAGATCAGAGAGGGAGAAGTCACAGAGAAGTTCGGCACAATGTCTTATTTGCTAACATTTCTCAATGAGCACAGTGTGCAGGACTGGCTGGATACACAGCATGTTAACTGGCCCAAACCAGACCAGATCATGAGACAGAAATGAAGGATGGATGGGGAAGTTGCTACTGGCAGAGATAGGTAAGTCTAGCAGATACATTTATAAGTGACGTAGAACAGCAAAAGGACAGTGATAGTGACTGTAACTACGTGTATGTGTTGACACGGTCTCATGAAGCCCAGGCTAGTCTCAAACTGATGATGTAGCTGAGGATGACTTAGAAGCTTCAATCTTCCTGTCTCTGCCTCCCGAGTGCTGGGGTTATGGGTGTGTGCCACCACACCCAGTTCCAGGCAGTCAAACCCAAGGCTTTGTGCATGCTAGGCAGGTGCTCCACTGACTGAGCTGCATTTCCAGCCTCGCTATAACTTTTTTAAAAGCAGTGGTATGGAAGGCTGAAGAAGGAGGCAGGTCATTAACTGGCATGAGCTCCTGGGGTAAGCTTACTCTGTATGCATTTCTCTGGTCAACACTGCATCACTATGTACAAACCACAGTTAGGAACTCACTGGCAGGGCCGTGATGATCAGACCAATTGCATTCATCCACGCTGTAATGTTCTCCCTTGGCACTAAGGGCTGGCTGCAAGCAGACAGGGAAAAAAAGGTAAAATTATGAAAACATTCTCTACACTTGACTAAGGATCTTGTTTGTTATAGAAGATTCTCAACCAATCAACTCCAAATTATAATGGGCTTTTTTTGAGAAAAAATTAATAAACATAAAATAAGTCCTTTGTATGCATGTCCTTTAACAACAGTTGTAGGGCTGAAAAGACTACTGAACTTATTAATTTATACCTTTTCCCAATGATTACTCCCTACTTTTTGCTGATCTTTTAACAGGACATTTTGGAGTGTAGGATGTACCTGGGGACTGAACCCACTGTCTAGCACTTACTGAGCAGATGCTCCAAAACCAAGCTCTACCCCTATTCCTGGTCATCTGTAAAGAGACTCATTAGTGACAAGCTAACATTACTACTAACTTAATCATCAAGCAGGTTATGAAAGGTATAATGTGAGCAAACCCTGGTCGTGAATGTGACTAGTGTTCATTTTCTTACACCTGCATCTCAGAGATAAGAATAGACCCAGAAAGATGCATGGTGCTTGCTTTGGGGCACAGGTCTGCCTGACAGAAACCCCATCAGAAGTAAGTGGAGTCCGATTTTAGGAAAAGAGACACAGACCTTTTCAGGACGACATTGAGAAGGGCATTCCCGACATCTTTGCCTGGAACTGCCAAGGCCATGAGTTCCACACATGTCACATGCAGAGCGTGGGCAGCAGGGTTGGGGAACTCATTGAATCTCCAGTCACAGTTTGGGAAGGGTCCTGGAGACTTGCCAGCCATGGGTGCAAAAGATTAAGGCAATAACAATTTGACTATTCTGAAATTAATGGTTCACACTAATATAATATTTACAGATTTCGTAATGTTCCAAATGTAAGCATCACATTTGATTATCAACTGATCTGATTATGGGCTGTCAAGAAGTGACTTAACTGCAATTAAAACATAAAAGGATAAACAATACAAAGCAAACACAAGATAAGTATCATGAGATAGAATTATATGACTTAAGCACACTGAGCAATACCCACCAAACAAGTGCCTACTCTTACGCGGGACTCTCAGAACAGACGCTGTACCAGCAGGGGACAGAACAACATGACCTCAGGCTTCTTTATCCTATTTCTTTTATAGTTACAGGGCAATTGCATGTAAAAAATTCTTTAAAATGAGTAATCCCATTACCATAGTAAATACATTCCTTTGTTTAGGCATGATATGCAGACATGTTATGTAGACTGCTGATAACTGTACACATGAAAGCAAACTCAAGAAATAAAAACAAATAAAAAATAAAAAGCAATAGCTAGTTATTTCAAAGTTTGACTGCTGTTTATTAACATGTATGCTGTACAAGTACTCAAGGATTTAATATTTATTTAATTCATTAATTGAGGTAGGGTTTGGTTATGTAGTTCAGGTTGGCCTTAAACTTTTTGAAATCTTCCTGCCTCTGCTTCCCAAGTGCTAGGGCTATATGTACTAGTATCTGCTGCTATACCTAGTTTTAAAGGATTTATTTAAAGCAAAAAGACTAATGCTCTCCAGGGGCAAACTGACGCCTGCACTGTAAGAGACTGTATACTAATATAGAAGTAGGATTTCCTTTATTGAGACAAATGTCTATAATGTCTGTTCTTAAGTTTGAGTAGCAACAGAGAAAATTCCCACATGTCTGGTATGATGATGCAATTTAATTTTTACAGAGATAAAAAAAATCATAAAGGCCACTTTTAATCCCATCATATGGGAGGCAGATCTGTGAGTCTAAGGCCAGCCTGGTCTATACAGCAAGTTCTGGGCCAGCCATGGCTACACAGTTAGACTGACACTGGGGAGACCTGAGGGTGAGTATAGTCTGCACTCACAGCCTCAGTTCCTGGGGAGCGGAGGCAGAAGATTGTTCAAGGCAAAGAGTCTGAGGTCAACCTAAGCAACTCAGAGAGAAAAATTAGAAAATGAGGTCTTGAAATACATAAAAACATTACCTTAAAAACTGCTCTTACAAGCTAAAATAGTGCAATTTATGGAGAGTCTGGGAGAAACATGACAGAAGAAAGGATATTGTCTACCAGCCGGCCAATGAGCTTGCAGTAGTAGGAGTCCTCTGGAACCCAGGGGTTGTCCTCCCGTGCATTCATAGCGTGCTTCAGGTAGGTATCACTGAGACACCAGCCCTGTGGCCGGTTATCTTTGAGGGAGCCAATGATTGCATGGACAAGTTTTCGTTTGAGATGGTCGCGGTTTCTCAGGCACATTTCATAATAGTGCAGAGTATTATACAGATAAGTCACTGGCCGGTCTGCCAAGAAGAAAACGGCCTAGCATGTTTATCAGGTTACCGACAAAGCGAATCCTGTGCTTCCATGACTACCAAAAAACAGCTCAGAGGATTATGACACTACTTCACATTCTGGACCACTGCATACAGGGAGCACTTTAATCCTAAATCAGGCAGAAGATTTCTAAAAATACACATAATATATGTAAGGATGGTCATCCTGAGCAGACAATTTCACCTCTGTAAATTTACTGTGCAAAAAATGATAGAAAGCAACAGATGTCAAGTGCGGTCCTGTTCCCACTGTTGAAACGGTCACAAAGAAAGGACTGAGAAATTATCACACAGAGAGGCAGAAGTCTTCACACACTGACGTTAATACAACCTCAGCACAGGAGATGGGAGAAAGAACCAGGTGCAGAATGCTGCAATGTACTTATAACAAAATAAGAAAAGGCCAAGAGTGAGAAACCAGAGTGGCATCCGACGGCCACCCAGGCAACTGTCCCAGTGCCAGCTCAGGGACTACGGCCAGCTACACACACAGTGGGACTTTTTACTGCATACCCATTAGAAATTGGTCCCATGTCAACTAATCCAGAGCACTGTTTTTAAAGGCATTCTCCCTCGAGCCTGACACATACTCTGTATAGTAATATACTTCTCCTTTCAAGAAAGATACTGTAGGTAAAAGGGACCAGTATCTGCCACTGGACACTTTTCTCTGCAGTGGCTTTCACATTTGTGTCATGGGCTGTACCGTGCTCTAGTTTCTAGTCTAGAGCAGAGTCTCAATGGCCTCCTAAGCAAGCCCAGCCCAGCAAACCGTGCTCCTGACTCCGGGTAGTCACCGCACGATCCACTGCTCTTCTGCGAGGCTAATACCCATTAGGGCTGTGATGTGGCTTTGAGATGGGCTGTGAGCCACACCTGACCTCGTCGTTCTCAAACAATGACTCCCATGCACCCATCTTCCTCAGTGACTTCCAGGATCACCATCTTTAGGTTATAAAACTGAAACTGGCGTTTAATGTGAGCCTGCAGTCAGGTGTGTTTTCCTTTCCTGGCCTTATTCAGGTAAACATTCTTAATTCAGTCCACTAAAGCAATCTTCCTTCAAATAGGCCTTTTCCTCTACCACCGCAGTAAAGACCCTATGACTCCCGCAATGCTTACGTCTCTCCTGCTCATACAAACTTTATATCAAAAGTTCAAACGGCACCTCTCGGAAGCCTGCGAGATCCACTCTGTTTATAGAGAAACCTCATGGCTCCGTGCTGTGCATCTTACGACACCTGTATGACTTCACTCTGCAGCACTTCAAACCTGCAGAACCACTTTTACCACACGGCAGTGCTCAGCCGATATGTTCATAAAGGTGTCAGATGGAATTACAAGCTGAACAAACTCACCATGGAATTTATATAAGCCCCCTAGGTGATCCAGGAGAGTCTCTAGTGATTTGGACACTGGAAGCAACTCTAAAAACCTGTGGATTACTATATCAAATACTGGAAGAAACCGGAGACACACATTTCCAAAGTAGATGGGCAGATAGGGGGACTGGATTGGTACAGGAGGGTCAACCTGTTCTGCCAGGCCTTCGAAATACAGCTTCTCGGGATATTTCTGTAGGTGAAGAGACAGACATTTATTAGAGTATCTCCGAAAAGGAAGCTTAAAAGAGCTACGAAGGAATGAATATTAAAAACTTTTTTTTCGATTTTTATTTATTTATTTATTTATTTTGGTATTAAGCAAAGCACATGCTCCCTAAATCAGCAGCACCCCGGCTCCCCAAGAGTCACGCCATATTAATTTTATTACTGCTATCTTCACTTGACACAGAGTCATGTCGATTAAAAGTATAGTTACAATTCACTCTTACTCATCAGTCTAACTTCACAGCTAATTTGCTTCCATACAGACCATAAAGGAAACAACGGACCACAACGCAAACAGCCCGATCAAGCAGCCATTCCGGCTGCTGCTTTGGAAAGTGACCTACGCCGGTCAGAGTGGTACCTTGTGGTAGTTCATGTGCTTGGTGTGCCAGTCACTCTGGAGCCAGTGCTCTGGGGAATTCTCCTTCACAAAGTCACTCACTCGGTTTCTGAAGTCATTTGGTTTGAGCAACAGCAACTGAATTATGAAATAACAGACCTGGGCTTCATTCCCTTCATGACTGCGCATAGCCTTTGGAAGTAAACACAAAAATTAAGTGAACTTGTCCTATCTGTATAAAATTATATTATTACGATTTCCTTACATGTCTAGTCTACCCCAAACCAATTTTTTCAGCACTCCTAAAGATTATTTGACCCTTTCTGAGACCTATTTGTGGTTCACTACTACTCCTGCTAGGAATGTTTACCTTAAGGTAAACCTTTCTTTGATGCTGTATCATTTAGGATCATGTGATGCCCTCTTTTTTCTGATGTTATTTCCCCACATGACTATGTTACCTTGCAGGGTAAACTTGTCTCAGTGCCCCACCACACTACAACTACCTGTACATTTATGCTTCACAGACAAGAGATCAGTATTAATGAACTAAGCCACTACAAATACCACCAGTATGCTCTGGCTGGCCATGGGCTCTCAATGTGGACCAGCCTGGCCTTGAACTTACGACAAATCCCCCTACTAGGATTACAGGGATGTGCCAAAATACCCAGCCACTACTGATTTTTTAAAAGTATATGATTCCCTAGTTAATTCAGTCTTTTCGTAAAGCTTGGCTTGAAGGCTGGAGTGTTGGCTCGGAGTCTGGAGCACTGGCTGCTCTTGCAGGTGCTGTGGGTTTGGTTTTTAGCACCTACAGGGCTCTGCAGAACTTTCTGTGTCTCAGGTGATCTGACGTCTTCTTCTGGCCTCCACGCACACGCACACATGGTACTCAACAAGTGCAAGCAGACACTCATGCACACAAAAGTAAAAACAAATCCTAAAACAAACAAACGGACGGCCCAGCTACCCTTGAGACACACTAACAGCCAAGGGAACATGTGGAGGATGCTGGGTACACACAGGAAACAGTCAGACTCCTGACTACCGAAGAGAATGATTACATCAGCTAGCACCCTACAAAGACAGGTAATAGCTTTTCACTACTTCCTGACCCACAGCCTCTAGGAATAAACCATTTGTATTTCAAAGCATAACAAAGCCAGAAAAATCTATTTACTTTTGTATCTTCTGCGAATATAATACTAATCATTGAATAGGCACTGGAAAAAGGAATTCAGAAAGTCCTTCTTCTTTAAGGAAGCATAAGCACATGAAATTCTCTAAAGCCAAACAAAGGAAATCAGCAGCCGGCCTCCCACTCACAGGATTCGATCAAAGCATGATAAGAAGGCTTAGAAACTTATTCTTACCAGGCAGAGAATGAGTCTGTCCAGTGTGACAATGTTATACTTCCACACCATGTCGTTGAGAATTTCAATGCACTTATTGAGTTGCTGACCTCCTGCAGATGTAGAGAACTCATACACCAAGAAATCTGCAAATGTTCTCACATGGGCCACCAAGGCCCTGGCCCCAATTCTCTCTAGTACCCTAGAAGGCAAAGAGTGAGAACTGAGCTCTTGGATGGACAACACTGACTGCCAAACAGACTGACACCCAAGGCCTCCTTCTGGCTTACTTGTACCCAATCTGACTAATGTGGTCCGTTTCCAGGAGCATTTTCCAGAGGAGACAGAGGAAAAGCGGGGGGAAGCCTTGCACGGAGAACTGGGTGATGATCTCGTTCTCATCAGTCATTGACTTCCACTTCCTGTACTCTTCCTCCACATTCTTTTTCAGATTAAAACGGCTTTCCTGGGGTACATTATTTTGCTTGAAGAATGCCTAAAAGGAAGAACAGAAGTTCATGTCACTGAATACAGAAAAAAGGGAACAGTGGACAATCGGAAGTGAGCAACTTGGTCTGTGTTTGGTTCTGGCAAAACAAGTATCTCATCCTGTATCTATGCATCTTACAAAACCAAGTGTCTGTGAGTCAGGCAGTAATGAAAGCCTGAATGTTACAGGCTGGTCTAGCAACTCTAAGTTTCTTTTTTCTAATTCCTAAACAGAAATTCTAAGCAAGCTTGAATTCAAAGTCTCCTCAATCATTTTATGCTAATCTATGAGAGAAGGAAGAAAAAAAAAATGTGTCTCCTTTTCAGGTTACATAGGCAGTGTCTCCACAAGGAAAATCAGTTATGACAGAGCAGTGGCTCTGATTATGGTCCCTGGGCCGCATGCTCAGCCAGTCTTCAGGCCCTCCCCCAGATCTGCTCAACCAGAAGCTCTAAGGCTGGGATCCAGGATCTGCCGCTTGGCAAGCCTTCCGGATCTATGTGCTGTGTGAGAACCAACATTCTAGCTTCACTGAAGTCATGGGAAATCAATGTCCGCCACGCCGTCAACCTTCTCTGAGAAGACAAGACACACGAGGTTTGCCTTGCTCTTTTTTATAGAGCCACAGCTATAATTTTGTTGTACAGTTTAAAAAAAAAAAATCAACACAGTCGAATTTAGTACCTTTGTGCTCTATGACGTTTCACTGAAGCTTATTTCTCTCCATCTTAGTGTAAGGAAAGAATTGTTCAGGATTGTGTTAACTCTTTTGAGATTCTAAAACTGTTCATTTAAAAAAATGAAGCCATAATAATTACATTTTCAGAAACACATTTAATCCTCAATAGGATGAAAAGGAACTCAAGAGATTTTTGGAAGTAAAAAGAATTTTCAAAAAGGAAATATCCAATTTTCTTCACCTATTACCAAGTCAAGCACTCCCTAGAAAGCCAGTGACTGGAAGAAAAAAATCACCATGAATTTAATATGTAATTCAGAACCAAATTACCTGCAGAGGGGCTGGAAAACAGCTTAGGGTGTGTGAAGCCCAGTTATGAGGAGTAAAGTTCATGATGGTCTGAAGGATATCTTTACACCAAGTTCCCTGTATTGAATCAGATCCTGTAAAAAAATCTAAACAGGCAGACATGAGTCAGATCTCTATGACCACAGATCCGTACTGTCAAAGAAAGCAAAAGCAACCATGTGCACTGAGGCGTCTCAGTAGAGGATACGTGCCCTCTGCCTGCCTCTGTTTTACTTCAGACCTACACTTTTCCTTTGAGAAAAACTAGGAGTGACCTGGGCTTTTTATGAGAAAATATGAGCACAGTTAGTGAAGAGACAACAAAGGACTTTAGAATCTTTTTTATTTTTAATAAGGTCTTTCCTGGGCCAAGAGAACAGAATTAAAAAAGCAGATGTCCGACTACATGCCCTATGTGTCCCAAGTGTAAATCTCTAAATCGGAGATGTTTACTTACAGGACATAACAGCTTACAAAAATGTAGCTGAAACCGATAAACCTGGTATCTTTTCTTTCCTTTTTTTAAACAACTCTCAAAGTGTGGTCCGCCCCTCCTTCTTTCCTTCCTTCCTTCCTTCCTTCCTCCTTTCATTTTTGAGATAGGGTCTTATAATAAAGTCTAAATTTACCTCAACTTTGCAATCCTCCTGCCTCAAACTCTCCAAGTGCTAAGATTACAGGCTTGTGCTGCTATAGCTAGTCCTACTGTCCTTTTAAGGATTTGATGTGTTCAGAGCTATTCAGATAATAATTTGCAGCTATCCTTAGCATTTCTCTATGGTACTGTGAAATGCCCGTCTCTCTGCACACTTCAAAGAAGGCACCAGACTACACAATTATACACTATAACATATCACCTGATTTCAACAAGAACAAAAGGTGCTGGTCTCAGTTAAGACCACAGCTAATGTCCTATAAATTAAAAATATTAAAGTTATCAGAAGGGACTTTGAATGTTATTACAAACAAAGAAAAATTTTGAGCTGGTAAATTACCTTGATTTGGACATTATGCAATGTACAAACTGTGGAAAAGTCATGCAGTATCCTATAAATATGTAGGACTCTTTTTATGTGTCAATGAAAAATGAATGAAAATCCTGTCAGCAACGCTATAAAAATGAGCACATATAGACTCACTCCCAGTGCTTAGCGTGGGAATGCGTGTGGTGTGCCCCAGTGCAGGAAGTGGGAAGGAAAGTGCGAAGGACAGGACAGCACTCAAGTGCAACAGCTGCCTGTCTTCGTGGAACTTCAATTTTAGGTAGAAGAACATCTGACAGAAAAGCCAGTAATTATGCAGATATAAACATCTGGCAGACACTCTCTCGAAAATTAACTCATCCTGTTGTTTTACATCTACAAAGGACAGTGTCTTCTACAGAAGCTGAGACTGATGTTTCAGGTGGAAATGAGAAACTGGAAAAGTTCCTGCCCACGAGTGATTGTGTTCCCAGATGTTCTTATGAAATTTATAGTGGCATCAACAAACACAATTTTACGGAACCATAACGAGATGTGTTCACATTTGCTACAGGGAATGTTTTCTGAATGATGAATTCATAAAGACACATACATTAAAAATGTACTCAATATAAAAAATAAGCCAGCGGATCATGGGGCAGCCAAGTGCGACAGTCCACGTGCAGGACTGGGGTTTCACATTACAGCTCATCTTTAAGGAACTTTCAAAAACGAACAAGGGACACACAGTTATCTGAAAACCCAGCCCTTCCTCCCTCAGCTGTGTCTGAGGCCCTGCCTTCCTCCTTTGCTCTAACCAGCGCAGCATCTTACACGAAGCAGGTAAGCGCTGTAGAGACAGACGGGAGAAACCACCTGTGTTCATTTACTCCAGACGTCAAAGGGCACCAACAAACCGGAACAAACACACCACTGCCCGCTAGAGTTCTGTTACCGAAACTACTGTTTACATAAATATTACTTATGCTAATGGTACATGCTACATGATTCTTAAATGAAAAAGGACTTTATAAAACTTCTCTATTTTAATTACTAATATTTATGTACAGATGGAAATCCATTAAAAGAAAATCTTTGGGAATTTCCTTAGAATGACAGTGCTACGAGCTTCCATTTTTAACTGATCTTGAGGAGAGACCAGAGCCACTGGCTTGCTGTTCCAGAAAGGCCTCCTTAGCATGTGCTCCCACAGTGATCTGAGAGGAGCTGCGCAGTCTATGTTAACATCTCTTACAGGATCTCTACCTGTGATGTGGGTTGCTCGGGCTAAGGTCAGGATCAAGGCTCGGTTCAGTTCTTCCGATTCTGCGGACAGCACTGTTTTGGGATCATTGAGGAAGCGGGTAAACTGCGGCTGGACCTCTGAGCTCCCCAGGGCTGTGATGAGCCTCAGTGCAGTGCTCTCCACACTGAAAAGCAGGAACACACGGTCCACACGGATGTCGGCAGATCCAATTGCAGAGGTGTGAACATGCAATAACACAAAGATTACACATTTCCCTTCATTGATATAAATAACCTCCCTTTTTGATGCTAAGTTTTACAACATGACACAGCTGATCTCGTACCCATTTGACAAAGAGAGCCTGTAGACTAGAAGAAAACCCCTCTTCTAGACAGACAGCACCTCACTACTAGGTAGGAGCACACACCAGTACAGCAGGTCCATAGGGAGGTGGGGCCGTGGAGACCATGCAGCGTCACTGGATGCTCCAGTGCGTGACTAAGAGGTGGGCTTTGAGCCCCAGAAGCTGAACTCTCGTCTCCTTCTTCAGCACCACGTCTGCCTGCAGGCCGCCATGCTTCCTGCCTTGATAATGGACTAAACCTCTGAGCTGTAAACCAGCACCAATGAAATGCTTTTCCCTTATAAGAGTTGCCATGGTCATGGTGTCTCTTTACAGCAATAAAACTCTAAGTGAATCAGCATTTGGAGGCAGAGGCAGGGGGATCAGAATTTTTATCTTGTGTTGGCTACAAAAATGAATTCAAGGTCAGCTTATGGTACACAAGACTGCGTCCCCTCCTCCATTAAGTTACAGATTCCCATCTGAAATACGTTTTCACTTAAATCAAAATTGAAATGATAACCTTTTTTGTTGTTGTTTTCAAAACAGGCTTTCTCTGTATGATAGCCCTGGCTGTCCTGTAACTCGCTCTGTAGACCAGGCTGGCCTTGAATTCACAGAGACAGATCTGTTTGTCTCTGTCTTCCATAAAGCGATACTTTAATCATGACTTGAAACATATAAATCCAATTTCTTTTAAAAACTTGGATTCCACTCTTTCACTGGAATTATGATGTCGTAGAAGCAGAATTTAAATTTTGCAGCAAATAAAAAAAAGGGGGAGGGAGGGGACTAAGATGGCCACTTCCAAGCAAGGGTGTCCTAAAGCCCGGGTGGGCGGCCGCAGGCCACTCACCACAGATGGAGCTGGTTCTGGTTGGTCTGGGCGACCGCAGCCAGCGTGTGCAGGTGGCTCAGAAGCTGAACTCGGTAGTGCGGCTGAATGTGGTGCATCCGGTGGCTGAACATCTCCAGCAGTGTGTGCAGGATGCCCCAAGCATGGGACTTGAAGACGGTGGGCAGGAGCTGACCTACCAGAGCCAGAATCCCAGGACCCAGTTAGTAAAAGGACATCCCCGTATATACCTGAAGAATGACATTCAGGATGTGTGTGAAAATGACTATAAACCCAGACTATAAACACAGGCGTGTACATATTTCCACTTGTAGGGGTAAAAGACCCAGAGCCTAAATACACAGTGAGTTTATCTTTCCTTTCTAGAGTTTGACATGTCAGGCTCAAGTTAATGTGGAAAAATAAAATGAAAGCAACCACACAAAAATAAAACAAAAACCAACCAACCAAAACCATAAAAGCCCTTCTGGTCTGCCTCACATCTCAGTTACCTCTTGGATACTTTTATAGAGAGTAAAGGTTTCCGACTTCTGAGTATGAGATTCATTTCTCTCTATATCTATATCTATATTTAGATCTAGATATCGATAGTGCTGGCAATTGAACCCAAGGGCTCCATTACCCAGGCTGGCAGTTCAAATAATTCTCATGCTTCAACCTCCTCAGCTGAGACTACAGGTGTACACCATTGCAACTAATATAACTAAAACAGACTCACTTTTTTAACACCAAAAAAAAAGAGAGAGAGAGAGCGCGCGAGAGAGCGCGAGTGAGAGTGCCAGCCAGCCATGGGGGCCACAATTCCAGCACTCGGGAGGCAGAGGCAAGAGTTCAGAGCCAGACTCACATAAGGAGTCGGAGGCCAGCCTAGCCTGGACAACAGAACTATCTCAAAAAAGCCAAAACGGAGACCAAAACAAAAAACCTAATGCCTTTCCTTGTTCATTCTTTCTTCCATCCAAAGAAAGCTGGACTCACTTCTGGGAAAAGAGTTACTGTGGTTAAAACTCATATTACTGGTGAAATGAATCAGAAAAGTGTTTCCAGTCAGAAAGTGGCTGTTATTCAGACCTGCTAAACCCTAACTCGTTGTCCTCTACACCGGATGAGAACTCCTTCCTATGGCCACACTCAGGCCTCGCCTCTCGGTTGGCAGTGTTGCATTTAAGACCGCATGTGCAGGAAAGGACCTGTCCCACCTGTCCCACTCGCGGCTTCTGAGCAGCATACTCCCATTTCTTGCCAGGTTCCCTCCCTCCTCAGATGCTAAGGGAGGCCTGTTCTGCCCTCTGACTCTCCACAGCACCCAGCTCTGTCCCAGTGCATCTGTCATCGCCTGCTTTCTCCCTGTCCTGTCTCAGCAGGCTGGCCTCACAATGTCAGGATCCTAAGCACTTGGACGACTGCTCCTTGAATTACTGACTTGTTAATCATTAGAAACAGCAGCAAAGTTTGTCTTACTGATAAATCCTTTGATGCCCAAAGACTCTATTTCCATATAGACCAGTAAGCGGCTGTAAGTTTCAACTAGTGCTGGAGCCAGTGCAACATTGGATTTTGTATGAGCCAGTTTTATCACTCTTGTTGCAATGCTGTGAATAAGGCTGAGGAGGAAAGAAGAGGAAAATGAGAACCGTGTCTGTCAACACAGGAGTAGTTCTTCTCGGCAGCAGATGCTTATGAATCTGAAATGCAATGGTTCCAGCAGACTTGGCTCACTCATCAAGTGTAAGCTGGATCGGACACTCGGTAGTGACATCTGAACAACTGGAAATGAACTGCGGTTGCTACAGTACTTTAGGGCTGGGAGTGTAGTAGCTGGGATACACACAGGGATCCTTCTGCTCAGGGCAAAGCAAGCTCTCCATACAAACCGTAAGAGCATAACTGAGTGCTTTTAGTCCGTTTCTCCTCTCAAACGGGGAACTAAATACCTTTGAGGAGCAACATTTATCACATTCATCACAAAACTTTATCACATTTATTACAGTATTATTTAATAGATTATTGCTAAGACCCACATGCTTGCTTCTAGCAGGGCTTTGCTCAAATTTGTCACATTTGAAAGTGAAGTAACACACGGTCTGTCCCAATGTGTACCATTTGAGAGGAAAAAGCACGGCTTTTGTAGGGTTGACGCTGTATCTAGGGAGCTACAGATAAATTTTCTTTGGCCTATACACAGTGCTCTTAAATTTGCGTTACTACTTAAAACTTGAGAGCACAGAAATTTCTGGATTGCCTAGTCCTTCTCAAGGAATCACTGTGAGCAGCTACTAGGATAGGCAGCTTTCTACCCCCACACTAACTGAACTGTCAGCTCAAGGGGAGACCCTATGGCTGTCCTGTGTGGCCACACGCCAGCCTCCGTGCTCACTAACGCCCGCTTCTCAGCATGCTGGGCCAGGCTTTACGACAGTTCCAGCCTGGCACCCTGGGCACTTGAGGTCTAGCGCCAACAGAAGCTTTTCTGCCTTCCAGGAAACAAACACAACTGTAAAAGTGTCCCTGTGTGTAATTCAATAAGGCAGGAGCCTTAACATTTTAAATTCCAGAACACAGCAATTCTCCTTTCAGAAAACTGTTTAGTGAAAACCGTAAGAAAAAGACTGAAAGCAAACGCAATTACAGACGTCACGGTGACCACTGTAAAGGAAACCTTCATCAACATCTCCTAAATACGAAGGAGCCACCAGACCCTCGACACCCAGCAGTGTAGAGTGGCCACTCGAGCTTCATAAGAAACTTTGTTGTAGCAATCTAAAACTGTTTTGGATGAAAATCACATGAAAAGATGTTTACTATAGGAAAAAAAACAAGATATAAAGCATACTTTTGTCTACACTATATAAAATCATAAATTTACTCATTAAAAAATGTTTTTCCATTTTCTTGTGAAAAGGATAAAGTCACCATCTACCTCACGTTCCTCTGCATAACCTGAAGCTTCTATAGTTAACAACATTTATTTTTGTGACAAAATCTTTTTTTTTAAGATTTACTTGTTTTTATGTATGTGAGTACACTGTTGCTATCTTCAGACACACCAGAAGAGGGCATCAGATCCCATTACAGATGG
Source organism: Tokudaia tokunoshimensis (assembly GCA_036184795.1). Classification (NCBI taxonomy): domain Eukaryota; kingdom Metazoa; phylum Chordata; class Mammalia; order Rodentia; family Muridae; genus Tokudaia; species Tokudaia tokunoshimensis. Next base: position 55,612,847 of record BTHU01000006.1, read on the forward strand.
TTGTGAGCCACCATGTGGTTGCTGGGAATTGAGCTCAGGACCTCTGGAAGCGCAGTCAGTGCTCTTAACCCCTGAGCCATCTCTCCAGCCCCCATGAAGACATCATTCTTAAATGCACAGACCACACACACATATGTACACATACATACCTATAATCACAAAAAAAGTACCAGATTTTGTTTTTTTAATCAATTCCCAGATAAAGAAAAAGAACACACCTCATCTTGGCATGCACTGTCAATGAATCCAGGAGGTTCATTGGTAAGGGAGTTACCGATGCTGAGGCCAAACAGCTTGTTCCGGGGAGAGGCACTCTCATAATTCCATTCCCATAAATAGTTTCTACCAGAGCCCCCATAGGTAATGTAAAACACTCTGAATTTGTGGAATACGCATTACACAGCAGGGCGATCTTATAGTCATTCATTTGTAAACTTTTATTTCTCAGACTCTGCTGTAGGAACCTGAAGTATCACATTTCAACAGAAAAACACAAATAACATCCATGAAGTTAATTTGCATTTTAGTAATTTCAATCATATGCAATTGCTAGTACTATATTTTTAAAGGCACTACAGTTTCTGATGAAATATATAGTGACTGTACATATTAAAGCTTGGGTAATATTGCAGATAGAACTTCATCCTAAGTTAACAATTCCTGGATATTTGTCAAGTATATACACTATACACAATGTACTATTTTAGGCTAAGTTTCAGAGAATGAAGAAATAACTCAAAAATTAATGAAAAAGATTTCTATTTATTTTCTGCTTAAATAACATAATTAGTTTTTCGATGAAAAGATGACTACGGGTATTTCATAAAATAAATGCTCCCAACATGGCCCTCACTGTGGGTGATCTCTAAGAAGAGATCTGGCTGTCCTAGAAAGGAAGCCCAGCTACTTCCTAACACTGTGACTGACGGGCATCTCCTCTGAATCGGCACAGCTTTGGGACACACACAAGGAGCATGCCAGCCACATCAGCTCCCTCTCTTTGGGACACACACAAGGAGCATGCCAGCCACATCAGCTCCCTCTCTTTGGCCATCCCTGGGAGTGAAAGATGCCTAAATCAGATCATGTCCAAATCATGAGCCCTTGGGAAACCCTAAATATTCTCATGTTGATAAGAGAGAAGATACTTTAAGTTATAATTTAAAAGTGTAACACATAAAAAACCAGAATTAGTCTTGAAAACGGATAGAAAGATACCCAAGCACATGAGAAGGCTCACTCAGGTTGTTTTCTGACATTGCCCTTGGCTAGTCCCTTACTCTAACATGTATATTAACTATCAGCCTACTGGGCTGTGTGGGAGACATCAAACATCACACATAAGTCACTATTAACGAAACAAGACAATCAGGCTACACATAACAAATAACTCACTCATGGTGCAGTTTCAGGGAATGGGGGATTGGGATCTGCAGCTTGGAGTTGTCATTTTGAGCTTTTCTATTAAGATGAATCCAAATACAAGTCATTGCAAAGGCATGTGTTGACTGTGGTTTGTTAATATCAGGAACTGGGATACACTGGAAAACAGTAATTAGTTTTCATATGAATGAGAATTAAATAGTCATGTGCATCTCAGAAATCCTTTATAATGTAACTCATTAAAACTCCTAACTTAGTTTAGCCCCTAATAGCTCTTTGACTATTTAACATTACAATGCGAGGCCTTATAGCATAAAAGTTTTAAAAAGATGTTCTTGTTGGCAAGTTTCTACCCATAAACAAAATGAAAGATGCTTAGCCAAGGTTTCCCTATCATAGAACTAATGAACAAAAATTGTTTAAAGTTTAATTTTGAGAAATTAAACATATCCCAAAATCATAACAAATTGTGATAAATTCTGTAATTCTCACAAATGTATTTCAACTTCTTTTTTTTTTAAAGATTTCTTTATTTTATGTATATGAGTACACAGTAGCTGTCTTCAGACACACCAGAAGAGGGCATCGGATTTCATTACAGATGGTTGTGAACCACCATGTGGTTGCTGGGAATTGAACATAGGACCTCTGGAAGAGCAGTCAGTGCTCTTAACCACTGAGCCATCTCTCCAGCCCCATGTATTTCAACTTTTAACACACAAATAAAAACACAACTGTATATGTTAATGGGGTTCACCTAATGTACACATTGTGTGATTTAATTTTAAAAGTAAAAAAAAATCTTGAAGACATTGAAAATACTAGGAAAATATGAGAATTATGAATTACAGATAGCTGGAATCTACTTTAAAATTACAATTATCTGGCATTAAAAATGACAACAAAAAATCATAAAGAACAATGCAGCATGAAACAGGAGTGTCCTGGTGACAGGGACATGAGTGTTTAGTGTTCTATTCACTAAATAAAGTGATAAAGTGTTTATAGAAAATGGTAACCAGCCGGGCGGTGGTGGCGCACGCCTTTAATCCCAGCGCTTGGGAGGCAGAGGCAGGCGGATTTCTGAGTTCGAGGCTAGCCTGGTCTACAGAGTGAGTTCCAGGATAGCCAGGGTTACACAGAGAAACCCTGCCTCGAAAAACCAAAAAAAAAAAAAAAAAAAAACAAAAAAACCAGAAAAAAAAAGAAAATGGTAACCATCAAAATAAACTATGCTTTTCTCAACCACATTATATAACAGAAAACTGGATTGGGGCACCATGAGAGCCAGCCAACAAACAAAAACTAGGAACTAACACACACTTATAACTTGACCACTCGGTGATGATGTGCACAGATCAAAAGAGCATTATGACATTTTAAAGCCATACAGCTGCTTAGAAGAGTTTTCTACAAATACTCAAATTGTGACTTCAGACAGATGCTAGAAATAACGTTGTTCAATTTCTGTGTTTACATACAAGAAAACAAGCTACGAAAGAGACTGAATGCCCAGACCACTGATCAGAGTGAGGCACGGATTCGCAAAGACGCTGTGTGTGACCCGGTCCTCTTTCCACAGAGCGCACACAAACCAGACAAGCTTCGTCACTAAGTACTCAGGGACACTTACTTCCTTCTCTGGGTACAGCAGGTCAAAGAGCTTCATGACAGGGAGGAAGTCAGCAAGCAGATTTTTCTGAATGCTTCCAGAGATGAACTGCAGCAGAACCCACATCAGGTGGTCTCGCCCTTTAATCAGCCCTCGCCCTGCTAACTGTAAGAAATGTTACAGTGCAAGTGTATACTCAGCAACCAACAACATGGTGTAGAAAGCTGTGCTTCGTCTTTAACAGAGCGCCTTGATGTTATAGTCGGGATCTCAAATGATTCGCAAAGGCTCATACACTCAGGCCTGGCCATCCTCTGATGGTGATGTTGCAAGATGGTGGAATGAGGAGGCAGTGGCTAGTGAGAGGAAGTTATTTCACTGGAAGCATGCCCTGAAGTGACTGTTTGGTCAGTGGTCCCTTCTCTCTTCCCTTGCTTCCTGGCTGTGATGAGGTAATAAACATCTTCAGTCACAGATTCCCTGACCACCATGTTCTGTCTTACCGCAAGCTCAAAAGCAACTTGGTTGAAAGACCAGGGATAAAGAAGTCAAAAATGACAAACAAGCCTTGCTGGTGTGCAAGCCTTCCTTCCTCATAAGCTCCTTAGCTAAAGTGTCATCACACTTGCTGGTGTGCAATGGGGACGGACACACTGGGTGTGTGTGCTTGGAAGTCAGTATCTTAGCTTGGCTGTTCAGTAACTCTGAGTCTCAACGCAGGGCATAAGATGCACAGCCTGCTACATTATGTGTTTTTCTGTGCGCCTTTAAACTACACATATCAAAAACATTAAACATGAGAATCAAACTCAATATTATGTAGGTAAGAGGTTGCTGGACCTCCCGCCCTGGTGCATGCTTCTTTGTATCAAGCCCAGAGAGGTCTACCTCCTGTCTGCAGAAAAAAATTTTATTCACTCCAACTAGGAAAGGTAGAAGTCTCTGAACCTTCTAGCTATGCTACACTCCCTTCTTTTTGAGTTTACCTTGGCTGGCTGACAAAGCCATTGGAAAAAAAAATCACACACACACACACACGGAGACAGAGTCTGGTTTACTACAAGAGGGATGAGAACAGGTAGAACATACTATCTGTGTGTATGAAATCATCAAAGCACAGACTTATTTAATCAAAGTGCATTTGTGTGTGCGAGCGTGCGTGTGTATAAAGGAATCCACGGATGTGCCTAAGGTCTCACAGCTGACACCAGCTTACCCCACACTTACTTTTCCACTTGTTTTCCCTTTCTTGAACTCACTGTTCTGTCCTGCTCATTAACAAGTAGAAAACAGTGAGGCAGTGATCGGTGGCAGCTCCCTGCTAAGCCTTCTGTTACCTGCCAGTCACCTAGTTTCGTACAATTTTTCAGTCTATCTATCTAGTCTCCATCATTGGTTCAGGCCTTCAACATCCTTTGTCTAACCCACTGCACTGTCTCTCTTACTGTTTTGGTCATACCTTCTGGTGGAGAGAGAGGACCATATGTGGGAAACTGGCAAACTGGAAAAGCACAAAGAAAATGAGCTGGCTGGAGAGGTGCTGCCACAGGAGCTGGCTGGTTCCCCCATCGTCAAACTTCTCCTCGGTCTCAGACCTCTCCATGGCGTACACCACCAGGTCCACCAACTGGTCCTCCAGCACAGGGCAGCGCTGCTTGTGCTGTAGAGCAGAGATCAAATACAGTATTCCAAAAGCCTCCTGGTTAGTTCCAGATGTCACCAGTTCACAGGCACTAATCATAGCAAGAGGCCGAGAAGCATGGGATGGAGCTGAGGTCACGGTTAGATCTAGTCTATCTTAAAGCTGCATCCTGTCCTGTTGGTACAGAGGAGGGATCCATGGAAACATCGTTTTCATGTCTTCCACTTCCAATTAATTTTTAATTTTGATACAGAATTATTTCAATTTGACAAAAGGCCATCAAAGCATAGATTCCTTTCTTAGGACAACAGGTTAGAGGAGACGGACGTGATAGGAAGATGTCGTTACTTTAGCAATCTAACTCAACAATTCAAAGGCCTGAATTTCCAGAGATTAAAAATTTAGAAAAAGAAAATGAGGCAATAATGTAAACCTGTGTGTTTTAAAGTGATTACTCCAAGTTTACAGTTCCCTTGCTGAGACAGGTGACTCTGTTCTTCATGTGGGACAATAATGCTGTATTGAAATGGAAGCCTTTTCCATAACCAAAAGGAAACTGATCCCAGAGCGACATCTGCTCTTCCCTCCTCTGCAGGCCAAACATAATGCAGCTTTAACTTCAAATTAGATCATTTTAAAATCTAAAACAAAAAGAAGTCGGTTTAAACGCTAACGATGAAAATGCAACTTCCCTTTCCAGAGGCAAAAAGATCTGTTGTTGTGAAAACGATGTATAATGTGTTTTTACCCAAAGAGTTAAGCTGAATTTTAAAAGCATCTTCGCTTTTTTCTTTTTAAAAAAAAAAAATGCTGTATTACTCAATAGCAGGCAGTTGCAAGCCTTTCTAATGAACACAATTAATAAAATATAGATGATTTTTTTCCTCTACTTTAGATTTAATTATTGATGTCTTTTGCCATGAAAAAGGGATATGATTTCTTGAATTTATAGAAAAATGCAGAATGGGGACAAATTTGGAAGGAAACAAAATGCCCCGCTGCCTCCCCTCTGCATGCTTCACCAGCTCCGCCTTGTAAAGCTCCGTCATAGCTGCACTTTCTTGATGCATGCAGATACAACAAACATCTACCCCCACGAGTAAGCATCGACCGACCGTTGCTTCATATTATATGTTCCCAAAACCACAAGGCCATGATCACGGCTGAAGCACGTTACGAGTTTATGAAGAGCAGCATTAAGGCCACCAGTTTAGGCTCCAGCACTCCTCCTCCAAACGTACTCATCAGGACGAAGCAGGGCAAGGTGCAACAGACAACACTACAGACTAGCTCTCAAGTCAGCATGCAGCTACTGTGTACAGGGCTTGAAATTTACTAGTTCTGCCAGCCACCAACAACCTCAGAAAGGTGTCGGACAACACATGTCTACAGCGAGATCACTCAAAGGATGCAAGAGTCAGAAAAATCTGTGAAAAGAAGGAAAGCCAGGACTTCCAGTAGGAATTTAAAAACAAAACAAAAAAAAAACCAGAAAAAAACAAAAAAACAAAACTAGTGACGAGAATTTGCTTCTACTGCAGAGACCAGCCGATCTGTCAACTGTCCCTCCATCCGTCCTGGGTGCCCATCAATCTATTTTAGGAGAAAGAGCACCAGGTCACTCTGGAGTTTCTCTTTCTTGTATTAGCTGTTTATTCTTTGTTTTTTGTTGTTTTTAAGGACTGGACTTTTACCTCCTATGTGTCTTCAGGCATGTTTCCACAGTCACTCAATTAATGGTTTAAAGAAGAATGTCAGAAATATGAAAATTTTGACAAGATGAAAATAAATTTGGGAAATTTCTAGTTAAAGTTGATGGCTTTGACATATGCCACATCTCATGAGTACACCTCAGCTTTACAGTTGGGAATCAAATACACCAGTGATCTCTGGTAGGTAAGGCCCTGGTATCTAATATAAGCAAAATATGTATTGGGCTAATTATTTCGGATAAAGCCAGGCACCTTCCCTTAAAGCAAACATACAGCCGGGCTGCTGTCTGACAGTGGACAGCAGCCGTGAGGGAAGGCCTAGAACACGCACTGAACTGCACGTGCACAGGCTGCTGGTCGGGCACCCAGCCGCCACAGGGGCGGGGCTGTGTGCATGTTGTAAAGGCAGCCTTTGAACACAGTGTTCCTAGCTTCGGGTACCTCAGCAAGACCCAATCTCAAAAAACAAAATGTAAATATGCTTTCACTTTCTGCTTTAACCTTTTTTTAAAGCCAAGGTTTTGTTCTGTAGCTCTGGAGAGCCTGGTACTCACTACGAAGCCTAGGCTGAACTCATGCCTCCTGAGCACTCGGACCAGGTGTCTGACCCCACACCTAGCCTGCTTCAGTTTTCAATTACTATAAAATAAGCATGTTAAAACAAATAGTCTTCATCATACATACTTCAGATTATCTTAAAAGTAGACAGCAAAAACATTTTTAAGGTACTTTAATAATTTTATTTATGAATCACTAGATTAGCATAAATATTGAACCTTTATATCTACATGTATATTTAGCTTAAACCTGTTTTAACATGAGAATATCCAATTCAGTATTTAAAACTCATTTTTCTCCATAACAGTTCAATGGGCAGTAGACCCTGTCTTACCCTCTACCCCACTGGGCCCGGCTGGCGTCCTTCCCGACACTGGCCAACTGCACATGGCAGAGCTCGTGTGCCCACTCAGACCCACTACTAAGAGGCATGGGACACTCTGAAATAACAGCTCATGTCTGCATTAAATATTTCACAAATTTTACTTACAAGGGGTTAATTTTAAATAGTAATTTAAATGAATTTTAATACTGTCTTCAGAACAAGTTGGGAGGAATAAATCTCTCTTGACTCTATTAATTCCCTACTGTAACCAAGGAGGCTGCTAATCAGAAGCAGTCAGCACTAGCTCCTATGCACAGCATACACAAGCTCAGGAGGTATACATGACTTATGATGCTTTTATTCATAAGAAATAAAACACTAGAAATTCTACATCAACCCAGAACACATTTCTTTTTTTTTTCCACTGCTGCTCAAGCTCAACACTCTACACTTGCTGTGGCTGTACAACTGGGCTATTTATGACCTGTGACCAATCTTAGAATTAACCATAGCCCAATCCTACTGGAAAGTGTAATATGGACAGGTCATGACGTCTTCCAGCTTTAACTATTGCGCCGTTAGAGAAAGGGCAAGAAAGTGCAGCACAGGGCACACAGCTCTGTAATGACAAGAGATGCTATAAGATGATCTGATTGGCTTCAGTCATATGGATTTACACTGCTGGGTCTCCTTTTATACCCTACTTTCCACATGTAAAATAATATACCAAGGCACTTCGGCATATTATCTTGCATCTGTAGATAACCTCACTACAGAGTTGCATAAGACAACAATTACTGATGAATTGTGAATTTTTGACAATGTTTACACTATGGTAGGACCAATACTAATAATGTTTTGTCAGCATTTCCATTATAAACTTTATTTTTTATGGATTTATGTCTTAGTCATAAACTTTTTATAGGTTGAAACTTGTTATTAAAATGATCAGATCATAAAAACTCTTCTTGAATTATTTTGTCTATTTCTATTTTGAAGAGCGCTGCCTCCTTCCCCCAAGGAGGAAGGTAGCCATAGGTGACTAAGGCTATCTGGGGGAGGAGGGTAGACATAGGTGACTAAGGCTATCTGGGGGAGGAGGGTAGACATAGGTAGCTAAGGCTATCTGGGGGAGGAGGGTAGACAGAGGTAGCTAAGGCTATCTGGGGGAGGAGGGTAGACATAGGTAGCTAAGGCTATCTGGGGGAGGAGGGTAGACATAGGTAGCTAAGGCTATCTGGGGGAGGAGGGTAGACATAGGTAGCTAAGGCTATCTGGGGGAGGAGGGTAGACATAGGTAGCTAAGGCTATCTGGGGGAGGAGGGTAGACATAGGTAGCTAAGGTTATCTGGGGGAGGAGGGTAGACATAGGTGACTAAGGCTATCTGGGAGAGGAGGGCAGACATAGGTAGCTAAGGCTATCTGGGAGATGTACTTGCAGTTCAATTGACAGTTAGCTACCAAATTGTAAAAGGAATGAGTCGAGTATGGTGTAATGCTTACTCAAACTTAGTCTTCAAAGTGTGAAGCATTCTTGCAAAGTTATCTAATACTTACCTCTAACTCAAGGGAAAGTGGGTCAAAGTTAATGTGACAGCTTACAGGAGGTGACTGTCAGGGACTTTGGTAGTCAGGGAGTTTCAATTTCACTTTACAAAAGCTCTTCCAAACAAGGAAACTTGGTAATTTTTTTAGAAGGAAAAAAAAAAACCCAAACTGAAAATAATAAAAGAGGGATTGCTACTGCGGTGAGTTTGGCATGCAGTTTCAACACTGAGCAAGTTTTATGGCCAAGCCGTATGTCCGTAAAACTAGGGCTTTATCAATGGAAGCACTGGCACAACCTTCACTATGGTATTGCAGACGGCAACGCTACCTTACAGAGCCTAGAAAGAGCATCTTCTCAAAGTCAAAAAGCTGCTCAATTTTAATATGCTGGGCTCAAAAACTGTGCACAAAAATTAACTAGGACCACTACTGTGCTTAAACTCTCAAAGGTGCGAAGCCCAGGACAGACTGGGGCTGCAGAAGAGTTCAGCTTATCGGATGTAGTACAGTGGTTATCTCCTGCCACAGGCGGGCCGCACTTGAGGAGCCCACTCTGAGAAAAGGGCACATCTGGCAAAGACTGACAAAGAGGTGGGGGTCACCTAAGCGTGAGACACTTCTCAGTCAATCTCCATGTTTCCAAAAAGCCTTCCCTGTTTAGAGCTTACCACTCCGACTTTTGAAGGCAGTGTATCTCTATGAAAATATTCTATTTTTCATTCCTTTTTGAAATTGTTTTGGTTTTTAAGGCAAATCAACACAAGTATTTTTGTTGTTGTTATTTGTTTTAGTTAATAGCCTGCAAAGATATGAGGCTACCACCAATCTTTCCAACTCTGAAAATTCCATCAGGCTAGCTTTAGCCCTAAAATGAAAACAGTCAAATGGAGTTGGGGAGAAAAAAACGATCAAAAACTGACAGGCTTACTGAATGCCAAGTGTTGTCTCTTTCTTTAAAAAAACAAGAAACCAAAAATATATACATATATATATATATTTCAAAAAAACCACAAAAAAAAAACAAAAACAAAAACAAAAACAAAAACCAAAAACCATCCACCAAAAAGAACTCTCACATCCCAAGAAGGTTTTCAGTGGCCTTGGTCTCAGCATGGTCCCGCCAATTTCAAGCCCCGACCATACACAACTGTCTAAATGAATCAGCGGCTACAAAGCGGCCAGCGTATCGTTAGTCACAATACAACAGTAAGGTTGTGAACATACCTGAGCAATGTTCAAGGTCTAGAGCATTGGAGGATGGGCAGGACAAGACAGGACAGAACAAAAATAAAGGAAGAAAAAAAGAAAAGACAAAACGGTGACTATGAGGCCAGCCTCAAGGAACCCCCAGTCAGCACAAACCCGCCCACATGTCAACCACCAACACACCAAAAAGAAAAAGAGAAAAAAATTAAAAAAAAAAGAAAAAGAAAAAAAAGAAAAGAGAAAGAAAGAAATAGAAAAAGTCAGCAAGGCGGCCACTCTGAGGATATCAGGGTTATAAAAATACACCCAAACAACAACAACAAAAGATCAAAAAATATGGTTAAGTCATGTGTAGGTTTCTCTGGCAAAAGGGAACTTGAAACTGGCCTTATAGGAAAAAAGCAATGCAAAACAAACCAATTTTAAAAATACCTCCCTTTAAGTTTAAACATTCTTAAAGTAATAAATAAACCACAGAAGAATACACTGTTGAGTAACCTGTTTACTGCAAAGGTCATCAAAGAGGTCTTAAGTGTTTGGCTCGGTGAGCTACAGCACAGAAAATAGCACAGTGCAGATCTACAGATTTATGGCTTCCAGCAAAGTACAGTACCTGCTTATTTAAACCTAGCATATTGCAGACCATATCCCTGGAATAAGGTTGCTCCAATACATATCTCAACAAAGCAGTCTGTGGTTCAAACAGATCCTTTAAAGGAAATAAAAAAGAAATTACTGCTTCAAGATTAACAAAGGTGAATCCAAATTATTCGGAAGTAAGAGGAGAATCATCTCCGTACTTTTTACCTTCCCACAGCAGGCAAAATCCAATGGAAAAGAGGCATTTATTGCTTACAGGTTAGGTTTCACCTTGGCTTTCTCATTTCAAAACCAAGGTGAAAGCCTTACAAGGGTTACAAGTCAAGACAACACTTGAATCACACTTTCATTTCCCTTCTTCCTAAAAGCAAAACGTTTAGTTTCCCCTTTAGAGACTGTACTTAAAATGTCAATTTTGTAATTGTCAGTTTAGATAGTCCTTGGCCATATTTCTTAGACAGAATGAAGCATCTTTACTCCCTTTCTGTGCAAAATTGACAATTTTCCAGAAGTTTCTATGTAACTAAACACACAATTTTTGGTTTTTTTTATAAATATTCTTATTTATTTTTATGTATGAGTGCTCTATATCTGCATATACACCTGCACACCAGAAGAGGGTATCAAATCCCATTACAGATAGTTATGAGCCACCATATGGTTGCTGGGAATTGAACTCAGGACCTCTGGAAGAACAGTCAGTGTACTTAACTGCTGAGCCATCTCCTGAGGCCCACACAATTTCTTATAATTAAATCTAGTTTACAGCCGGGCAGTGGTGGCACATGCCTTTAATCCTAGCATTTGAGAGGCAGAGGCAGGCAGATTTCTGAGTTCGAGGCTAGCCTGGTCTACAGAGTGAGTTCCAGGACAGACAGGGCTACCCAGAGAAACCCTGTCTTCTTGGAGGAAAAAAAAAAAAAGAAAGAAGGAAAAAAAATCTAGTTTATGGAACTACCACTATAAAGGTACATCCAAACTTAGAACCGTTTTCTGAGTTTACAGCTATCTTTATAAGTATCTTGCATTTCCTCAGTATAAGCTGCTGGGTCCTGTGTCTCTAGCAAGATTGCCAAAGTAACCAATGTTAATATGTAAACACATACAGTTCAGGAGAGGAGTGCTATGCCGGTGTCATTCTAGTGACCCTGCTCTTATAGCAAGCACATTCTAACACAGCTGGTACATATGACACATGTATAGAGAGATTCTGTCTCGCTTATTCTGAATGTACACGTCGGCTGGTGTCTGGGCCGCCAATCAGTCTCCTAACACAGGCCCATCCTTACTTCTATGCGCACTTCCAGAGTCATCACTTGGATAGTTACTGCAAAGTTTACTTCAGATACTATCTGTATAATGGTCACTTGATTGCAATGTACTCTAGATCTCTTAGAATTCTGGAAAAAACAGGGTCAGCAGAGAGCAATTTAAACTGAGTTTGTATGTGAGTCTATGTGTGGTTTTTTGAGATAAGGTTTCTCTGTCTAACCCTGGCTACACTGGACTCACTCTGTAGACCAGACTGGCCTCAAACTCAGAGGTCTGCCTGCCTCTGCATCCTGAGTGCTGGGATTAAAGGTTTGCGCCACTACACCCGGCTTTAAACTGATTTTAAAGATATGCTTTAAAAAACTGTACTAGTGGAATTGTGAATTACAACTAAAGAACAATTATGGTTTTCATAAATAGTTTTTCCTTTTCAGTAGATCCCCATCCCTCAGTTCACCCCAGCTCTCTATTTGCTTACTGCTCCATTCTCCACTTGTGCTATAAAACGTGTGTAGGAATAACGGACACACACACACATCCCCTTCAAGTAATAATTTTAAAGGATTCCTTGTGAGGCTGGAGGGATGGCTGCTCTTCCAGAGGGCCAGGGTTCAATTCCAGCACCCATTGGGCAGCTCGCCACCACGGAAAACTCTCATTGTGGGCATCTGACACCCTTGTCTGACCTCTCCAGGCACTGCATTCATGTGGCATAGAAACATACACGGATCATTTAAAGACAGAATAAGCAGAGTCTGCTTCACATAGACGCTTGTATAGCTAGGGTTGGTTTGCTTTTCTAAGACAGGATTGCTCTGGTCTAGAACTTACTTTAAAGCCTAGGATGGCCTGGACCTCACAATGACCTCCTGTATTGTGGCTCTGGGTTCTAGGGATATGAGTCACAACAACTAGCTTTGGGTACAGTCCTAATGACAAGTAGAGTGGAGCCAGCAGGATCTGCAAGGCTGCTCATATATGCAGTTAGGGACTGCTGATCCTTAGCAGAAAATTCCTCGATTTCAGTGATTACAAAAACACACCCTCTCTGCTTTGACCACATTTGTCATAAACATCGCTATAAGGAGAAGAATCTTCTGCTTAGAAATCTAACCAAAGCGAATGGATATTGTTCCAAATGTTCTCTTCAAGGCAATTACTCTTTCCAAATATGACAAGGGTAAAATGCCAACAGAAGAGTAATGTGTGCATGCCCTGAGTCCAAATCCGAAGTCTTTATATTTTTAAATGTAGAGCCTCAGACAAGAACTCTACTTAAAGAGTTTTCTGTATCTAAGTTCTTTACCAGAGGTGTACCACTGAAGCATGCTGGGTAGTGGACTGACCTAAGCCAGGGGTGGTGGCACAGCTGCCATCCCAGCACTGAACAGCAAATGCAAAGGGACCACAGCCAACTCAAGGCTGACTACAGAGTCTAGGCCAGCCAAAGCTACACAGCAAGACCCTAGCAAAAGAAACAGAAACCAAAGACAGAAACAAAGCATCCAACATAAAATATAATAAGCCATAAGTTACCTTTCTTGAAAATATTTACTTCTCTAGACTATTAAGAGGCAATCTGGCGGGGCTGGAGAGATGGCTCAGCAGTTAAGAACACTGACTGCTCTTCCAAAGGTCCTGAGTTCAAATCCCAGCAACCACATGGTGGCTCACAACCATCTGTAATGAGATCTGACCCCGTCTTCTAGGGTGTCTGAAGACAGCTACAGTATACATATAATAAATAAATAAATCTAAAAAAAAAGTGAAATCTGGCACCGAACACTTGACAAAACGGGATAGATATTCTTAGATGGCCAAACCTACATTGGATTTTAAAACATACCTTATCATATGGCAAAAGGCCTTTCAAGGGAAAGCGGAGAGTTGCAGGGTCCAGTTTCCATGAGTTACAGATGGCTCCCGAGTTGTTCACAACTGGCAGAAGACTGCAACGGCCTGCATGCATTACAAACATATTTCCATGTAAATGTGACCAAGGCAATGGCAGGTCCTTCATCTCTTTTCAGTATTTAATGAATATACATGCTGAACCAGGCACTGGTTTAAAATGCCTGTAACAGTGTTGGTAGGACACTGAAGTGTGAGAATTTTTATTGCTTATATTTCTTCCAGATGGCTGAATAAACAATTAGTACAAGGCTCCAAATGCAAACCGGTTGCACTCTAAGTGTTTAAGGCAAAGTTCAGCAAAGCATGGTCCACGAGCCAAATCTAGCTGGCTATTGGCTTTTGTGAAGTTTACTGGTGCACAGTCATCTCTGCAGTGTGGCAGCAAAGCTGCTACAAACTGAAAATAACACACAGCTTGCAATGTTAAAAATGGACCTGTGCAGATAGTCTGAGATCTCTTCTCCAGGGTCAGTGGGTGATTTTGTTAGTTCTTCTTTGTTTTTCAGGATTGTCCCTAGAAGACTTTGATTTAGCACATGCCTGACTGCCTAAGCAGTAAATCTCTTAGACATCCCATAGATACCACAAGCTCAAACCTTCAGAAATGAACTCAACATTATCTTCACTTCTATATTTCATTTAATGATACTAATATCTAATCAGTTACAAAACTAGAGAGCTCAGAATTTAACTTCTTTTTATATTCCCAGTGTCTAAAGCAGCACAGACTCATAAGAAATGATCAATATCTGATTATTTTTTAAAAAGCTTGTATTTCCAGACAGTTATGAGGCTGCCATAATCTCTGAAATAATCTGGAAATGTATATGGGCATTTCAAGGATTATCAAATGATTGCATCAAGCGTAAGGAAGCAGAGAGCTAAGAGACAGTGCATGTGCTACAGTGCGTGTGCTACAGTGTCTGTGCTACAGTGCCTGTGCTACAGTGCGTGTGCTACAGTGAGTGTGCTACAGTGAGTGTGCTACAGTGAGTGTGCTACAGTGCCTGTGCTACAGTGTCTGTGCTACAGTGCCTGTGCTACAGTGCCTGTGCTATAGTGCGTATGCTACAGTGTCTGTGCTACAGTGAGTGTGCTACAGTGCCTGTGCTACAGTGTCTGTGCTACAGTGAGTGTGCTACAGTGAGTGTGCTACAGTGCCTGTGCTACAGTGCCTGTGCTACAGTGCCTGTGCTACAGTGCCTGTGCTACAGTGTCTGTGCTACAGTGAGTGTGCTACAGTGTCTGTGCTACAGTGCCTGTGCTACAGTGCCTGTGCTACAGTGCCTGTGCTACAGTGCGTGTGCTACAATGCGTGTGCTACAGTGTCTGTGCTACAGTGTCTGTCCTACAGTGCCTGTGCTACAGTGCGTGTGCTACAGTGCGTGTGCTACAGTGCCTGTGCTACAGTGTCTGTGCTACAGTGCGTGTGCTACAGTGCGTGTGCTACAGTGAGTGTGCTAGTGTCTGTGCTACAGTGCGTGTGCTACAGTGCATGTGGTACAGTGCATGTGCTACAGTGAGTGTGCTACAGTGCCTGTACTACAGTGCGTGTGCTACAGTGCGTGTGCTACAGTGCCTGTGCTACAGTGCGTGTGCTACAGTGCGTGTGCTACAGTGCCTGTGCTACAGTGCCTGTGCTACAGTGCGTGTGCTACAGTGCCTGTGCTACAGTGAGTGTGCTACAGTGCCTGTGCTACAGTGTCTGTGCTACAGTGCCTGTGCTACAGTGCCTGTGCTACAGTGTCTGTGCTACAGTGCCTGTGCTACAGTGAGTGTGCTACAGTGTCTGTGCTACAGTGTCTGTGCTACAGTGAGTGTGCTACAGTGCCTGTGCTACAGTGCGTGTGCTACAGTGCCTGTGCTACAGTGCCTGTGCTACAGTGCGTGTGCTACAGTGCCTGTGCTACAGTGCGTGTGCTACAGTGCCTGTGCTACAGTGCGTGTGCTACAGTGCCTGTGCTACAGTGCGTGTGCTACAGTGCCTGTGCTACAGTGCCTGTGCTACAGTGCGTGTGCTACAGTGCGTGTGCTACAGTGTCTGTGCTACAGTGCCTGTGCTACAGTGTGTGTGCTACAGTGCGTGTGCTACAGTGAGTGTGCTACAGTGAGCGTGCTACAGTGAGTGTGCTACAGTGCCTGTGCTACAGTGCGTGTGCTACAGTGCGTGTGCTACAGTGAGTGTGCTACAGTGCGTGTGCTACAGTGCGTGTGCTACAGTGCCTGTGCTACAGTGCGTGTGCTACAGTGCCTGTGCTACAGTGTCTGTGCTACAGTGTCTGTGCTACAGTGCCTGTGCTACAGTGCCTGTGCTACAGTGCCTGTGCTACAGTGTCTGAGTGTGCTACAGTGTCTGAGTGTGCTACAGTGAGTGTGCTACAGTGCATGTGGTAGAGTGCGTGTGCTACAGTGCCTGTGCTACAGTGCGTGTGCTACAGTGCGTGTGCTACAGTGCGTGTGCTACAGTGCCTGTGCTACAGTGCGTGTGCTACAGTGCCTGTGCTACAGTGCCTGTGCTACAGTGCGTGTGCTACAGTGTCTGTGCTACAGTGCGTGTGCTACAGTGCGTGTGCTACAGTGCGTGTGCTACAGTGCCTGTGCTACAGTGCGTGTGCTACAGTGTCTGTGCTACAGTGCCTGTGCTACAGTGTCTGTGCTACAGTGCATGTGCTACAGTGTCTGTGCTACAGTGCCTGTGCTACAGTGTCTGTGCTACAGTGTCTGTGCTACAGTGCCTGTGCTACAGTGCGTGTGCTACAGTGCGTGTGCTACAGTGCCTGTGCTACAGTGCGTGTGCTACAGTGTGTGGGCTACAGTTCCTGTGCTACAGTGAGTGTGCTACAGTGCGTGTGCTACAGTGCGTGCGGTACAATGTGTGGGCTACAGTGCATGTGCTACAGTGCATGTGGTACAGTGGGTGGGCTACAGTACCTGTGCTACAGTGCATGGACTACAGTGCGTGTGCTACAGTGCGTGTGCTACAGTGCATGTGGTACAGTGTGTGGGCTACAGTGCGTGTGCTACAGTGCATGTGGTTCAGTGTGTGGGCTACAGTGTCTGTGCTACAGTGCATGTGGTACAATGTGTGGGCTACAGTGCATGTGGTACAGTCGGTGTGCTACAGTGTCTGTGCTACAGTGCATGTGGTACAGTGTGTGGGCTACAGTGCGTGTGCTACAGTGCATGTGGTCCAGTGGGTGGGCTACAGTACCTGTGCTACAGTGCATGGACTACAGTGCCTGGACTACAATGGACTAGAGAGTCTGGAATTCTCTATGGCTGCAGAACCTAGCTGACATTTCCAGTGGTCTAGAGCTTAGGAAGCATTTCCAGGGCCAGGAATAGAGCTTATGTAGTAGATTGTTCAGCAGGCTTGCAGCCCTGGGTTCTCTCTCAACAAACACATAAACTGAGTGTGGCAGCACATGTTTGTAATCTTTGCATTGAGATCTGGAAAGAGAATCAGATGTTCAAGATCACCCTTGCCTATGTAATTTCAGGCCAGCCTGGGTTATATGGGCCTTGTCTTAAAAAGCCCAAACCAAAATACAATGAAAGGTCTGCCCAGCTAATTAAGATTTACAAAATAAAATAAAACGTGTTTCTAGTCAGATGAAACTCAACTGTTGGAATGTGAAAGTTGCCCCAGTCTATGATTTCTGTCTTTGCCTTATCCAAAGCACCTAAAAATAAACATCATTATTAGTTTCCTCGAGTGTTACAAAGTGTTGAGCCACATCTAAGAGATCATCCTTCAGCTATGTCCAACAGATTTCTGGTCACTAAAGATACAGGTATTATATAATACACTAAGTGTACTTTAAATGTGTCTTACCACAAATGGAGTTTATCCTTGCTGTGGGCCTGAAGGTATCCACAAAGTCTGATACCAAGTTTCCTAGTAACTAAAAGAAAATAAATAAATAAATAAATGCACGAGCAAGGTTATCCTGCATCTCTGTGCATCATCTATGGAAATTCAGCTAATACACAAGAATTAGTACGAAGCCTACCACAGACAATTAAAGACTAGTGTGCTCTTCCTTTTTCTTCTAAACACTTATTACTCCATGTGTCCCTAAGTTGAGCCAAGTCACACCACTGCATGCTACCTTGTCAATGAAACTGTGTAGGGACTGCATCCTACCTAGTCAATGAAACTGTGTAGTTTTTAAGCACATAAGAACTGTCTCAATGGGTTAATAGAGATCCAAAACAAATACATTATGCTTAAAAAAAAAAAAAGGTACATTTATTGGGTCAGTGACATGGTTCAAGAGGGACGGGTGCTTGGCACCAAGCCTGAGCCATCAGTATGATTCCTGGAACACAAAGGCAGAAGAGAAAACTGACTTCTGCAAGTCAGCTTCTGATCTTTAACCACACGCACAGGGTACACAGTCTGCCCCCTACCCCAAATACACATTAAGTATAATAAAATATGTAGTGCTTAAGGATACCTGACTGTATGAAAATGTGCACGACATGATTCTTCCTTTGGAACCCTCCCACTCTCCGGAGTTCTATGTTCGCTCTAATACATAAGTAATTATCTTTTCAAAGGGGCCAGTGAGATGAAAAGGCTCAGCAGGTGTGCAAACCTGTTGTGCAAGCTGATAATATAATACTGAGTCCCTTGACACAGGAGAAAACCAGCTTTCAAAGCATCCCAACTCCGCACTCATGCTGCGGCATGTGCACAGACATACATATTGTGTTAGCTAGTTTTATGTCAACTTGGCATGGGCTAGTCATCTGAGAGGAGGGAAGCCCAATTGAGAAAATGCCCCCATAGGATTAGATTATAGGTGAGGCTACAAGTCATTTTCTCAGTTAGTGATCACGTAACCCACTGTGGGTGAGGCCACTCCTGGCCTGGGGCATCTGGGCTCCGTAAGAAAGCAGCTGAGTAAACCACAAGAGCAAGCCAGTGAGCAGCGCCCTCCATGCCGCTGCCGAGGCTCCGGCCTCCAGGTTCCTGCCCCGATCGAGTTACTATCTTGATTTCCTTTGATAGCACAAAATGAGATGGAAGTGTAAGCCAAATAAACCCTTTACTCCCTAGCTGCTTTAGTCATGGTGTTTATTTCACATCAATAGAAACCGTAACTAAGACAGGAAGATAGATACAAAGACACACTGACAGACAGACAGACAAACACACACACACACACACACACACACAGTATGTGTACATAGAAGCATACAATTATGTAACATTTTGATAGGAATTTAAAATTTGAGAAAATGCAAAATTTACCCAGTGTGGAAGTTTCCCCTCAGGATATAGTTTTCTGATCTCCGTGACTGCAAAGTAGGCTGGCAACAGGCAGGCATTTCGTTCTAAAATATAAGCTATCACCTAAAACAAGCAGAAAGCATTATTCCTGACTAGTCTCACACAAACAACCTCTAAACACAATGACGGCAACAACAAAAACGTATTTACAAATGAGTAAATAGCGTTGGGGTAATAGCCCAGCTAGCAAAGTGCTTGTATCTGTGTGGGAGCCCTCAAAATGCTGATTAAAAAAAAACTCACTTCTGGAAATCAGGAGGAATAAATTCAAGAGGTCTGTTGTACATCATGACTGCAGTTAATCAGAATATATTATAAACTTGAAAATGGCTACGAAGATCCTAAATGTATGTAAGGAAATCATGTCTGAGATTCCAATGCTTGGGAGGTGGAGACAGGAGAATCTAGAACTCAGGCCTATCCTCACCTAAGCTGCAAATTAGTTCAGAGAAAGTTGGGGTTACATGATAACCTACTTTGGAAAACAAGACAAAAGTCTGTGAGGTAAACTATGCTAAACTTATGCTTGACTTAACCATTCCACAAGGTATATGTACACATATGTACATGTGTGTGCACAGTCTTTAAAAAAGCAGAATTATTATTTTAAAATATAATATTAGCAGAGAAATTCTCTTAGAGAATTATAAAAATGAAGGGTATTAACAACAGAATGCATTTTTGGTAGGAATACCTTAAAATGCTTTAAATAATCATGGATTTAGGATGGTAACAGAAAAAGAGAATAACTATTACAGTATTATTAAAAGTTTAAAAAGATAAACATGGCCACTGTCTGTCTTATAATGATTTAAAATACTTTAGTCTCTATACTCCTGTCATAACTATCTAGCAGAAATTAAATTATAAAATTTCCTTTTGCAATCCAGGAGCAATGAAAACAAAATTGACTTGGGCTGAGATGTAGCTCAGCAGCAGATGACTTGATTAAAAACAGAACTGATTTTATTTCAGAAGAAGGAACTAAATATTCTACAACTATTGCAAGTTATTAGTGTGTGTACTGTGTGAGTTATGTGCATGTGTGTGCATGCAGAGGACAGGGATAAATACCAGGTGTCATCCTAACGTTTTCTGCTAGGCTCACTGACCAGCCTATCTCTGTCCCACAATACAGGGAGGGCCACGGCACTGGGCAGCAGGGTGCATGCCTGACTTCTTTACTGAACTCTATTTCTCCTGTTTAACAGCAAGTGTTCTTCCCCACTGAGCCATCTCCCCAGCTCCAGCTACTGTATGTTTGAAAATCATACACCCCAACGAACCTGGACCTGGGCGGCATGTTTAAATTTAAATTACCTCTCTTGCTGCCAGAAGCTGCTGGACGACAGCAGAGCTTACTGTATTTGGGATTGTCAAGATTTTCTCCAAAATCACTTTTAGAAGGTCTCGAACACCCTGAGAGATATAAAGAAGACAGCGTGAGTTAAACCGAAAGGTAAGTGTAAAGTCTCTGTGTGAGACAAAACAGTCAGGTTTCAGGAGTGTACACTGCTTCAAGGTCACCCTTTTAGATTTTTTCCAAATCATTACTAACACTAACCTGAGAAGAATAATGGTCTATAACAGAACAAAATTTCACATGAACAATGAAAATCACTTAAAAGTAAAATAGAACTTTCTATATTCTGCCAACCTTTGGTCATAAAAACAGGCTGAAGAACGTGCAGACATAAAGCATAAGGCCACACACTGGCAATTCCTTGACAAAGGACAGTAACAAAAGTGCAAGAAGAAAAATGCTTTCAGCTGTGGCTGTGACACTCCTGAGCTGGACCTTGAAGTACAAGGAGACACTGCACTGCTGTGTTTGGTCAGCTGCAGACGTCCAGTATAGAAGGACACAATTCTAAAGAGACCAACATAGAAAACAAAACCCACTCCAAGACAATGAAAGAACTCTGGCATCAAACATGGATTCTGCCTATGACTGCCCATTTCATCACAAAAATATGTTAGTCCTGTGTGTGTTTTAAAATGTTGGGAGGGAAAAAAACAGTAAGTCAACTAAATAGTTTTAAACCCCTTCAGTGCATGTGCAAAAATGTCATGTTATGAATACTCTCTACTTTGTTTCTCACAAGATTTACACCCCGTTTTTAAAAAGAATCATGTCAGAAAGCGATCACTTTTTATAATTAGGAAATAATACCTTGTAATCCACTCCTCCAATGATTTTCCGAACCAGCTTAAATGTTAAGGCCCAAAGCTGTGTTCTTTCCCATTCAAGAGAATCAGAGTTTATCAAAGATTCACAAACCATCCTGGGGGAGGGGAGGGAGAGAACATTCAGTTACAAGAGAGAGTCCTAAGGATTCTCTAATGGCTATGGTCTGTAGATGCTGAATATTACAGTGCCATGCCAAACAAGCTTCCTAAATCTATACTGTTAAAGTATTCCAGGTATATGCAACACTTCCCAATATTTACTTAGAAGCAAGCTCAAACATTAAGTGGAACTAAAAGATATTCACTGGAGAAAAACCACCCTCATAAACTACTGGTTAAACGTCTGTCATCCACCAGGTGGTGGCAGACTGTCCTGTCTTCAAGATGACTGCATTACATTTTCTGTGAAGCAGGACACTGATCCGCATGGCTGGGAGAGCTAGAGGGATGGGCTGTGGTGTCTGGGAAGGCTTAAGGCTATGGCAAAGATGCGAGGCTACTTCTTGACTATACTTCTTTTGCAAACTTTTGAACTCTACCAAGCTGTGAGAAAACCAGGTCCCAGTAGATGACACCTGCGGTCCCTGGATGAAAGCCCCAATCCAGGTTCCCAGTAGACCAAGTGTGGAAGGCTTTGTAAGGGCTTCAGACTTTGCCACACTGACTATAATTATGAAGCACTGTGAAGACAAAACAGGCACAGGGCTGGAAACGACCCGAAGTTCTCAGCTCACGATGCTCTTGCAGAAGCCCTGAGTCCAGGTCACAGAACCCACGTCAGGGAGCTCATACCATCTGTCAGCTCCAAGGCATCTAACACCTCTGCCTCCTCAGGCACACCTACATGCATGGCAATCACTAACACAGATGCGTATAATACAGATGCATAAAAACAGATGCATAAAAACAAAATAAATTTAAAACAAAAAACCCCGCCTCACGAGCCAACTTACATATGAGTTTCATGCCCCCTTCCCACCCCTCGTCTCTATACAACAACCTCAAAGCAATTCTGCAACTTTATAGTGAAAGGTCTTTCCACTGCTCTTCCCCACCTGAACATACCTGGGTGGAAGGAGACCAGTCTCAACTGCCATTGCTAAGCAGTCATAGAGGAAAGAAATTCTTTTGGGGCTGTGTTGGCCATGAATAAATTTAACAATCCACTGGATACATTGTTCATGAGACTCCTAAAAATTAGAAAATACTTTTATTTTGGGCCTGAAGTTACAATTTCTAAGTAACATAAATGGCTAATATTATACCTGACAAAAATCTATCAGTACTGTAAATGAAATATTTCACTGTGAACATCTGTAAATGAAAATAATTTCTAAAAGATCAAGATGAAAAAAGTCAGATTCAACCGTGGGCATGGCAGTATGGGCCTGTAAACCTAGAACTTGAAGGGATAAGGCATATGTGAGGCCATTTTGGGCTGCCTATAGATTTCTAAATCAGACCGAGTTATATCAGCAGCTCTTTTCTCTGTCTAGGGTGCATCATGCGAAGATAATGTACTATTCTATGGAGACTCTATTATAGTATCTAGACTCTATTATAGTATTATAGTATCTTTATGAGAGCATGTTTATAGAGACTGAGCCATTTTTTGAACAGTGACATTTTTCTTTTACAAGAAAAGTTTAGGCCGGGCAGTGGTGGTACACGCCTTTTTAATCCCAGCACTTGGGAGGCAGAGGCAGGTGGATTTCTGAGTTCGAGGCCAGTCTGGTCTACAGAGTGAGTTCCAGGACAGCCAGGGCTACACAGAGAAACCCTGCCTCAAAAAACAAAACAAACAAACAAACAAAAACACAGGTTCTCCAGTAAATACATGAATGTAAAATGATGGCAGTTTTATTTTTCCCTTTTTTTAAACGATCTTAAGAAAAAGATTAAAGAAGATGTAAAAAGTAAAAAAGAAGTCAACAACTGGATGTTAAACAGGAAATGTCTCACCTGAGGAAGTCCACTCCAAAACTGCTGGAAAGCCGCCAAACAGCTAATTAGTTTTGTTTTTTCATTCTCGGGGGTATCCATAAACATTCTGACAAACAAAAATCACATTATTTGCTACTAGTTTTAAACGGGTACACAGCCTGTAAGGTAGATTTATTTAACTCCCCAAAACCAACTTAAGTCTAACGAAGATAAATCCACAAACAAACAAACAAACAATAAACACAAAAATCTGCCTGTCACACACTCACCCTGGGAAAGCCTCTTCTATAATTTCTGTTTTCTGCAAACAAACAAAACATAGTAAACGATCTGAATACTAAAAGGGAATGGGGTGGGAGATGTCCCCTAGAGAAATATTCTCGGGCAATATAGAGCACGACACTTTTATCGGGTCCGCGGCGGGAACTAAACAACACTTTCTTGGATCTGGCAGCAGTCCGGGGGGACCACCACCCCGTTAAGGCGCCGATGTCAACATAGGGGACGGGAAAGGAGCTGGCCCAGGCCCACAGTCTGGACCCGCAGCCTGCCCCTCCCGGAGCCATTGCCCTGGACAACGGACAGTTGCACTTACCACCACCTCCTCAAAAATGCTCTGCAGCTGCGTCTCCATTGGTACCATCGAGCCCCGGCCTCCCGGGTTAACCGGCAAGGCCGGTGAGCCTTTAGAACGGGAAAGAATGGAGCAGAGGGGCCGAGCCACCAGCAGGAAGCCGCCCGTTCTCTGTTACTTCCTTCGTTGCCCAGCAAACGAGTCCGCCCGGTGTGTATCCGTTACCAGCCCCTCCGAAATTTGTATCCCTGCCTGATGGTTCCGCTTGTCGAGGTGGCCCGCTAGGGGACAGCGCTGCTTCATCCCTCAGACAAGTCGCCTTTGACAGCAAGGCCACCACCTCCTGGCTGGAGCCGGAGCTGCGTCCTGTTTGGAGTTCACTTACAGCCCAGAAGCACAAGGGCTTTAGCCAGAACCAAGTGGGAGACTGTCAAGAGCTGACCTCGTGAAGCAGTTGATACCACGTTATTCTTGACCACTAGGATCTATGTCTTCACTAGTACCCTCAGTTGCTAGCACAGTGATGAGCATATCGTCATCTTTTATTGGATGTTGAAAAATAAAAAAAGAATAAACTTTTTAATTTGCAAGAAGTGGCGGTATTAAGCACATCATTTTAAAACAATTTCCCATCATCCTGGTAAATTTCTGACATCCTTTGCACCCACTGGCTCAGCCACATACCCCTACATCCAGAAATCATTTTCAATTTATACCTTCATAATTCTTCACGTCCTTGCTATTTATGATTGGACTGTTTAAATTTGTCTACTATCAGACAGTTTTTCATAAGCTTATTTGTGGTTCGAATACATTTAGTATTCAAGTTTTTCATCTTATATAGCCACCATTTTTCCTTGCAGTAGCTTGCTCTCTTCCACCTTTCTTCTCACCCCTTCCTTTTTTTTCCTCCTCTCCCTTCTCCTTTTGCCTCTCCCTTACTTTCTTACTTCCTTTCCTCTGAACTCTTCTCCTCTTCTCTTGTTTTTTGAGACAGGGCTAACCTGGAGCTCACTATATAGCCCAGGTTAGCCTTGAAATAAGAATCCTTCTGCCTCAACTGCCTGAGCTATAGAATGCTTTTATTATTTTCTAAAATAGTCTCTTTCATTGTAGATTAATTTTAATGAATACTTTTAATATTTTTGCTATTGTCTTTAGTATGAAGAAATTTTTTGTCTGTCCTAAAGCTATGCATGGTACTATTCATCAATGTTTTCTTCTAGAAACTTTGTTCTAACTTTGGTATTTAAGTCCATAATTTTTTTAATTAGTTTTCATGACTGGTGGTAAGTTTTCACAGGATTTGTTTTCCTGGAAGAGATGTAAATAAATGTTTGTACCCTAAATGGAGGACATTGACAGATTAAAGAAAGGATTCCATCCAAATTCAGTTCTGTGAAACATTGAGCTTATTATAGTTTCTTATAGGAGCATGGTGACTTGGGCATCCTCACTACTAGGAACTCCTACCTCAAGCATAGGTGACTTACAAAAAGGTATACCAGTGGAGTACCGTCCCAATAAAATATTTACTTTTAACACAATGTTGGAGAATAGAGGGATTTTCTGGGAATCTTGAAAGACCATCTTGAGTTTCCATGGGGTGTATTGTATTGTATTGTATTGTGTATTAGTCAGGGTTCTCTAGAGTCACAGAACATATGGGTAGTCTCTATATAGTTAGGGAATTTGTCGATGACTTACAGCTTGTAGTCAAACTCCCCAACAATAGTCAGCAGTACTTGTGGATGGAAGTCCAAGGATCTAGCAGTTGCTCAGTTACATGAGGCAGGCCAGGAAAAGCCAGAGTGAATCTTCCTTCTTCCAATGTCCTTATATAGGTCTCCAGCAGAGGGTGTGGCCCAGATTAAAGGCATGTGCCACCGAGCCTTCCAATTCTTGATTAGTTCATTCCAGATTTAGACAAGTTGACAACCAGGAATAGCCACTACATATTGTATTGTATAGTTTTGAGACAGGGTATTTTGTACCCTGAGATGACTATGAACTCATTATGTAGCAGAGTTCAAGAGTCCTTGACGCTGGGCGGTGGTGGTGCACGCCTTTAATCCCAGCACTTGGGAGGCAGAGGCAGGAGGATTTCTGAGTTCGAGGCCAGCCTGGTCTACAAAGTGAGTTCCAGGACAGCCAAGGCTACACAGAGAAACCCTGTCTCGAAAAACCAAAAAAAAAAAAAAGAGTCCTTGACTATTTGATCCTTCTATTACTGTGGAATTCTCATGGAGAGAGATGGGACACCCCTAAGGCTTTCTGCCAGGAAGAAGTGTTTATTTGTGCCAGTGCTAGCTCAGAGGATTCACATCTAAAGGATGAGCCCTGAGCACAGCAGGGTGTAGCCTTATACACCCTTCCTTTGTTCCCTTTTACATTCTACTTCCTTTGTCTCCCTTACATGGTAGCATACATTCAGATTAGGTGATCTATGTTACAGGGTCAGGAATACCTTCATAAATATTAATTCTACCACATTGTCTTCCCTTTGTTATGAGAAGGCCCTTACTACACTGTCTCTACCTTCTGAATGCTGAGATTACAAGTCTGTGCTCCCATGCCTACTTTAGGTGGTTGGGGTTAGGGTTGGGGTTGTAGTGGGAGTTAGAGTTAGGGTTAGGATTGGGGTTAGCATTGGGAATTAGATTTAGGGTTAGGATTAGGATTGAACCAAGGGTTAGGGCTAGGTTTGTTAGGATTAGGTTTAGGACTGAACCCAGGGCTTCCTGCTTACTAGACAAGCAGTCTACCAATAAGGACACATTCCCATCCCATCTCTCATGTGGGTTTCAGGCAAATGAAGCTGCTCTGCTCTGACAAAGAAGCATGCACTACTTCCTGAGAGCTTCTGGGCAAGAAGCTGGTGATTTCCAAGTCATAGTCTGGAGGAAACTTTGTTTCCCAACAAATGTAAATAATATCCAATCCCTTTATATCATTGTTTGCTATACCATAGCTACTAAACACTGAGGTGAACTATTTAATTTTCTAGTTGAAGAATAGCCTGAAGACTTATGTTCAGTGTTCTGTTTGCTAGGGACATGATATGAAAGACTGGGTGGTTTAAATAATAGAGATTTTTGATGTTGTTACAAATCTGGAGGACAGAAGTCTAAGATGAAGGGATCTTTAGGACTGGTTTCTTTTGTGGTCTCTCTCCCTGGCTGGTAGATAGACATCTTCAGTTTTCTTGTTGTCTTTCCTTTTTTTTAAAAGGTGCATTTATTTATTTTATGTGTGTGAGTATACTGTAGCTGTCTTCAGACACACCAGAAGAGGGCATTGGATCACATTACAGATGGTTGTGAGCCACCTTGTAGTTTCTAGGAATTGAACTCAGGACCTCTGGAAGAGCAGTCAGTGCTCTTAACTGCTGAGCCATCTCTCCAGCCCCTTGTTGTCTTTCCTTTGTGTGGCTGGGGATGCTATTGTTCCTCCATATTCTCCTCTTTTTCTTCCTCTTCCCACATCTTTTAGTCTGTGATAAGGTCTTATGTGTTCCTAGGCTGGTCTTGAGCTCATTTTGTCAAACTGCCTTCTAAATATGTATGCTTATACTTATAGATCTATATTAATGTCAGCCTTTAGTCAGAGAAGACACCAATATCCTGGTGTAAACTTGCTAAATAACTCTGAGGTCCCACCCCTTGCTGAGTAGCTATATTCTTGAATAAACAGGCCAAATGATCTTCAGATCCCACCCTTTACTGAGTAGGCATATCCTGGTATAGACAGGCTAAATTATCTTCAGGTCCTACCCCTTACTGAGTAGCTATAAATAGTGGGTAGTTTTGAGAGAAGGAAAACTCCTTCATTTTTGAAGATATGGCTACTAGCAGGTTGTTGAGTTCTAGTGCAGGGGTTCTCAACCTGTGGTCGTGACCCCCACAGGGGTAATAAATCAGATATCCTATATATCAGATATTTATCATTTATAACAGTTACAATTACAGTTGTAAAGTCATAACAAAATAATTCTATAGTTGGGGGTCACCACAGAGAGAACTGCATTGAAGGGTTGCAGTTTTAGGAAGGTTGAAAACCACTGCTATAGTGGGTTGCACTATATCTGTGCATGTATGAGCAGTTCTAGTTAGACCTAATGGGTTGTAAACAAAATAAGACACGAAGTTGGGAGGAGGGCACATTGAGGCAATATGAGGAAAATTGGAGTGGCAAATGAGGATAAATAGGATCACACTTCATTGTATACATATATAAAATTCTCAATAAATTCACAGATAAATTTTACATTTGTTTACACATTTATATGCAAGTGCCATGGCATGAGTGTAGAGGTCAGGGGTCAACTGTGAGGTCAGGGGTCAACTGTGGGTTCCAGGGATTGAGTTCAGGCCATCAGCATTTGCCTTTACTGCTGAGCAAAGCAGTCCTAGCCACTTCTGGTATCAGAAAATTAAACAATATTTCTTAATATAAAAGGACAAAACCAAGAAACTTTAAGGCTCAGTGGCTGATCATTTGCCAAGCATGCTTAAGGTCCCGGGTACAACCACTGGCCCTTTCATTAAAAACCAACAAAAACAAGAAAGAAGGGACAAGGGAAAGAAGGATAAGGAAAGAGAGGAGAGGAAAGAAAAGCTAGGGAGGGAGGGGAGAGAGGGAAAGAAGAGAGCAGAGGGAGGGGAGAGTTCTCAACCGAGAAGTCTAGCTGACATCACCTTAACCAGGTGATCAGACATTATCAGCAATGAGAAAATATGAATCATGCGCTAGCATGATAGGATGCCATGAGAACATTGTACATTTTCCTCTTTTCTGCCAACACTGCACAATCTTAATCTACTTCATGAAGAAATATGAAGTTCACTATGGACATTCTCCAAAGCAACCGTGTACTTCATGAAGTATAAAGCTAAGGTTGATGGGCGTTCTGCCAAGCCGCTGGTCTGTAAGATGCAAAGCATCAGAGTTAAGAGAGCTAAGAGTGGCTGAGAAAGGCTTCAAGGATGGAAGAACTCTTCGACAACAATGCATGGCTTTCAACAGATTTCTTCATAGGCTAACGGAAGGTTGACAAAGCCTCATCACAACTGGGCATTAGACAAGACACTGAGGGTATAATGCTAGGCCCTGATTTTGACAAGTGTGACAATATAGAAAAATGCCTTTATCTTTAGAACATATACTTACTAAAGTAGTTTTTGGCGAAAATCTAAGAATGGATTGGCAACTTGTGGCAACTCAGGGTCGAAGCTATGTCAGAAATTTTGGGGAAATGGTTAAAACAGAATGTTGCTATTGTGGTTTGAAAATGGAATGTTCCCCATAGGCCTTTGTATTTGAACAGTGCCCCCACCTGGAGAAAGTGGGTCACTAGTGATGGCCCTTGACACTTTACAGCTCAGCCTTCCCGACTCCATGGTCATTCTCTACTTCCCAAGTGTAGGTGTGCTGCGGGTGGCCAGCTTCCTGCTTTTACCTCTGTATCTTCCCAACCATTATGGCCAGTCACTGGGAACTCAAACAGGCCGTTTATCCCTGAAGTTTCTCTTGTCTAGGTATTAAGATTTTGTTACATTTATTTATATGTATGTATGCGTGCACTGGCATGCCATGGTACATGTGTGTGAGGCAGAGGACAGCTTACAGGACTTGCATCTGTCTTTCTGCTCCACAGTTTCCTGTTAAGGAATTTTGTCGCAGTGGTGAGGAAGTAACTAAGATATACAGAATGAATCTGTGTGGACTCCAACAAAGAGTGAGCATTCAAGATGTTTCTGTGAAAAGCAATGCATAGTCTGTCACTGTTAGGATGTTAAGATTTCTCACTTGGCAAATGTAGTCACACACACATACCCAGTATGGAAATAGCCAAACCCACAAATGTTCAGGTCCTTCATATACAATGGTGTAGGCAGGCAAATTGACTCAGCATGTAAAAACACTTGCTGCCAAACCTAGTAACTTGAATTTGATCCCTAGCATTCAATGTGTGGAAGGAGAACCAACTCAATTCTCAAAAGTTGTCCTCTGATCTCATATATATATGCTACAGCATGCAAGTACCAACATATGTACACATGCACACTCATGCACACACACACACACACACACACACACGGCCAAAGGAAACCTACCTGAACTTCAATGCCCAACTGTTTTATTGGTGCTCATTAGTGGATGGTTTTAACAGTCAACAACTTGGACTCATCTGGAAAAAGAGTCTTAGTGAGGAATTATCAGGATCGGATTGACCTGTGGGTCACTGAGTGTCATAGGAGGTTATTAGTTGGCATAGAAAATGCCAGCCCAGGGCAGGCAGTGTAAGTCCAGCCCCGGGCAGGCAATGTAAGTCCAGCCCCGGACAGGCAGTGTAAGTCCCTGAGCTAGGTGCTCCACAGCATAAGAGGAAAGAACGGTGTTGAGCAAACAGAGATTCGCACACTGACTTTCTCTGCTCTCGACTGTGAACGGAATGCTTTTATCTTCCTTCAGTGATGGACTACCTGAAACTGTAAAGCCAAATAAACACTTTCTTCCCCTAACTCTCCTTAGGTCAGATTATTTGTCATAGCAACAGAAATTAAACAAGGGCAAGACTTCACATAGTGAGCTTGTATAGCTTCCTTCAGTTTTCAGCCTCTCCAGAGGTTGAGTTGATACTTCATGATCTGCCTGATTCAAATTGTTAGATTACCTAGGTGACCCAGCCCCCACCCCCACCCCGCCCAGGGAAGCCAAGTCACTTCTGTGAGATGTGACTTTCCAAGGTTATGATCCTCTAGAAGTCAAGGTGAAAGCTAGCTCTCTTTCTGGTCAAAGCTGAGTTCATTACAAGTTCACTCAATACAACTGTGCAACCTCCCTTGCCTTAAACCACAGTATCTGTCAAAAAACAAAAAACACTGAACAGGCTTCATAAAGTTCCCATGCAAGTTTATGCAGACTGGCTCTCCAGTAATGTCTTTTCCAACTTTACAACATGAGCATGATTTTACATTTTAAACACTCATAAACTTAAAATCTTGGACTACTCTTCAGAATATCTTATAACCAAAACAGGGACTTTTTTCTTTTTTTATGTGTATCATAATCCTGTTATGCAACTGGAACTTTGATAATGGGATTATCTATCTTAGAGAGTGAAGAAATCATTAAAAATGTATATATATATAGTGCTATGGTTTGCATGTGCCCACCAAAAGCCCACTGCTCAATTCGTCCCTAGAATATGACACTGTTGGAGGCGGGGACCAGTAGAAGGAAGCCATGGTACTCAAGATGAGTGATTGGGTTTTACCACATCCCCCCCCCACCCCCGTGATGACATTCACAAGAATTCGCTGGTTTTTCAAATGGTAAGAAAGCTTCAAAGGCTTTCATGTTCTAAGGAGTTAACAGTTTGCTCAAGATTGTACAGTAAAAGAACAAAAAGAGTCATGAATCAAGGCACTTTTAAAATACATTAGTGGGTCCATCAGGTAGGTTGAATACAGTAGAGCAGGGACATCTCTGTTATAGACTTCCAGTGCTACCTGGTGACATTATGAGCTTTGGAGTTGATGGAAACTATAGTTCTGTTCGTACATTACAAATAGTCACAGAGATAATGAGATCACACTCGAAGGAGGGAAATGCATGGATCATATGAGGGCTAAAAACAGCCCAAGGTAATTTGGCTCTGGACTTAGAACATTCTAACCCTTCTAAAACACTGAAGTTCTGGTAGTCAGTCATCATTTGTAGTTACAGGTTCATTCCAGGAACTTTGAATTACAGTATATTCAGGCCTACTGATGAGTGTTTGTGCATGTGCATTTGTGTGTGCATGAGTGTAGGTGTGTTTGTAAGTGTGTGTGACTATATATGCATATATTTATATATGTATGTACAAATACACACAGATGCATATAGTTTGCTCAGGCCATTCAGCAAGCTTGACCAAGGTAAATATGAGACTTTTGAAGATCTTTGCATCATCTCCATCTATTTACTAATCTTACCACTAGCTCTCACCTTGATGGAAATGTTTCCAAGTTAGTTCCCGACTTCCCACTCAATAGCCCAGAAATAATTTCCTTCCAGCATGCGTAATCTCTAATGAAGGCAGGCCCCACACCACTCACACCTGTCTGCCCTCCCTGGGCTTCACTCCCCGGCACTAGGTCCAGGTTACTGTAGCAGATAATTTGACTGGGTTAATGGATGTCCAAAGAGTTGGTAAAATGTTGTTTCTAGCTATGTCCGATAAACAGAGTTTAGTTTGCATTAGTAGGCTGACAAAGAAAGATAGTGTTTTTCAAACAGACTAGAAGAAAGCAAAAAGTAATTTCCTTTGTTTTAATTGGAGCTAGCACCTTCCTGAGAGCAAGAAAAGGATCTAAATAAAGAAAAATGGTTAAAAAAAAATCTGAGCTGGGCGGTGGTGGCGCACGCCTTTAATCCCAGCACTTGGGAGGCAGAGGCAGGCGGATTTCTGAGTTCGAGGCCAGCCTGGTCTACAGAGTGAGTTCCAGGACAGACAGGGCTATACAGAGAAACCCTGTCTCGAAAAACCAAAAAAAAAAAAAAAAAAAAGTAATCTGGGAAGTTTCTGGACTTGAAGGTGGAGGAAGGAAGCTATTAGCTAAAAAATGTGCGTGGCTTCCAACAAAGCCAGAAAGGTCATGATACACCCTTTCCTAGCAAGTCCAGTGAGGGCTCCAGGCATGCTGATAACTGGACTTTTGCCTGGTATGATTAATACTGGACTTATAATCAACAGAACTATAAAGTAATAAATATGTGTTGTTTAGATACATCCATGGCAATTTGCAACATCAGTAGCAAAAAAAAAACTATTTTCTTTTTGAGCTTAGGCTATGCTGCATGCTAAGTTTCTCTACCTCATGAAAGATAAAGGTATTTCAGGCTATGCCTTGCCCAGGGACTCCATTTTACAGGCAGCTCTGGACTCTGTTTTGACACTGGAGGGTGATTGTAAACCAGGATGCATGGACAGATCCACCCAGCACCACCCATATGTCACAGACTAACAAATAACTTATTCGTGGAAGCAGAAGAGTTGCCCCTCTATAAACTTCTCATATTGAATTGAGATTGTAGGAACATTAAACTTACATCAGGTCCAACGACTTATCTGACATGCTGGACCAACCCCGCCATCTGGACCCATAAATTGATTGACAGGCAGCAATGGTCCCACACCCACCTGTCACCTGATACCAGGTGAGTGTGTGCCAGGGATCAGCAGAGCACTCTCTACCATCCTGAGGTTTTTTTAGCTCAGCTCTGTACCTCTGTAGATGTGGTCTACTAGAAGTCTATCTGCTGTCTATCTGCTTACCCATTTGGGCTTGGACCCACAGTTCCTACTGTTGCAGCAGTTAGCAGCACCTCTTCCCTGCAGCTGGTTGGGGTACATTATCTTACAAATACAGACACATTCCAAGCTGGAGACATGGCTCAGCGGTTAAGAACACTGACTGCTCTTCTGAAGGTCCTGAGTTCAAATCCCAGCAACCAAATGGTGGCTCACAACCATCCGTAATGAGATCTGACACCCTCTTCTGGTGTGTCTGAAGACAGCTACAGTGTACATACATATAATGATAAATAAATCTTTAAAAAAGAAATACAGACACATTCCTAACAGCCCATCTCTGAAACCCTTGAACTCCCTGTTGTAACCCCTTTAACTTGTATTCATGCTATAACTCAGATCAATTAACATCTACCCACCATCTATATTTACTGTGTGATGTGTGATATGACAGCTAATATTAACAATTAAGATTAGAATAGAAGAACCTGCATTGGCCAGATGGGATCATCTGACAAACTGCTACCACTAAAACCACTGCACCTTGTGAATGTACAGTTATTCAACAAATTCTGGCATTGGGTCGTGGTGTGTATATGTATGTGTGTGCACGTACATGCATTGTGTGTGCACTTACATACATGCCACAGCACACATAAGGAGTGTGCAGGAGTTAGTTCTCTCTTTCTGCCATAAGGGTTCTGAGGCAAGAACTCAGGTGGTTGGCTAAATGTTTATATTTAGATTTTTCTCTTTTTTCTCTTCTCTTCTCTTCTCTTCTCCTCTCCTCTCCTCTCCTCTCCTCTTTTCTTTCTTTCTTTCTTTCTTTCTTTCTTTCTTTCTTTCTTTCTTTCTTTCTTTCTTTCTTTCTTTCTTCCTTCCTTCCTTTCTTCCTTCCTTCCTTCCTTCCTTCCTTTCTCTCCCTCCTTCTCTCTTTCTTTCTCCCTTTCTTTCTCCCTTCCTTTCTTTCTTTCTTTCTTTTCTTCCTTCCTTCCCTTCCCTTCCTTTTCTTCCTTCCTTCCTTCTTTCATTCCCTCCCTTTTTCTGTTTATATCTCCTTTTTTTCCTCTTAAAATCTGGGACTTCCTATGAATTTTAGACGGATTATTAGTATATTACCTTTAAATCATTTAAATAGTGAAAGCTGTATAATTTTTTTTATTCTACAAACATGCACTTGAGCAAAATTGGCCAAAACATTGTAGGGTAATGTTGACTTTTCACATGTGTTCTCACATTCAGTGGATTTATTGTCCCTTCTGGTCTTTTAAATGGACACCAGAAGGTATTAGATCAAATCTTCCCATTAACATGTTATTTGTATTTCTCTCTGTGTCTCTATCTGTCTCTGCTTGTCTCTGTCTCTCTCTGTCTCTGTCTTTCTCTCTCTGTTTCTGTATCTCTGTCTCTCTCTGTCTCTCTGTCTCTCTGTCTCTCTCTCTCTCTCTCTCTCTCTCTCTCTCTCTCTCTCTCTCTCTCTCTCCTTGTATGTGTGTGTTTACCACATACTATGTATGCACTGTGACAGCTGTTATGGCCATAGCTTTATTTGAAACTATCCTGGAAGTCATTTGCACTTCAAATCATTGGCTTCACTGAATATTCCATTTCATATAAAATTAGAAACTTCCTGTTCCAGTGTCATCTCCTAGTTGAATATTCTGAGATCTTACTGATGATATAGACATCAGAATTTTAGAAATCAGCTATATTCTCTTTTGGATTTTTTTGTTTTTATGTTGTTTTGTTTGTTTTGTTTTGTTGTATTTGTTTTTGTTTTTTTGAGACAGGGTTTCTCTGTGTAGCCCTGGCTGTCCTAGAACTCACACTGTAAATCAGGCTGGCCTCAAACTCAGAAATCCTCCTGCCTCTGCCTCCCAAGTGCTGGGATTAAAGATGTGCACCACCACTGCTTGGCTTCTATTCTCTTTTAGCCTTAATCTTCTATTAATTATAATGTGTATAAAAGGCCAACTTTGCTCAGGATCTACATGTTTCATTTAGAAGTCTATTTACCATTTTTACTATTTCCATTTGATCTTCTGAGAGTCGAATATAGATAATCCAGTGACAAATGCATTCTTTCCTTTACACTCAAGTGGGCCAAACAAAAAAATTGTCCCACCTACCTTCCTTCAGGTATAGATTTTTAAGGCAAAAACCAACTTAAGGTGGCAAGCTGGGCATATTGGTTCATGCCTATGATTGCAGCTCACAAGAGGTACAGACATGAGGATGGCAAGTTTAAGGCTAGCTGGGGACACATGGTCAGACTACATCTTAACAAATAAATACTAAAACCAAGGTAGTAGCATTTGTCTCTCACAGCTAAAAGCAGGGGATGGTTTCTGTCAGCAAAGTTTATAAGGACTAGGATTTGTTACTATTATGTGTTAGCTTTAGAAAGTGTGAACATTGCCTTTTAGGATTATTATATTTTCAATAATGAAAGCTGTCACCCATAAGGGAGAAAATATGTGGATACAGCTCAGCTAATAGACTATTTACTTAGCACGCACATAGCTCTCTAGCCCTTGGAACCTGGGCTTGGTGGTATACTCCTGTAACTCAGTGCCAGATGGTGTAAACTGAAGGATCTAAAGTGTGAAATCATCCTCAGCTGCATAAGGAGATGGAGGCTAGTCTGGGTTGCATGAGACCCTGTCTGTTTCTAATAAAACCCCAAGTAGTAACAGCAGTAGCAATATTAGAGTAAATCTCAGGACAAATGTCTAGTGTACCTTCACTGGGTAAAGAGACAGAACATTGCCAATACCATGGTGTCTCCCCCTTCCATGGCAACACTGTCCTGACTCTCAGGCTTTGGCATCACTTTCTCCACTGCCTATATTTTCATCCGTGGATATATATGTCTTCATTTGTCAGTAGTGAATAGCAAGGGAAACGTGAGATATAAAGTAAGGACTGGGTGATGGTTGCTAATAGAAATCTCCCAGAAAAACATAAACTGGGCTAGGCTCTGGGTCAGAGCATGACTTTAGTTTCTCAAAGGTTTCCGATGGTGAGTTACCCTCTGGGAAAAGTCAATAGAAGAGAACAGAGAGAGCTAGACCTGGGAAAAACAGAGTGTATTGCACTCTGGGTGTCCCGCATTGTCTATCGGGTAGCTGGTGAGTTTACAGCCATTGCGGTGGGCTATCATGTGTTACCCAGTTTCTAGCCTTACACAGATGCCTCCAGATCCCTGAGGCAGTTTTCCTGTGCAATGAACTAAAAATGACTTGTTCTTTCCCTTAATTAAACATCAAGACCTCCAGAGGCAAGAAAGTGTTTCCTGAGAACCTGGCAAAGCAGAGGTTCTCCAAGCACAAAGCCCGGTAGCTGACCACACTGCCAGACACTTGGTTTCACTCTGCTAGTCTGAACTGGTTTCTTCCTTTGTCCCCGCACATCTGTGGTGCTGTGTGTTCCTTTGTTATCTATCTGTTTGATTTCTGGACTGTTTTGCTTTGATCGAGTATCAGATCACAAGTTTCCCGGAAGTGGTTTCTTCCGATTTTATAGTTTAGGATCTTGTTTTGGTGTAAATGAGGGCGTAGAGTAAAAAGTCTGCTTGCATTCTCATCCTGAACAAGAGTGTGGGCTGTATGTGGAATTATAGGTTGAAGATTATTTTCTTAGAAGGTGTTATTCTACTGTCTTCTCTCTTTTATCATGGCTACTTGGAAATCCTAAACTCTTTGGATTCTAGAGACATTACAGGTACCCACTTTTTTTTCTTTCCAGAAGCTTGGGAAATATGAACATCACTACTGAGTGGTTTGGTAGGTGTCTGTATTTTATTCACTAACTGGACACGCAGTGGCCGTAAGACACATTTCCTTTGGTTGTAGCAAGTTTTCTTCAACTCTTGTGTTTTCTCCCTTTCTCCTTTTACTTCTGCCTCACTTCAATGTTTATTACTTGATAGAGGCTAAATTCTCTATGTGAAAATTTAAATATGTTTTTGACATGTGCTGGTTAGTTTTTGTCAACTGGACACCAATTTGAGTCACCCCGGAAGTGGGACCCTAAAATGAAGAGCTGCCTCTATTAGACTGGCCTGTGCATGTCAACCGGGGGCATTTTCTTGGTTAACGATGGATGTACAAGAGCCCAACCCACGGTGGGCAGTGCCTCCCCTAGGCAAATAGGCATGGGTTGTACAAGAAAGCAGACTGACTGAGCTGTGAAGAGCAATAGTATTCTTCCATTGTTTCTGCTTCTAACTCTTACCTTGAGTTTCCCTCAGTAATGGATCATGACAGAAAAGAGGCAAAATCCCTTTCTTTTCCCAAAAGCTTCTGGTCAGTGCTTTAAAATCAAATTAGGGTAGCAAATATTTAAAAGATGTTAAAGTTCTTCTTCACTAAAAACTCCCTTGTACATGTTTTGTAGTTTCTTTCTTCCCTTCCCTCCTTCCTTGCTTTCCTTCTTTTTTTTTAAAAAAATTTATTTATTTTATGTATGTCAGTACACTGTAGCTGTCTTCAGATACACCAGAAGAGGGCATCAGATCCTACTACAGATGGTTGTGAGCCACCATGTGGTTGCTGGGAATTGAAATCAGGACTTCTGGAAGAAAGTTCTCTAGAGTCACAGACCGTATGGGTAGTCTCTATATAGTTAGGGAATTTGTCGATGACTTACAACTTGTAGTCCAACTCCCCAACAATGGTCGGCAGCAGCTGTGGATGGAACCAAGGATCTAGCAGTTGCTCAGTCCCACGAGGAAAGCAGACAAGGAAGAGTGAGAGAGTCTTCTTCCAATGTCCTTATGTAGGTCTCCAGCAGAGGGTATGGCCCAGATTA
This sequence comes from Tokudaia tokunoshimensis, assembly GCA_036184795.1. Classification (NCBI taxonomy): domain Eukaryota; kingdom Metazoa; phylum Chordata; class Mammalia; order Rodentia; family Muridae; genus Tokudaia; species Tokudaia tokunoshimensis. Next base: position 55,650,739 of record BTHU01000006.1, read on the forward strand.
AAGGCATGTGCCACTGCACCTTCAATCCCAGATGACCTTGAACTTGGAGATCTCCTTGTCTTAAGCTTCTGGAATTCACAGCCACTATGCTTCAATATCTCCATGCCAAGATCCAGGTCAGAAACTTGTATCTCTGAGCCCCCAGATTAGGATCATAGGTGAGCCTTCCAATTCTGGATTGTAGTTCATTCCAGATATTGTCAAGTTGACAACCAGGAATAGCTACTACAGACATCTTCAATGTAATGTAAGTGGATAGCATTCTGAAGGCTGCCAAAGTCCTGCTTCCAAGTGGAGCAAGAAGTCTGTGTTCTCACCTTTCAATGTGTGTAGAGTAGCACTCTCTTTATAGATATTATATATGTATGTATACATACACCCATACACACACACACACACACATACATGATAGATCTATATTGTTTCTATATCTTAGAAGCTGAAAAAGAATTTATTTTTTCTACATCCCTTCCCTTAGAAAACACATTTGTTGCTTTGTTCCCTCGATGCTACATCAGCATCACTAGCACAGCATTCCTCGCACTATATCAGTGCCCTCACTCTTTCTTTCTTCAGATTAAGGCTCTTTAAAGTAAAGTTAGAAGTTCAACATTCTTGCACCTGCTAAGTCTCAGCCCAGAGTTTGTAGTTCAGCAGCCCTCACGTTTACTATTCATTCCTGTTGGACTATATACAAGCTTTCAAAGTCCCTTTATTTCTTAGACATAGCTTCTTCTGAGGTAATAGCTAGTTCGAGAATCCTGGATGTTGAGAGAGATTTGGATCACCAACCAAATTATACCTATTAATATATCATAATTACATTCGCTAGACATTCATAGGAGGAGTTTAAATTACTGTGTTGTTACGAAAACAAGTAAGTTATTTGATAAATCTTCCTCAAATGTCTTGCAGGAGACAGATATCTCTACAAATGAAAAGCAGAAGTGATTTGATTCCTGTCACCAAGTAGTGGACATGCCAGAAATGAGTCCCAGGACAGAAGAAAACAGCTCAGCTCATTTCAGGTTTCAAAAAAGTGAATGTATGTGGCCCATACCTTAACTTAGGCCACCACACAGACTGCACCGGGGACTCAGTTAACACAGGACTTTTTAGCTCTCTTCCTCGGAGACTTTTGAGAACACGGCTATTCATGATTCTCTCATAAGGGCAGTAAAACAAGAATTTATGAACGTCTGGGAATTTCTAGAAATCAATTTTCTTCTGAATTTTGCAATGACTAGAAAAGGTTTTCAAGCCGGGCAATAGTGGCGCACGCCTTTAATCCCAGCACTTGGGAGGCAGAGGCAGGCGGATTTCTGAGTTCGAGGCCAGCCTGGTCTACAGAGTGAGTTCCAGGATCTATTCAGAGAAACTCTGTCAAACAAAAAACAAAAAAAAAAAACCAGAAAAGGTTTTCAAGAACTTTATTGAGGCTAGGGTGAACTTTAGTATGTAAGGCAAAGTAGGACACAGTCCTGCTGGGCTGGAAGAGCATCTCAAAGGTGTTGTCTTAGCAGAGAACCAGCATAGTGGTCTGTAAGTCATCAACAGCTCATCTACACTGATCCAGATTGTATATTTCTGTTTGTTTGTTTTGTTTGTTTGTTTGTTTGGTTTGGTTTGGTTTTCCAAGACAGGGTTTCTGTCTCTGCCTCCCAAGTGCTGGGATTAAAGACATGCGCCACCACTGCCTGGCTCAGATTGTATATTTCATTACTACACAGCTACTATAAAACACGGTTATCACGGCCTGGTCTTTGGTTCCACTCTACAGTATGTCATCGCTTGGGTGTCTAGTAAGACATCCACCTCACTTATGTTTCACCTGCACAAGCTTGCATCCTCCAGCCCAAGTTGTGATCTCTGTGTTGTGTAGCATTGCCTCCTGGATTTAGTCTGATACTGATGACAGCCAGGCTCACACAAACAGCTAGTTCTAAATGCAGCCCCCACACTACAGCTCTAACATCCTTCCTTGGTCTGGATCAATGACTAACCAAATTAGTTACTTTTTTTTCTGTTTTTCCTATTGATTAATCTTCTCATATATCTTTCTGTCTTTTCCCTGTAACTCACCTTCCCTGAAGCTGATCACCTCTCCACAAAGCCATCTTTGAGTAACTCTCTCTTCCTGTCTGTTTTTTTTTTTTTCTTCTTCTTCTTCTGGGTTTAGTCTCCTTTCCTGAATCCCCAAAGTGTGTCTAGTTTCTCTGGACTCTTCTGGCCCACCTTGTCCACCTACCATCCAAGTTCTATCTCTGGACTGACTGGAAGTCAAGGTTTCTGAGACACAGAGGAATGGCAAATTAATTAATAAATAGGTGAACTGAGGATGACTTCTCCTGACCCGAGTCCTCTGTTAACTAGTCTGATAATTCTCTTATGCTTGCCTGTATTAATTAGACTAGCCATGGAGACAATGCATTCAACCTTGCCCTCTATTATGACCACTATTTTTTATTTAAAAAATTGGGCCAGGCAGTGGTGGCACATGCCTTTAATCCCAGCAGTTGGGAGGCAGAGGCAGATGGATTTCTGAGTTCAAGGCCAGCCTGGTCTACAGAGTGAGTTCCAGGATAGCCAGGGCTACACAAAGAAACCCTGTCTCAAAAAACCAAAACAAACAAACAAAAAAATGGAAGGGAGGAGATGTTGGGGGTACAAAGGTCCTCTTCACAGATCACTAGTGAAACCAGAAATATTAAACGTACAGAGGCGTTTTCTCATTGGAGGAGATTAAAATATCTGTGTTTTCCTGCCCAGAAGGCTACGAGTGGATTCTGTTAATGAACTGGTGAACTCTTTGCTATTTGTGCAGGCAGACCTCACCCAGATTCCCCAGAATGATTATCCCAGACTCTTCCCTCCCTAACTCCCAGTTAATAGAATCCAACCTTAGGAAGATGTCACATGTACTTTATGCCCTACTGTGCCACCAGCCCCAAAGTCACAGGCATACTGACATGGGCAGAAACCTCAGAACAATAAGGCAAAATAACCCCTTCCTCCTGAAGTGGTCTCAGCTACACTGAGACAGTAGCAGAGAGCTAACACAGAGGATGTGAGGAAGAAGGAGGTTCTAGAACATGGAAACTAACTAAATGCACTGTGGAAACCCAGGGTCGGGGGGGGGGTCTTTTATATAACACTGGTGCAGAATGAAGCTACATCTTGGAGAGAACTGGAAAATAGTATCTGAAGGTACAGCTGGGGTCTCAGAACTAGCAAGCATTTGGGAACAAAAGCATACAAATTATTGTATAAAATATCAAGATTGGGAATTAAAATCAAAAGAACAGAAAGCCTGGTGTTCTAAGTAAAGGGGGAGGTTTTGCTTTGTTTTGGTTTTGTTTTTTCGATTCAGGGTTTTCTCTGTATAACCCTGACTGTCCTAGAACTCACTCTGTAGACCAGGCTGGCCTCGAACTCAGAGATCCACCTGCCTCTGCCTCTCAAGTGCTGGGATTAAAGGCGTGCGCCGCCGCCGCCGCCACCGCCACCACCACCACCCGGCTTGCTCCTCATTTTAAAGGCACACTTTTATACAGGTTTAATCTTTCCTAAAACCATTATCATTCTGTATCTCACTTCTGAGATATCACTAGCCAAGAGTTCTTACAAACGTTATCAAAGTCTTTTGAATTTATCTGTAAAGGTTGGTCACATAGAGAGGATAATTTTTGCAGGGAGTTTGAAAGTGAATCCACCATCTAAGAAAACATCTAACCTGTTCTTAGCTATATGTAAAATCCCAGAAAAGATATTAGAAACTATTACTGACTTAGCAAAATGCTAGAAGATTCTACTTCAACCAACAAGGAGCCTCAATTTTAAAATTTAGAACAACAATAACAAAAAAAATTAATAATAAACCAAGACACATCCACAGATCTTGTCTTAGTTAGGTTTCTATAGCTATGATAAACACCATGATAAAAAGCAGCTTGGGGAGGAAAGGGTTTGTTGCATCTTACAGCTGTAGTATATCATAACGAGGAGTCAGGGCAGGGACTCAAAGTCTTGTCTACAGACAATCTGATGGGAACATTTTCTCATTTAACATTCCTTTTCCCCATATAACTCTAGTTTGTGTCAAGTTGGGAGAAGACTAAGCAGTACAACTGAGCCCTTGTCAACTTGACATGCAAACACATCACCATCAAACCATAGGCATTCCTTTCTTCTCTGTCCTCAAGATCTCATTGATATTAATAACTACATAACATAAAACACAGTCCGACTTTTAAAAATTCCCACAGTCTTTAAAACATTCCAATGGCTTAAAAGTTGAAGGTCTCTTTACAAGTCCAAAGTCTCCTGAGTGTAAGCTCCCAGAAAATAAAAAGCTAGTTAAATTTTTTCTTATTATGAAAGGGAAAAACCAGGGCACAGTTACAATCAGGTTCAAGCAAACCCAAAATCCAGCAAAATAAAGAGCCGAGTTTCTGACGTCTGGAACTTACAATTTTCTGAGCTCCAAAGGCCTGCACAACTCCCCTTCTTTGGCTTTGCCCATTCACAGAACACAGAGCACATCTTATAGGCTCGGGCAGGCTCTACTCGGGTAACTGCTGCTAATCTTGGGGCTCACACCCCAGTCCTGCATCTTCCATATGCTGCAGTCTTTAGAGGCTACACCCATACCAATGACTTCCCAGCTTCTCTTTTAGGACTCAGACTCTGCCACTTGATGCCAAACCTCAGCTTTTCTCCATGATCCTTCCAATCCCAGGATCTCCACTGCAACTGAGGCTACACCTTCCCCAGCCAATATCCTTTTCCAGCACTTCAAAGTGCCCAGACTCAGCCGATCTCCATAACCCTCAACCTTACAGCTCTGCTATGAAAACCAGGAACATGAGGAGACCTGTATACATTATTAACTTCTGCCAGCTTGAGATAAAGGCTTGGCCCCCTCTGAATGAAAATGTGGGGAGAGTATAAGTTACTATGAAGGGCGCCTATGAAAAACCAACATGTGGTCATTGGTTTTTTTGTGAATATGATGCAATCTATCTGCAAAGAAGGAATCAAAAGAGTTTAGCCTGTGGGCTATTTTGCGAAGCTTTTTTTTTTTTTTTTTGATTAATGATTGATGTGGGGAGCCGGACCCAGTGTGGGTGGTGCTATATCTGGGCAAATGGTCTTGAGTGTATAAGAACAAAAGATAAAGAGGCAGGCCAGTAAGCAGTACTCCTCCAGGGCCTCTGCTTCAGTTTCTGTCCTGATTTCCCTTAAGGATTGACTGTAAGTTGTAAGATGAAATTAACCTTTTTCTCTCCAGGTCATTTTTGAAGGTGGTGCTTATCACAACGATAGAAATTAAAACAGGGCACCTATGTTCTAGATAACCAGTTAAAAGATACAGGGAGTGTTTGGTGGCAGATGGGCATCGTTTTAATCCTATAATTAACGGTTCACTAAAAGAAAACTCCAGTGCCAGGTGTAGGAGTTATTGGTCAGGGAGGCTCCAAAGGCCCCTTCCCCCAAATGCAGGCCTTTGTAATTTTACTTGATTGTCCGCCGGAATTAGATGAGAGGATCCTATTGCCAGAAATGCCAAACATCATGAATACAAAATATAAGTAAACCAAGCCATAAATGAGCTAGAAATTTCCTTTCTGTTAGATGGCTTTCAAAGTGTCCAACGGTAATATGTAGCCTTCACACGGGGAGGATCTCAGGGAGGCAGAAACTATTATACCCAACTCTGAACAGTGGACTACAATAGCCACCTGCCAGGCAAATGTGCCCATTGATGCGGTAGTGCCACAATTATTATGGCAGCAATTAACTACTCCCTGATTTGACCCTGATTACGACCTGCACCACAAGAGGGAATCCATGGTTCTAGGTTGCAAACCCAGTCAAGAACTCATGACTAAAGAGATCTTAGGCTCTAGGGGGAAACCGACTAATGTTCCTTAATTAAGTTGGTGTAGCATCCAAGTTCCTTACAAATATCTGCATTTATACCTGCAAGCAAAAGCTTTTCTCAGCCTTGATCAGAGAAGCCTCTGATGGCAGTGAATGGAGGAGAAGGTAGAGACCCACGGCTGCCCATTGATCCTGTCGATACCACCTCTTGGTATCAATGCTCAGGGAACATTGCAGAGAAGGCAGAGCATCTGAGCCAGAAGACAGAGAGAAGCATTGTGAAGCTCCATCTTCTAATCACGACATGACGCGGCTATCGGGAACTCATACCAGATTTGCCCGTTGGGTCTGGACAAGTCAAGCCCAGCCAACAGTCAGTCATAGGTTGGGAAGGAGCTCCCAGGGTTGTACAAGTTATTGATAAGCTATCAGCAGCTAATGGATTCTGGGACAGAGTGAGGCATAGTAGCTAGTTGTGTACCTGTTGATGAATCCAGCAGGTTCTAATGGACAGTTGCAAACCCATGCCCCTATAGACAGCCCTTGTTAAACTCTGGGATATAAAACAAGACAACCTGTCTTGAGGAAAAAAAAAAAAACAAGACAAAATATCATGAATATAGATAAAAAGAGACTTGTCAAGAAGAAAGGTGACTAACAAGAAAAAGAGTGTATTGGGGGTGTGGACAATAACTCAAATGCACAATATGAATGTATAAAATTGTCAAGGGACACAATTTATTAATTTAAAACTATGCAAGCCCTGGGTTTGATGATTTCAATAGAATCTTCCACTTCTGAAAAGTATTCCTTTCATTTTAGCCGTTAAGGATCCAAATTCTACAGATAGGGCTTGAGTAGAAGAAGGCAGGTACATAATGGGCCAAGGAAATGATGGAAAAGAATTGGACACCCACAAAGTCAACAAAGAAACTTGACTTTTGTGATACAGATGTTTTGCTTGGGAGAGTGACTTGATTAACAAAAGACAGACTTGACATGGTTCTAGGAGCTATTCTTAACATTTCAGAGTGTTTGAATAGCAAAGCATATTCTTTTCGTATTTATCTTCCCTGTGTTATAGTTGCACACGTTTACCCAGAGCCGTGCTTTCCATGGGGTGTACTCCAGCTCAATGCATTTTAAATAATCTTTATACTAGAGAGAAGTTCTCAGAGTTTGCTTGACAAGGCAGGCAGTGCTTATGAGACTTAGTATTCCACAATACTGCATTTTAAGACTCACTGACTTTAATGTCATTAAAACTTGAAGATTTGACTATGACTTTTAACTCCGCTGATATTTATTAGTTTTTTTTCCATTGACCTGAACCTTTATCTCATGACAGAGTAAACAGAATGTCTATATACATTAGACAACAGACCTATATTGCAGTGTTCTGTTACATTCAGATGAGGGGCCATTTCTACTCAAACCACCACAAGAACCTTTTAGTTGATTGATTAAAATAGGATTGGATTGGGGAATTAGAAGACTTGGGTTCCAGGTCTAATTCTGGTGTTTAGTAAACAGACAATACTGAGAAAGTAAATCTTATCATTTAAACAACTAGAGCTTTAATGTACTCACTTGAGAGAGAAAAATACAATAATTATAAGGGACATGTTGTATAAGCTAGTTTTGTGTGTCAACTTGACACAATGATGTCTGATGTTGTCACAGAGAAAGGAGCCTCCCTTGAGGAAATGCCTCCATGAGATCCAACTGTAAGGCATTTTCTCAATTAGTGATCAAGGATGGGAGGGCCCATTGTGGGTGGTGCCATCCCTGGGCTGGTAGTCCTTGGTTCTATAACAAGCTAAGCAAGCCGGTAAGTAACATTCCTCCATGGCCTCTGCATCAGCTCCTGCTTCCTGACCTGCTTGAGTTCCAGTCCTGACTTCCTTTGGTAATGAACAGTAATGTGGAAGTGTAAGCTGAATAAACCCTTTCCTCCCCAAATTGCTTCTTGGTCATGATGTTTGTGCAGGAATAGAAACCCTGACTAAGACAGCATATCCACGGATGATCTGAGTTACCTGAAAGGGGGACTGGAAATGAAAAGGAAGGCTGGGTTCCAGAGAAGGATATAGTTAAGACGAAGGTTCTGATCAAGGCTCAAAGTTTAATTCTGCAGCTCCAGCTTACAAAGGGAAGACCACAAAACCCATCCTTTGTTTCAGCTGGATTATGTTGCAAAGCAAGCTCAGCGAGTAGTCTTTTCTTCTAAATTCCTGTAGGAAATTGCAGTTGTAGCAAGCACTTGACATTTGTTCCTCCTGCTCAAGGGTGGGGATGGGCACACTAAGCAATCACTTCCTAACTGAGCAAACATCCCTAAAGATATCCTTAGTTTGAAATCAGATAAGGTGTGTGAAAACATTTCTTAAGGCGGAGAAAACAACCATCAACCATCATAGAGTCATCAAATCTTTCTTGACAAACGGGACTGAGCCACCTCCAGGGGCCAGCACTGAGTACTCCTGTATCAGTCAGGTCAGCTTCGAGTGAAGGAACTGGCTTGGACTTGGGAACAGGGAGCTCCCTTTGACTGGAATTAAAGGAAGCCAAGAATTGAACTACATAGATGCTGAAACCTTTAGAGGTCCTGTGATGGCGAAAGAATACAGAGTAGGGAAGAAGACATCAAAGACTCAAGTTCTGCAGCTGTCAGTTTGGATCCAGCCTTAGCATCATGAAGCAAGTCTGTGGCACATTCTCATTTGCATTCATAGTAGCCTGGTGGGTAAGGTAGGAGACTTAATAAAAACTTGGTCCAGTCCAACTTCTTTTTTTTTTTTTGGACAGGTTTTTTTGTTGTTGTTTTTAAAAGATTTATTATTATTATTATTATTTTTTTTTTTTTTGTTTTTCGAGACAGGGTTTCTCTGTGTAGCCATGGCTGTCCTGGAACTCACTCTGTAGACCAGGCTGGCCTCGAACTCAGAAATCCGCCTGCCTCTGCCTCCCAAGTGCTGGGATTAAAGACATGCACCACCACTGCCCGGCGATTTATTTATTATTATATGTAAGTACACTATAGCTGTCTTCAGATACTCCAAAAGAGGGTGTCAGATCTCAGATCTTGTTATGGATGGTTGTGAGCCACCATTTACTGGGATTTGAACTCAGGAAGTGCAGTCAGTGCTCTTAACCGCTGTGCCATCTCTCCAGGCCCAAACTTTTTACTTGGAAAGCTGCTTAATACCATTGTAGTGGTTATTCCTGGCTGTCAACTTGTCTATATCTGAAATGAATTACAATCCAGAATTGGAAGGCTCACCTGTGATCCTGATCTTGAGGCTGGAAGATACAAGTTTTTGACCTGGATCTCGGCATGGAGATCTTGAGGCATAGTGGCTATGACCCAGGAGAGTAAGGCAAGGCGATCTCTGAGTTCAAGGTCATCTGGAACAAACCAAGTCCCAGATCCAGGCATGGTGGTACACACCTTTAATCTGGGCCACGCCTTCTGCTTTAAACCTACATAAGGACCTTGGAAGAAGGAAGAGTCTCTTCTTTGCCTGCTTGCCTTGTGGGACTGAGCAACTGCTAGATCCTTGGACTTCCATCCACAGCTGCTGCTGACCATTGTTGGCAAATTGGACTCCAGGGTGTAAGTCAACAAGTTCCCTTAGAACATAAAGACAACCCGTAGTTCTGTGATTCTAGAAAATCCTGACTAATACAATACCATATAATGCAAAAAGCAGTAAAAACATAGTGTCTTAGTCTATCAATTTGAAGAGACACTATGACCAAGGCAACTCTTATCAAAGAAAACATTTAAGTGTGTGAACTTATGTATATTTTTAGAGGTTAGTCCATTATCATCATGCCTAGGAGCACAGTAGCATTTATCTATCTATCTATCTATCTATCTATCTATCTATCTATCTATCTATCTATCTATCTATCTATTGAGACAGAGGGAGAGGAGAAACTGGGCTTTTGAAACCTCAAATTCCACCCTCAAGGGATACACTTTTCTGATGAGGCGATCTCTCTCTCTCTCTCTCTCTCTCTCTCTCTCTCTCTCTCTCTCTCTCTCTCTCTCTCTCTCCTGGAACTCACTCTGTAGACCAGGCTGGCCTCGAACTCAGAAATCCGCCTGCCTCTGCCTCCCAAGTGCTGGGATCAAAGGCGTTTGCCACCACTGCCCTTGAAATAGCACCACTCTCTGGTGACTAAGCATTCGAATATTAGAACCTATGGAAGCCCTTCCCATCAAACCACCACACATGCTATTTTGTCATTTGCTTTAAAATAATTCTTAAACTGCAGACATTATAAAGTGTAAGACACACTCCTCTCATAATTAAAAATCTTTGTAGTGGTTTCAGAATTTCTATTATAATCAAACACATTTTGTTTTAATTACTCTAAACTTAATGTGTATTTTGTGTGTGTGTGTGTGTGTGTGTGTGTGTGTGTGTGTGTGTTGGGGGCAGGGGGGTATTATGTGTGTATGAATGCAGGGGGCACTAGGGGGCCAGAGGAGGGAATCAGGTCCCTGCAACTGGAACTGCTGGCCGTCCTGAGCAGCCTGACAGAGGGGCTGAGATCTGAACTTTCTCTGTAGATGCAACGTGTGCTCATAACTGCTGAGCTGTCTCTCCAGCCCTCAAGCACTTTAGTAAATATCGTAGCTTTCAGTTGCAGCATGAACTCTGTGTGAATGTACAAACTCCCTGTACAGGGCTTCTTGTCAGCCTTTGGAAGATGGAGAAAGGAGGGCTTGGAAAACCACCCTGGCTAACATGGAATAAGATCCTGCCTGAAAACACAAACAGAAACAAAACCCAGAAAGCAACCGAGCTAGGGTGGAGCTGGGCTGGTCTGAAGCCCTGGGTTCAGTTCCCAGCAGTTTGTAAATAGGGGGACACATGATGTAATCCTGGTGCTCAGGAGATAAGAAGGAACACAAGTTCCTGCCACAGACAAAAACAAAACAAATGATTAGCTTTTTATAAGTTTGATTAATATACTATTCTTGCTATCTACATATCCTGATTAGTATATATTATTACTTCTAAGGCTGTAAAGAACAGTTGTCCACAATGTCCAAGAAATGGACTTTATCCTGTGGGCAATACTGTTAGACACGGCTTTTTCCTCTTCAGCTGACCAATCCCTGCAGAGCTCTGCTTTTCTCTTGGATTTAAAAGTCAGCCACAGCTGGGGCAGTCAGGACAGTTCCTATTTCCCTCCCTAGAGGGAAAAGAGGAAAAGAGTCTTATTTTCTGGCTAAACAGGTTTACACAACTACGGGAACAATGGATTCCAGACTAGCATTAGCCACGGAGGAGCCCGTTAAGAAAGACAGTCTCAAGAAATACAAGATCCTTTGTGTGGTAAGTACAGCTGTTAATTTTAGTCTTACAAGCTTGGTGGCAGATGTGAAGTGCCTGCCTACCCACTTAGGTTCGTTTGTGTTGCTATTTAGGTTAGAATGTTAAGTTATTGTGTTCAGCATTTCTGACAGAAATCTGAGACCACGCTGGACTGATTTTTGTTCTGCCACGTGTTTATAATCAGAACTCAAGTCATTTGTGGATGGTACGAATACTGTACGAGCAAGAATTTAGCTTAACGCATCTGTCTTAAGGAGCTGTTAATCTTTTATCAACATTTCATTCTATTTATTTCCCGTGTGGAGATTATTTCTTTTGCTTCCTTCCTCACTGTCATCTTTTAATCTGATTTATCTTCCCTGACCCAAAATATAATATTAAAAACCTCCTTACTTTTATTAACCTGCTTTTATCACTCATCATCAAACTTTGGAGAAGTGGGGGAAGCTGTCCAGCACCTCGGATTCTCGTGGCCCATCTAAATGTGTACTCCATTTTTTACCCCTATAATGAAGTAAGTGTTCCTTTAGCAACTAATCAATCTCCTCCCTCCATGTTTCCAATTTGAATGTCCCTAACAATACATGGATGTTGTTGAGGGTTTTTTTCTCTCTCTCTCTTTCTTTCTTTCTTTCTTTCTTTCTTTCTTTCTTTCTTTCTTTCTTTCTTTCTTTCTTTCTCTCTCTCTCTCTCTCTCTCTCTCTCTCTCTCTCTCTCTCTCTCTCTCTCTCTCTCCCTTCCTTCCTTCCTTCCTTCCTTCCTTCCTTCCTTCCTTCCTTTCTTTCTTTTTTTCTTTCTTTCATGTTCTCTCCCCTTGCTTCCTGGACAATCTTGAAATGCTCATTTCTAAGACTTACTTGCTTTTTGGCTGATTTGTCTTTATCCTCATTGAATGTTACTCAGCATTGCCCCACATCTGTCTTATCCACCACCGATCTTTTCTTTAGGCAATCTGTGTGTTCTCATGAGTGAGAAGTTAAATGATACCTTACCCCCAACCCAAGTCACCATCTCCGACTTCTCTTTCTCGGTGTACTCACCCAGCACCTCAAGCCGAAACCTAATGCAGACTCCTCAAGGCTAGCATATGTCAGCTCTCCTTTCTGTTTCTCTAGGGAAGGTCAAGCAATAATACGTGGTCATGACCCATGACTCCGTAAGCCCTCAGTAGATCCTCAGTGTCCATCTTTCCAGGATTACAGTTCCCTCCTTGCTGCTTTCCTACTCTTAGCTTTATCTTAGTTTGTCACTCAAGGACTCAAACCCCTCGGGAGCTAAATTCTGGGTCCTTAATGTATTTTTAATTCTTTTCTTTTTCTTGTTGAGGCCCCTGTGGGCCAGCACACAACACAAGTTTTCTTTCCACAGGACACTTCTCTTTTTCCTTTGAGACACTGGGTTTCAATGGGCCTGGGGCTTGCTGATTAGCCTATTCATGCCGGCCCTGGAGCCTTGGAGACATACCTGAGCCTTCTCCTACCTGCCTGTGCACATGACCAGGCCCCACCCTGATAATTTGGATTCTGGAAATTGAACTCAGGTCCTTGTGTTTATAACATAAACACTGAACCGAAGGAGTTATCTCTCTGGCCTGAGGACATATATTAAAATCTTTCTAGCATGTTTTCTTCTTCCTTATATATTAGGAAGTTCACTATTTTAAAATCATATCTCAAAAAGGACTCTAATGGTTCCATTTCTTCTTTTTTTTTTTATTTCAGTTAAAACTTTAAAGGTTTCAGTGGATATCATGGTACATGCCTGTAATTATAATACTTAGGAGGTAGAGGCAGTAGGGTAAGTGGTTCAAGGTCACCCTCAGCTATATACTGAGTTTAAGGCTGGGTGGGCTGATCTCAAAAAACAAACAACAAAACTGAAAAGTAACCCACTTAAAGGTTTCTACACATCCCTCCTATACTTTATTTAGTCAAGCTGAGGACAAACATTTGGCTCTCAGTAGGTTTCAGAATCTAGAACATTTTTCCCACTTTGTATTCAACATAAGGTAAGAAGAAGCTTTAAATAAAGCACACATTGAATGAAAGGAAGGAAGAAAAGGAAGGAAGGAAGAAAGGAAGGAAGGGAAGCATAAATACAGGGAATAAATACAAAACCATGAAAAATATAAATTTTAACATTACAAAAATTTTAAAACACAGTAAGGACAGATACTGTCCTATAGGAAATTTAAACAGAAAAAAAAAACCACAAAAGACATAGGTCAGAATATATTAATCTGTAAATCTATAGCACATCAAGTTTACTGTAAGGAGTTGACTGACGCTCACTTTAGTGCTTTCTGATACTTCTGGTAGGGATATCTGTGTCCCTGGTCACTGGGACTAGGCTTAACTACTAATGTTCTGTTCTGTTGTTTTGTTTCGAGACATGTTTTCTCAGTGTAGCCCTGACTGCCATGGAATATACTTTGTAGACCAGGCTGGCCTTGAAATCAGAGATTGGCCTGCCTCTGCCTCCTGAGTGCTGGGACTAAAGGTGTGGGCCACCTACTGTTCTTAAGTAGTTCCCACTCAATGCCTCTTGTTGAGCAAATACACATGCAAAGCTCTCTCCCTGTTGTTACGGATGCAGTTTGAGACTTCATGGGAAAAGATATCTTTTAATATTGTATTAATGTGTTTTCTTTGGCACTGTATTACCTTTTATGGTAAATGTTAATGCATCTTTTTTTTTTTCAACTGATTTTCAAAATGCAAACTCCTCAGTCAATAGTTTGTGCAATTGTTTATTATGTAAGCATTTTTGGTACTGCATTTATTTGTTCTTTTACAAGGTTTGTCCTTTGCTTTTAAATTATAACCAAATTTATTTTAATTTTCAAAAATAATTTGAACTCATGACTGTTGTTAGCATTATTTTAAATTTTTAAATTTACAGTTACTGGGGGGTGGGGGCACTCATGTGCCATAGCACATATACAGAAGTCTGAAAACAGAACACTTTGGGGGATGGGGGTTGCTTTCTATTTTCACTCTGTGGGACTCAGGGATCCAACTTAGGTCACTGGGCTTGACAGCAAGCCCCGTTATGCCCTGAAACATCTCACTGGACTCTTACATTCTGTATGGCATGGACAGCCCCACTAGACCATTCTTATCAGTGTTTAACCTGACTGAAGCTGGGAGTCTCCTATGCTGCACAGCTTTGCCAGGAGGGGTGATCCCAGTGAACTGAACACTCTCCAGTAAGGAAGCTTCCAGATTATGGGAAGTCGTGTTCATGAACTAAACAGCAAAGGAAACTCTTTCAGTTAACGACTGAACGTTGACATGTTTTAATTTTCCCTGCCCCCGGCTAACTAGCAATGAGACACTTGGGTTTCACAGTTCTACAGGATGCTGGAGTATATTCATACAAATATTCTCCAAGGGAAAGTCTAGTAAGAAAAAAAAAAGGTGACGGTAAAGGTATGTATATAGTTGCGGTGGTTTCAATGCCTGCTTTCATTCAATCTGGAGTTAAACGTATTTGAGATATGAAAGTGTTTGAATCTGGGCATCTATAGTAAACAATTTACAGAACATTTTCTCATGGGATTAGATATATCTCAGTTATTAAAATACTTGTCTAGCACGAGTGAAGTACTGGATTTGATCTCCAGGCATGGAGGCAGGATGGGTGAGAGTTTAAGGTTATCCTGGATGAGATAGTAAGTTTGAGGTTAGCCTAGGCTACATGAGAACTTGTTTCAAAAGCAGATATGAATAAAAGCAAATTATTATTTTTAAATCTCTTTTTATTGACCATTAAATGAAATAACATGCTTTTGTCGGTGTTGCGTCTGATACCTTTAGTTATTAGCACGCTGCCTGTACTGTGAATTGATTGCAGTCTAGAGGAAAGGTATGTATCTGTCATCTTGTTTATTGTTTTTAAAAAACCACAGAGATAGATTTCTCCTTTCTGTAATAGGTTCTTCTTGCTTTGTTGGTGATTGTATCGCTTGGATTAGGCCTGGGACTGGGACTCAGGAAACCTGAAGAACAAGGTACATTCCCGGGCACTTTTTTTTTTTTAACTATATGCCCACAAACCACACCCACAAACCAGTCTTTCTTCTGGCTTTAACTCCTTGTAACCTGTCTGTTCTCCAGCCCCCAAGCCCTCCCCTACCTCCCTAACAATTAACATTACTGATAGTTGTTCATAGACTTTCCTCCTTTACCCTGACACACAGAAAGGAAAACACAGAAAGGACGCCAGAGGAGGGGAACTTACTTCTATATTTTTCTTAGTAGATTGTGTTGGTGTTTTAACTCAGGTGAAGTATGAAGTCTGTTTTTAACTCACTTGATGTCCCTCTCAATGTGACTGATACATTTCACTGAGAAAGGATACATTTCACTGTACCAGAGAGGTTCCTGGGAAGGTTAGCTGACAATTCCCCAGTCACGTTTCCATTTAAGAACTGACACACAGTTCTTCTATGCAACAGAGGAACACAGAGATTAAAAAAAAAAAAGTTAGCATTAACTGGAAAGTTCCTGTCATCTTGTGGTCACCAGACTGCTGTGTCTCTGGGGGGTGTGGCCTTTCCTGGCTGGAGTAAAGCTCTTGGCTGGAGTTGTTGGCAAGCTCTTTTCAGTGGTATCATAATGAGGTTGATGCTCACAAATGGGCTTTAGTTCTTGGCTATTTTCTCCTCCAAATTGCATAGGTTGACTTCAAAAACCACAGATTGCTATCTGGATGAAATTCCCCATTGTCTCAGCATTTTGGTGGTTTACTTCCTCATACCTGCTGCCAGGGTTCCCCAGTCCTGCCTCTTTATTCTCTTCCCTTTATCACAGGTGTTCAGCTCTCCTTCCAGCATCCCACACTCCCTTTTCAGTCAGGGCCCCTTTGGTCTCGTTCATTCTTTTCAATATTCTGTGGTATTTAGCATGGTCAGCCCATTTATTATTAATTTTTGAGCCCAATCTCTTCTGTTAAGTCCAAATCCCGAACAGTTTAACCATTCTCTGTTCCATGTAATCCTAATTGGCAATGTGTGTGCTTTTAAACTGTTTATGTATTCTTAAAACGTATTGTCATTGTCATGTGTGCATTTTTCTTTTTCTTTTTTAAAGTACTCACTGAAAACTGAACATCAGCTTGTGTCTGTCTTTTCTAACTAGGGTGTAGTGGTGAGGAAGACGGACAAAGGTCCTTTCAAGAGTATACATTTCTAGGTTGAGGATGTAGTTCTGTTGGTACAGTTGGTTTAGTACTTGCCTAGCATGCATGAACAACTGAGCGGTTGGTACTCAGGACCCCATGAACTGGATGTGGTGGAGCACACCTATAGTCCCAGCACTGAGAAGGGAGCAGAGGAAAAGGAGGGATCCAAGGAAGGGTCCAAGGAAAAAAATAATGAGGGAAACCAAAAAGAAGAAAATGTTATGTCCGATGATGCCATACCCATGTGTATATGGGCAACATAAATTGGGTTCACTGGACTATAAAAATATGAAAAGAGAACAAGAAGTTGGGGTGGGAGGTAAATCTGGAAGTAGTCATGGAGAAGACATGAGGTTAGTATGATCAAAATACATTGTGTGCATGTATGAAATTCTCAAAATATTATCTTAAACATAACTATAACATTCTTCTTGTTTAACCATGAATATACTGATGTTTTCTAAACATCATGTTTTCTGTAGTTTATCTCTCTTTCCTGAACTTCAGTATCCAGACTCCCTAGTAGGTATCTATTCGCTCAGATATAGAGAAGCACTGAGCTTACATTGTTTGAAATCCTTTCCCTCCATGTTAGGAGTCATTCTTAACTTATTCCTCCTTGTCTATTCCTCATAACAAGCTTCTCTAAAATGCACTTTACTTTGTCTAGACTATATTTGTGTTGTCTTTGTGTACATTGTTGTTATCTTCCTTTAGACTCTCATCTTTCTGTTTATTGGTTTGGGTTAAAAATCCCTGACTGGTTAGGCAAGTTTCCACCCACTACCCACTTGTTTTCTGGAGTTTCTAAAATGCAAAACTACGTTGCTATTGTGTGTGTGTGTGTGTGTGTGTGTGTGTGTGTGTGTGTGTGTGTGTGTATGCATGCTCTAATGACTTGACCTTAGCACAGTAGAGCTCAAGCATCTTAGCAGGGCACAGGAGCACCTGTTCTCACACCTTTTTAAAGCTACCTTTCCTAACTACACATTTGCCGTCTTTGCATTGCTAATTTGCAAAAAGCCCCCCCCCCCAGGTTGAGTCACCTAGCTCCTTAGTCTATGCTAACTACTTCTCTGTGTAACACCCCCTAGGGATGAAACACAGGCCAACTTCTAAGTGTGGCTGTCCTTTGCCTTTCCTTTGACAGGCAGCTGCAGGAAAAAATGCTTTGACTCCTCACACAGAGGACTGGAGGGCTGCCGCTGTGACTCAGGATGCACAGGCCGAGGAGACTGCTGCTGGGATTTTGAAGATACTTGTGTGAAATCAAGTAAGGGTTCTGACAACCTTTCACTAGCATGTTAGTTATTCTGACGTCATTCCGATATCACAGCCTTCTGCCGTATGTCAGTTTCCTGGGCTAACATAAAGTACCATAATCTAGGTAGCTTTAAGAACTAAACAACAAACAAACAACAAGCTGAAGTCTTTTTTTTCCTGGAGGCTAGAAGTCCAAAATCTAAATGTTGACAGCATTGGCTGAGGGAGAAGAGTTTCAGCCTCTTTTCTAGGGTCTGATTTGTCACTGGCAAGCTTTGACATTCTTTGACCGGCAGTATCACAGCCTTGCCTACATAGTCACATGATCTACATTTCTTAGACATAGCCTTCCTCTGCCTTTACTGTTACATGATCTGTGTCTCTTCACATAGCCTTCCTTGGACCTTCCCTGTCACATGATCATGGAAATCAGGTCTCCATTAGCTCAAGACTACACAGTTCTGCACATAGCATCTGTTCTGGAAATCTACACAAGGTTAATTATTGTCATTTCCCCCTTCTCAGTAAACACAGCGGCCCACACTTTGTTTGATTGCAGTCGAGGCATAACTGTATAGGAAGTGAAACTGTAGATAATGACCTGGTTTTCCATGGGATTCTCGGATGCTCCGATTACTTCTGTGACCTCTGTCTCTCCAGGGTCTGTCCTTAGACAAGGCTGGGCAAGGCGGCTCTTGATTATATTCATATTGTCAGTGCTCATGATGCTGTGACATGTATTGTTCCCACACTTGAGAGGAAATAGGACCAGGATCCAGAACATCTGCAAACACAGAGTACAAGTTTATCTTAAAAAGCCTCATTACTCTCCGCTACCCATGCAAGGAGAGTGGAGTTGTAGCTTTTTGTTTTGTTTTGTACGATATATTTCCACTCATTAAATCTGATAAATCAAGAGTATGACTATATTGTACTAACACAGGGGAAGGTGGCATTGGTAGTCTTTGTATTATGCATGTTCAGAACTGCATGGCTTTCCAGCTCAAATATGGATGTGCAATTCATTCCGTTGTGGGGAGAGCAGACTGGAGACAGCCCTCTGTTCCTGTGCGGACGACTGTCTACAGAAGAAGGATTGCTGCACTGACTACAAGACTGTGTGCCAAGGTAAGCAGAGACCATTGGTGCATTTGCCTCTAGGACTTCACTGGAACCCAGAGTTTCATAGCGCTTTCCTGAGCTACAAAACTTTTAAGAGAGAGGGAGAGACAGAACATTTAGCTATTACTCCATGTACAAGAAAAGATGGAATGTTTCTTAGTGTGAAATGAAATGGGGTTTAGAAAGGAAGTCTATTTCATAAAGAGAAGAGCTATGTACCCCTGTCACCATGTATGCAGCAAGGGGTTTCCAATCCAGTGATGATGCCATGTATACTTGTGGTTTTAGACTCTAGTTGGCAGTTCCCAAAGTTAAAGCATGTGGAGAAGGTTTTATTAAATGATCTGTGTCCTGAGTATTCTACAAACTGAGAACCCTTACGGACTTACTACAGATGCAATGTCCCAATGCAAGCCTATGAAGCTACACCAGATGCTTCATAAAGATTTGCTATCTTTCGAATTTGTTAATGCTTCATTGTATGTGATGACTTATGACAGTAACACATTACATGAGCGTTGAACTTCTTTATACTCCAGATCCTGTCCCCGTAACTCCATACTGTACTGAATTGAGGTTTTAAACATGCTAGAGAAATTAAATTGGATTCTAAGTTTTGAAATAAGAGACAGAAGTTAGCATATAAATGTTGCTAGAGCTGGGTTCTCTTAATCTATAAATAGTAGAAATGAGAACAGTCCTCCACAGTCTCAAGAGATTGAACGCTTGGTCCCCTAGTTGGAGGTGCTGTTTGGGGAGGTTCTGGAAGCATGGCCTTGTGCAGGAAGAGTGACCCTGTGGGTGGGCTTGCAGAGCTAAAAGCCCTTTACTACTTGCAGTTTGCTCTCTGCTCTGTATGTACAGTTAAGGGTGTGAGCTTTCGGCATTCTGCTCTGGCTGCCACGCCTCGTGGGTCTAAGCCTTCCTGCCACAACAAATTCATATCCTTCTGGAACTTTAAACTCAAATAAATAGTCTCTTTTTTAAGGTGTTTCCATTGCAATCTTTTATAGGTCTGACCAATTGCAAGAAAGAAAAGCTTGTCGACCAGAGACGTTCCCATATAGATATTTTGTGCAAACAAGGGATTTCAAGTGGTAGAGTGCTCTGGTCCCCTCTGGCCCACGTCTTAGCTGAGTTGTAGGCTGTTTATAGTTCAGCAGCAGTTACTGTGACAGGGTGGATTCCAAGAGGCATCTTCTGCTTCTCCATAAGGAGGATGTATTTGTAACTCTTATATGTTTAACATGGGGGATTGGGCATTCCTCAGGTCCTTAATTAAGTCCTTACTTATGAGTTTTCTATGAAAGCAAAAAGGGGATTGGCTACCTCCCAGGATATGATCATTTTATCCTTTGTTTGTGTGACTCTTAACTATCTCAGAAACATTACTCACTATCGTCTAGGAGTAAAGAATATCTTCTGTATTGATGTATGAGTCATAGATATTTCATATTTTTATATGAAAAAAATTAAAGATAATCAGAACCAGGCTTCCTAGGAAGTGGCCTGAGATGGTAACAGTTTCCAAATATTTTTTTTTTTTTTTTTTTTTTTAATTTAATTTTATTTTATTTTTTTAATTTACATTCCAAATCACTTCCCCTTTCCCGTTTCCTCCCTCCCCGAAAGTCCCATAAGCCCCCTTCCCTCCCTCTTTTCTCCGTTCAACCCCCTCTCATTACTCTGTCCTGGCGTTCCCCTACATCCAGTCTTTCCAGGACCAGGGGTCTCTCCTTCCATCTTTTTAGAAATCTATTGATATGCTGATTGTGTCTAGGGTATTCTGAGATTCTGGGTCAATATCCCCTTATCAGTGACTTCATACCATGTGTGATCTTTTGTGATTGGGTTACCTCACTAAGGATGATATTTTCAAGTTCTGACCATTTGCCTAGGAATTTCGTGAATTCATTGTTTTTAATTGCAGAGTAGTATTCCATTGTGTAAATATACCACATCTTCTGAATCCATTCCTCCGTTGAGGGACATCTGGGTTCTTTCCAGCTTCTGGCTATTATAAATAAGGCTGCTATGAATATAGTGGAGCATGTGTCCTTATTGCATGCAGGTAAAGTCTCTGGGTATATGCCCAGGAGTGGTATAGCCGGATCCTCCGGAAGTGTCATGCCCAGTTTTCTGAGGAGCCGCCAGACTGCTTTCCAGAGTGGTTGTACCAGCCTGCAATTCCACCAGCAGTGGAGGAGTGTTCCTCTTTCTCCACATCCTCGCCAACAACTGCTGTCTCCTGTGTTTTTGATCTTAGCCATCCTGACTGGTGTGAGATGGAATCTCAGGGTTGTTTTGATTTGCATTTCCCTAATGACTAAGGATGATGAACATCTCTTTAGGTGCTTCTCAGCCATTAGATATTCTTCAGGTGAGAACTCTTTGTGGAGCTCTGTACCCCATTTTTTAATAGGGTTACTTGCCTCTCTGGAGTTTAACTTCTTGAGTTCTTTGTATATCTTGGATATTAGCCCTCTGTCGGATGTAAGGTTGGTAAAGATCATTTCCCAGTTAGTTGGTTGCCGCTTTGTCTTTTTGACGGTGTCTTTTGCCTTGCAAAAACTTTGTAATTTAATGAGGTCCCATTTGTCTATTCTTGATCTTAGAGTATAAGCTATTGGAGTTCTGTTCAGGAAATTCTCCCCTGTGCCCATATGTTCAAGGTTCTTCCCTAGTTTCCCTTCTATTAGTTTCAGTGTGTCTGGTTTTATGTGGAGATCTTTGATCCACTTAGAATTGAGCTTAGTGCAAGGAGATAAGGATGGGTCAATTTGCATTCTTCTGCATGTTGACCTCCAGCTGAGCCAGCACCATTTGTTGAAAAGGCTATCTTTTTTCCACTGGATGGTTTTAGCTCCTTTGTCAAAGATCAAGTGACCATAGGAGTGTGGATTCATTTCTGGGTCTTCAATTCTGTTCCATTGATCTACATGTCTGTTACTGTACCAATACCATGCAGTTTTTAACACTATTGCTCTGTAGTACAGCTTGAGGTCCGGGATACTGATTCCCCCAGAGGTTCTTTTACTCTTGAGAATAGTTTTAGCTATTCTGGGTTTTCTGTTATTCCAGATGAATTTTTGAATTGCTCTTTCTAACTCTATGAAGAATTGAGTTGGGATTTTGATGGGGATTGCATTGAATCTGTGTATTACTTTTGGTAAGATGCTCATTTTTACTATATTAATCCTGCCAATCCATGAGCATGGCAGATTTTTCCATCTTCCGAGGTCTTCTTCAATTTCTTTCTTCAGAGACTTGAAGTTCTTGTCATACAGATCTTTCACTTGTTTGGTTAGCGTCACGCCAAGATACTTAATATGGTTTGTGGCTATCGTAAAGGGTATTATTTCTCTTACTTCTTTCTCAGCCTGCTTATCCTTTGAGTATAGGAAGGCTTCTGACTTGCTTGAGTTGATTTTATATCCGGCCACTTTGCTGAAGTCGTTTATCAGCTGTAGGAGTTCTCTGGTGGAGTTCTTTGGGTCGCTTATGTATACTATCATATCGTCTGCAAATAGTGATAGTTTGACTTCTTCCTTTCCAATTTGTATCCCTTTGACCTCTTTTTCTTGTCTAATTGCTCTAGCTAGAACTTCAAGTACTATATTGAAAAGATATGGAGAGAGAGGGCAGCCTTGTCTAGTCCCTGATTTTAGTGGGATTGCTTCAAGTTTCTCTCCGTTTAGATTGATGCTGGCTACTGGTTTGCTGTAAATTGCTTTTACTATGTTTAGATATGGGCCTTGAATTCCTGATCTTTCCAAGACCTTTAGCATGAAAGGATGCTGAATTTTGTCAAATGCTTTCTCAGCATCTAATGAGATGACCATGTGGTTTTTTTCTTTGAGATTGTTTATGTAGTGGATTACATTGATGGATTTCCTTATATTGAACCATCCCTGCATCCCTGGGATGAAGCCTACTTGATCGTGGTGAATGATCGTTTTGATGTGTTCTTGGATTCGGTTGGCAAGAATTTTATTGAGTATTTTTGCATCGATATTCATAAGAGAGATTGGCCTGAGATTCTCTTTCTTTGTCGGATCTTTGTGTGCTTTTGGTATTAGTGTAATTGTGGCTTCATAGAACGAGTTGGGTAGTGTTCCTTCTGTTTCTATTTTGTGGAACAGTTTGAAGAGTATTGGTGTTAGGTCTTCTTTGAAGGTCTGATAGAATTCTGCACTAAAACCATCTGGACCTGTGCTTTTTTTGGTTGGAAGACTTCCAATGACAACTTCTATTTCTTCAGGGGTTATAAGACGGTTTAGATGGTCTATTTGATCCTGATTTAATTTTGGTACTTGGTATCTGTCAAGGAAATTGTCCATTTCCTCAAGATTTTCTAGTTGTGTTGAATACAGGTTTTTGTAGTAGGATCTGATGATTTTTTGAATTTCCTCAGTTTCTGTTGTTATCTCTCCCTTTTCGTTTCTGATTTTATTAATTTGGATACTATCTCTGTGCCCTCTGGTTAGTCTGGCTAAGGGCTTATCTATCTTGTTGATTTTCTCAAAGAACCAACTCCTCGTTTTGTTGATTCTTTGTATGGTTTTATTTGTTTCTACTTGATTGATTTCAGCCCTGAGTTTGATGATTTCCTGCCTTCTACTCCTCTTTGGTGTATTTGCTTCTTTTTGTTCCAGGGCTTTCAGGTGTGCCATTAAGCTGTTAGTGTATGCTGTCTCCCGTTTCTTTTTGGCGGCACTCAGGGCTATGAATTTTCCTCTTAGCACTGCTTTCATTGTGTCCCATAAGTTAGGGTATGTTGTGCCTTCATTTTCATTAACTTTCAAAAAGTCTTTGATTTCTTTCTTTATTTCCACCTTGACCAAGTTATCATTGAGTAGAGCATTGTTCAGCCTCCATGTGTACGTGGGTTTTCTTTTGTTTTTGTTGCCATTGAAGACCACCCTTATTCCATAGTGATCTGATAGGAGGCATGGGATTATTTCTATCTTCTTGTATCTGTTGAGGTCTGATTTGTGACCAATTATATGGTCAATTTTGGAGAAGGTACCATGAGGAGCTGAGAAGAAGGTGTATTCTTTAGCTCTAGGATGAAATGTTCTATATATATCAGTTAGTTCCATTTGGTCCAAGGCTTCAATTAGATTCACTGTGTCCCTGTTTAGTTTCTGCTTTCCTGAACGATCCATTTCAGAGAGCGGGGTGTTGAAGTCACCCACTATTATTGTGTGCGGTGCGATGTGTGCTTTGAGTTTTAGTAAAGTTTCTTTTACGAATGAGGGTGCCCTTGCATTTGGAGCATAGATATTCAGGATTGAGAGTTCTTGATGGTGGATTTTTCCCTTGATCAGTATGTAGTGTCCTTCTGTGTCTTTTTTGATGACTTTGGGTTGAAAATCAATTTTATCCGATATTAGGATGGCTACTCCACCTCGTTTCTTGGGGCCATTTGCTTGTAAAATTGTTTTCCAGCCTTTTACTCTGAGGTAGTGTTTGTCTTTGACACTGAGGTGCGTTTCCTGCATGCAGCAAAAAGCTGGGTCCTGTTTACGTATCCAGTCTGCTAGTCTATGTCTTTTAATTGGGGAATTGAGACCATTGATATTAAGAGAGATTAAGGCATAGTGATTATTGCCATCTGCCATTCTTGACGCTATCTTTATGTTTGAGTGGTTATCTACTTTTGGGTTTGATTCAAGAAGGTTATTATCTCATTTTTTCCAGGGTGTTGTTTCTCTCCCTGTATTGGAGGTTTCCACCTATTATCCGTTGCAGGGCTGGATTTGTGGAAAGATATTGTGAAAATTTGGTTTTATCATGGAATATCTTGGTCTCTCCATCTATGGTGATTGAGAGTTTTGCTGGGTATAGTAGTCTAGGCTGGCATTTGTGCTGTCTTAGTGTCTGCATGAGATCTGCCCAGGATCTTCTGGCTTTCATAGTCTCTGGTGAGAAGTCTGATGTGATTCGGATAGGTCTTCCTTTGTATGTTACTTGGCCCTTTTCTCTTACTGCATTTAGTATTCTTTCTTTGTTTAGAACATTCGGTGTTTTGATTATTATGTGACGGGAGGTATTTCTGTTCTGGTCCAGTCTGTTTGGAGTTCTGTAGGCTTCTTGTATGTTCATCGGCATCTCTCTCTTTAAGTTAGGGAAGTTTTCCTCCATAATTTTGTTGAAGATGTTTACTGGCCCTTTAAGTTGCAAATCTTCACTCTCATCTATACCTATAATCCTTAGGTTTGGTCTTCTCATTGTGTCCTGGATTTCCTGGATGTTTTGGGTTACGCGTTTTTTGCATTTTGCATTTTCTTTGACTGTTGAGTCGATGCTTTCTATGGAATCTTCAGCACCTGAGATTCTTTCTTCCATCTCTTGTATTCTATTGTTGATGTTTGCATCTATGACTCCTGATTTCTTCCCAAGGTTTTCTATCTCCAAAGTTGTCTCCCTTTGTGATTTCTTAGTTGTTTCTACTTCCTTTTTTAGTTCCTGGATGGATTTGCTGAGATCCTTCACTTGTTTGTTTGTATTTTCCTGTATTTCTTTAAGGTATTTTTGCATTACCTCTTTCAGGATTTCTTCCTGATGACCCACGTTCTCCTGCATTTCTCTGAGCGATTTTTGTGTTTCCTCCTCATGGGATTCCATCTGTTGATCCATCGTCTCCTGCATTTCTTTAAGCAGTTCTCGTGTTTCCTTTGTAAGGGCATCTAACCGTTGATTCATTTCTTTAAGCAATTTTTGTGTTGCCTCCTTATGGGCATCCGTCTGTTGACCCATATTCTTCTGCATTTCTTTATGCAAATTTTGTGATTCCTTTGTGAGTGCATCTACCCGTTGATTCATCTCGTTAAGCGATTTTTGTGTTGTCTCCTTGTGCGCCTCCATCTTTTGATCCATGTTCTCCCGCATTTCTCTAAGCGATTTTTGTGTTTCCTTTGTAAGGGCTTCTAACCGTTGATTCATGGTCTCCTGTAACTCTTTATGAGATTTATTTGTGTCCTTCTTGTGATCCTCTAATAGCATCATGAGAAGTGATTTTAAATCCAGATCTTGTCTTTCGGGTGTGGTGGGGTATCCAGGACTTGCTGCTGTTGGAGAGTTGGGTTCGGATGGTCCTACATTACTTTGATTACTGTTAGTAACATTCCTACGTTTGCCTTTTGCCATCTGGATACCTCTGGTGTTAGTTGGTCCTGCTGCCACTGGCTGTTGGTTGGACCTCCTGTGAGCCTGCAAAGCTATTTCTGCCCCCCCTGGATTACCAGGATTCCCCTGGCACCGATTTCTGGGGCCTGCCTGCTCCTGAGTGACTTTGGAGCCCTAATGTGCTTTGCCCCAAGTGATCTTATATTGGGGAGGCCTTGCACATCTAAAGGCTCAGCCTAGTGGATTCCTGGAGCAGAGGTCGCCGAAGGGAGGCTGGCAGGCTCCTGCCCTGTGCAGGGGTGTGTGATCTCTCCTGGGGGGGGGAGGGGGCGTCCCTCTGCCAGGCAGAAGTCCCACAGCAGATCTGGCGCGCTGGTCACTGCAGATCAGCCCAGCACCTGGGAGCAGGTTACACACAAGCTGCCTGAACCCGAAGCGATATTATGCCTGTCTGTCTCTGAGCCTGGTGGTCCCAACTACCTGGTCACTGGAGCAAAGATGGCGGAGGGCACTCTCCGTGGCGCTGCTCACCCTGTGGTCACGATGGCCCGCCGATCTGGCACCCAGACGACCACAGCGCCAACCCGCCCTCGGGCACAGAAGGAAGCCCCAACAGGCCGTGTCCCAAGTGATGTTATATTGGGGGGAGAGCCTGGGTACCGGTCTCTCCAGCGCAGTCCGCGGGAACAGAGGTCGCGGAAGGGAAGCTGGCGGGCTCCCTCCCTGCGCAGGGTCCCTCCACCAGGCAGAAGGTCCCACCGCGGAACTGGCGCGCTGGTTACTGCAGATCAGCCCAGCACCTGGGAGCAGGTTACACCCAAGCTGCCTGAAACTGAAGCGATATTATGCCTGTCTGTCTCTGAGCCTGGCGGTCCCAACTACCTGGTCACTGGAGCAAAGATGGCGGAGGGCAGTCTCCCTGGCGCCGCTCACCCTGTGGTCACGATGGCCCGCCGATCTGGCGCCCAGACGACTACAGCGCCAACCCGCCCTCGGGCACAGACGGAAGCCCCAACAGGCCGTGTCCCAAGTGATGTTATATCGGGGGGAGAGCCTGGGTACCGGTCTCTCCAGCGCAGTCCGCGGGAACAGAGGTCGCGGAAGGGAAGCTGGCGGGCTCCCTCCCTGCGCGGGGTCCCTCCAGCAGGCAGAAGGTCCCACCGCGGAACTGGCGCGCTGGTTACTGCAGATCAGCCCAGCACCTGGGAGCAGGTTACACCCAAGCTGCCTGAAACCGAAGCGATATTATGCCTGTCTGTCTCTGAGCCTGGCGGTCCCAACTCAGTTTCCAAATATTTAATAGTAACTACTGAGCCGTTATTTCTTTTTTCCTGAGTATTTAGAAAGTCACATGATTTGTGGTTGGGTTAGTTTTCTAATTCCACTGACCGTAATTTTTCTTGTCCTTGTACATTCCTTTCTTTTGCCACCAATTTTGTAACTTCAATATTTTATCTGATGGCTTGTGCTGAGGTCATGTATATTTTTATCTGAGTTCGTTGCTTGGCTGTACCATGAGAAGCGGTTGTTATAAACAGGGCTGAAGTTTTAGCTTTATGCACAGTCTGGCAAGGCTAATCAATCATCTTTTTATTTCCAAATTATATGTAATGCTTTCTCACTCTAAAGATACAGTTTATTTTAGATTTAAAGAAATAGTTTTAGAGAGTAGTTTGGAGGGAGTTTGAATGATTTTGAAGTAAGAACTTGCTTGTGGTTTTTATATTTTGGCAAATTTAGAAAGCTTGAAAAACTCTTGATTAATAACCAGAGGTAGAGAGAATCACCTTGTGTCTTCTTCATGTCTGCCCACCACCTATATATGCGACACATCATTTCGCAGCCAATCCTATCTCCTGCTGACAAAGCATAATTTTTATAAACGTAGCGTGACTTGCAGATAAATGCAGAGTGTGCAAGGCAAAGGTAAACTGACTCAGTAAGATAAGCAACTAGATTGTAAATGTGCGTCAATGAGAAGAGCATGAAAAGGATAGAAAGAGTTGAAATCAAATTGCTGACTTGGTAGCCTCTGTGGGGTTGAAATTACTTGTCTTCCTACAGAAGATTATTTATTTGCTATTAGGAAGAATTCAACCCTGTGTTCTCTTCTAGTGAACTGTTATCTTGAGTTGTGAAAGGAGTAACTGAGATAGATCCTGTTTATCTAGGTAATTGAGTCTGGCCTCTTAGGTGATTCACAGTAGGACATTACTGTGGAGTCTAGGACCATGATCTGCATTATATTTTCTTTTCTTTTTAAGATTTATTTATTTATTTTTATTTATATGAGTACACTGTAGCTGTCTTCAGACACATTAGAAGAGGGCATCAGATCCCATTACAGATGATTGTGAACCACTATGTGGTTGCTGGGAAATGAACTCAGGACCTTTGGAAGAGCAATCGGTGCTCTTAACCTCTGAGCTATCTCTCCAGCTGCTTTTTAAAATAGTCTTATGTGTAGAAGTGTTTGCCTGCACATATGTATGTCTGTGTCTGTTCTCCATGGGTCTAGAAAAGGGTGACTGATCTGAGACTGGAATTAAAGATAGTTGTGAATCTCCATGTAGGTACTGGGAATTGGACTCTGGTCCTCTGGAAGTTCAGCCAGTGAGCCATCTCTACAACATCGTATTTTTTTCTATTTGTTTAAAACAATAATATACATGTTATTTTCTTGCCATCTTCCTTGTCTCAGTCTTTGTCTCTGTCTCTCCTCCCTCTCAAAGAAGATTATTTCAAAGCTGGCATTAGCATCACAACATTGGAACATTTTCACTATGTGTCTAAAAAACAAAGATTTAATAACATTATAATACTACCCATAAGTATAATTACTTCAAGTCTTGAAATACTCAATCTTTGTTTCATAATAGTTTTTAAAAGATTGAAGCAAAATCCAAATAAGTGCTTGTTATTGGGACTGACTCACGCATTTCAAGTCTTATAATAAAAAACTGTGTTCTCCCTTTTTGTGCCTCTGACATTTATATTCTGGAGAAATGGGATCATTTGTTCTAGAGAGTTTCCTAGTCTAGATTTTGCTGATGGAACAAATCCTTTGTGACTTAAGTAATTTTCCATTCCAGAAATTTCCAGAAATTTAGAAGTTAGAGCCAGAGCATTGTTGAAACTCTGATATTGATTGATTGATTGATTGATCTCCATCATGATATACACCATGCCTGCTTGTATCTTGTGTGGGAGGTGTCATTAGGAGTTGCACAGGGTCACGAGTGTCTTCTGTCATTTCTTCTTTGTCAGTTAGCTGGAATGTTTTATAAAACACTCATGCAGCAAACTTTTGTTAAGATTTTTCAGTGTTTTCCATTTGAAACCAACCATTCCAGTTAGTCATTTCCTTTTTTTCATGGTTTTCTTCCTCTTTTCTTTAGGTTTTATTAAAATCTATTGTTACTACAGCCATTATGAAAATATCCTAGAGGTGAGGACGTGAGAAAAACAAACCCATTAATGAAGAAATATTCTTTTGTTTATGGACTCTGCTTTGTCTTTCTGGATGGAATGGCTTCCCTTCCTGGCGCTTAGCAGTGCAAATCACCGCCCTTGTCACTATGAGAGATGGAGCATGCTATGTCCTAGAAGAAGCTAGTCATCAGTCATCAGAGTGGCAGTGATTTAGCAGCTGGAGAAGACACACCCAGATAAACCCCTGCTTCTCTCTGTATGTGGCACAGTTGTCTTAAACAGTATGATCTGTTTTGCAGGAGAAAGCCCATGGGTGACAGAAGCCTGTGCCTCATCCCAGGAGCCCCAGTGTCCAGAAGGGTAAGCCTAAATGGCATGGGACTTCATCTTCCTTTAATAGCAGGCACATGATGCTGTAAGGGGGGAGGCCAAGGAGAATTTCTACACTATCCTCTCAAAATATAATTGTTAACAGAAGTTCAGACTCCTTGTGGATTCGCAATCAACAGGCATTTATTTGCTTTGTTGATGACAAATTACTTTTGTGTAGTATTTGATTGTATCTATTACTAGTGTCAGGAGTTGGTTCTCCCATGTGAAGGGTCTCAAGTTAGTGTTGGTCATTGTTTAGCCCTTCCCTCAATCTCTGCTCCATCTTTAATCCTTGCACATCTCATGGACAGGACAAATTTTGGGTTAAGGGTTTTGTGGGTAGGTGGAAGTCCTGCCTGGCTACAGGAGGTGACCACTTCAGGCTCCATATTCCCAGTTGCTGGAGTCTCAGCTAGGGTCACCCCCCATAGACTCCCAGGAGCCTCCCCCATCCCTGGTCACCGGCTTATCCAAGAGCCCCCAACTGATTTCCATTCTTTCTCCCAACCCTCTCTCTCCCCTCCCCTCCCAACACTTGCTCCCTATCCTGTTTTCCTCCCCACCCCCTCTTCCACCTAGATGACTATTTTATTTCCTCTTCTGAGTGAGATTCAAGCATATTCCCTTGGGACCTCCTTGCTACTTAGCTTCTTTGGGTCTGTGGATTGTAGCATGGTTATCCTGTACTTCATGGCTAATGTCCACTTGTGAATTCATACCATGTGTGTCTTTCTGGGTCTGGGTTACATCACTCTGAACATGTTTGTTGGCATATACCAACATTCCCAGGGCATTCCCTATGGGCAGCATTGGAATTCAGACTAAATTTACTCCAGCTGGGACTCTTTTCAGTTAATTAACATCCTTACAGTTAACACATCTTCCAGCTAAGTGGAGGGAAAGAAATTCAGGGAAAGAAAGACTATATGTGTGACCATTGCTCTCATTATGCCTAAAGATATATCCCTTGTCACCTCCCCATCAGGGTGACCTTCCTTTCTTCCTTTTGCTCACCTCACTGGGCCCAGCAGTTAGATGATGGGATAGGGGTGGCAAAAGCTGAAAAGAATATTTGGCTTTATAAAGAATCAGCATCTTAAAAGAGCATAATTTCATTTTCTTCTTTCTTTCTTTCTTTGTTTCTTTCTTAAAGTGCGTCATTAAATTATAGCTCTTGAGACAGAGATCTTGGAAATAAAAGGTCTGAGTTGATAGCTATTAGATCAGAAAGACCAGGTCCTAAAATGTTTTTTAAGCATATAAATTTACCTAATAGTTGGAAAGTGTTCTTTTGGGTGCACAAAGGTCCTGTGTCCACATATCACCAGGGAAACCAGGAGTGTTAAAACACACAGGGGCCTCCCTTCCATGGAGGAGAGAAAATACCTGCTTTCCTGCCCAGAAGGCTGGGAGTGGATTTTGTTAATGACCTCTTTTGCCATCTGTGGAGGCATACCTCACCCAAATCCAACAGAATGTTTATCCCACACTCTACCTCCCTAAATCCCAGTTAATAGAATCCATCTCTAGAATGTCACATGTAATTTAGCTTGCTATCCTCTGGGCTGCCACCTTAGTCAGAGACCACTAGATTCTAATCCCTTTAACTATAGAACTCACCCACACAGTTATGTACTTTATAAGGAGTTGAAACATTAAGCTCTATTGTGCCCCTGGAATGGGAATGATTGTTGCCTGGAAATGTTTTTTCCCAAATTGTCCCTGTTGTAACCACACTTCCCAAGTCTGATCCACGTTGACAAAGTTGATCTGAACTGGGCTCTCATTCTCAACTCTTCAGGGTTTGCTTCCCTGCAGAGTCCCCTCAGTATTCCTCCCTTTACCCCCTTTTGTCCCTTTCATACCTGTTAATCCTCCTGTTCTTCATGACTAGTCTTCCCCCACCCCCGCACCCACTTCCACATCTTTCTCCTGTATGTGTGTGACCCAGTGAGTGTCATTGGCATGTGGGTGGGATTGTTCCTCACCCATGACTCTGTCCCTGCAGAAAACACCTCCTTCCCCACCAACCAGTATCTGCAAGTATCCTCAGGGAAGGAATAAGACCACGTGAGCAGCTCTCCCTCCAGGTCAGGGTGTTGTTAAGGTTTGTCTTATGAAGATTTTGTGGAAGTAATCATGGCTGCTCTGATTGCAACAGTCATGTCTGGAAGTCAGTGTTTTACACACACACACAAACACACATACGCACACATATACACACATTCACAGTCTTCACATCCCTGTTCCCCAGTTGAGACTAGGTCTCATGTAGTAGCTTCAGCCGGCCATGAGCTCACTATGTAGCTAAGGATGACTTTGAACTTTAGATCTTTCTAGCTTCACCTCCTGAGCACTGAAACTGTGGGACACTTATAAGACACAGAATATTTTTACCGTAATAAGATGCCTCGTGTCCCTTCCCAGCCTCTATTCTGTAAAGGTGATTGGCTTCTGATTTATTTCCCCACTGAGCCCTGATTTTGACTTTCCCATCAACGGAACCATGCTATATTGACCAAGTCAGCTCAGTCAGTCAATAGGTTCTCCAGGGAGGGAGTGAGGATTAAAAAGAAAAAAGACAATTAGATAGCACTGTAGCATGACCCTAGCCGGTTCTGAGGCTGAAGCCAGTTTAATTTTCCCCAGTCTACTTTTATACCATTTTAATTACATGCAAGTAATAAGGTCAGTTCTAGGTTAAGGAACAAGCAAGACAATAAACACAAAAAGTCCTGTGATCACTGTTTCTAGGGGCTTATCAGGATGACCAAGATATCTGAGCCTACTTCCCTGTCCTAACCTAAAGTCAAATTCTTGCCTGAAGACCACTTCTTCATTCTTGCCCAAAATCAGATTCCTGCCTAAGCTTACTTCCACATCCTGGCCCAATGTCAAATTCTTGCCTGAAGCCTACCTACTTCCTAGTCCTGGCTCAATGTCAAATTCCTGTCAAGTTTCTAGAAGCGACCCGAAAAGCTCTCCACGTTGTGTATCCTCCCACCCTTGGCTCTCTCTTGCCCTAACACTGTTAGGACAGGGTTTTTGAGACTCACATGTGTTTGTAGGTATCAGCTCTCTAGCATGTGTGCAGGGTACTGCCCTGTCTGGATGTTGGCCCTATTCTCTTACGTAATTTCTATTGGTCCTTTAGCAATCACACCTTCTGGAAAGCCTGCTCTTGAAGGCTTATAAAGAATCTGGCGTCCTTCTGTGTGCTCAACTCCGTACTCAGGCTCGGCCCTCGCCTGTGCAGGTCATCTCTCGATTTCATTTCCTAGGACTGCGACTCCTTTCCGCCTTTAGACTCAGCATCTGGCACAAAATCTTACTTGGAAGTTTGTTGTTAATTACTCTAATAAATAAGTATTCTAAGCAGCCAAACAAACCGTTGTTCTAGATTCCCCTTATAATTTTTTTTTCTACAATATGGAGGTGATGGCCACATTGGTAAATTTTCTTGCTTTACTCAGCCATGTTGAGGAAGCAGAAGCAATTTCCTTACTTACGTGGTACCCACAGACAGACTTGATTTCTGTCATATTTGGGTAATTTATTAGATTTTTAAGGATTTACCCCAACCAACTTTAAAAAGTATGCTTTTGTTAAACGAAATGGAATATATAACTGCTTGCGCACAGAGGTTATAATTGCTTTGTTATATCCATTTTTAAAGTGATATAATGAAAAACAAATTTACTGTGTTCACAGTTGCTATTCATGACAAACCCACATCAAAACACACCCAAATACCTGTCAACCAGGAGCAGGAATGAATTGTGATTCATTTATGCACGATAAACTAAACAAACATTTCAAATCACATTTTAAGTCACAAGGCAGATAACTCTCAAATACAATAAATGCCAAGCAAATTCAGTATCAAAGTAGGGACAATTTTTTTTAAAGTTGTTATTTTATGGAAGTACACTGTCACTGTCTTTAGACACACCAGAAGAGGGTGTCAGATCCCATTACAGATGGTTGTGAGCCACCATGTGGTTGCTGGGAACTGAACTCAGGACCTCTGTTTGCTCTGGCCCAAAGATTTATCTATTATTATATGTAAGAGGGCGTCAGATCTCATTATGGATGGTTGTGAGCCACCATGTGATTGCTGGGATTTGAACTCAGGACCTTCGGAAGAGCAGTCAGCGCTCTTAACCTCTGAACCATCTCTCCAGCCCTGGAACAATTGTTTTAAAAGTCAAGATACTGCTCATTCTAATTCTGTTGGAGATGGGGTTTGCTGGAGTCAGTAATGAGAAGGAATCAGATCAGCTTCTGAGGTATTACATTCTGCTTCTTATTCTCAGTGATGGCTACAGGCAGAGTTTGGTGAATAAAAATTTATGAAGGTATGCATCTGTCACACACGAAGAATATATAATATTGTGCAAGCAAAAGACAAAATGTGAAGATAAATAACAAATTTCAAAAATATAGCCTATGGATGTAACTTCAAATTCCATCGTTTTATATTAAATACTGGTCTAAAAGAGCTTTAAGGTTTGTGGATACATGTTAATATTCTAAAATATGAGTACAAAGTAAAAAAAAAAATTAAAACTTTAGAGTAAGAAACATACCACAAACTTTGTCACCACCAGAAACCAACTCTATGTCATGGGAACATTCAAAAGATGGCTTGACCTGGAACTGTTTTCTTATCGTATTTTTAAGCATTTTTCTCATGGTTAAGTAGGTACCAAGATCACAAATAAAGTTTCTGTTGTCCATTTTCAGGTTTGACCTGCCGCCAGTTATCTTGTTCTCCATGGACGGCTTTAGGGCTGAGTATTTACAAACGTGGAGTACCCTGTTGCCCAACATCAACAAACTGAGTAAGTGTGAACATAAGCAGCCCACTGCTCCTATCTCTGAAAGAGGGCTTTCCCCTGACAGCAATGGTGGCTTGGCTTAGCCCCAGGTCCTCTCCATCTCCATGACTTAGACCTGTGGTCCATATATTTTCACTAGGGAAAGATTTTCCTACTCGATCGAACTCCTTGATCTTTTCTTAAGTGGAGTGTTCATCGGTTTGTTTCTTTTGAGGGGTTCCCTCTTAGAGTGTAACTTCTGAACTGTGGGAATGCATTATGTATACCAACTGAAAGGTGACGTTTGTCAAAACTGAGTTCTGAGTTCTCAACAAGGTTGCAGGGTATATCTGCCATCTACTAATGTTCTACTAGAGGCTCTAATCTTCAGGCGCCAGTCACCACTTCTGTTATCAGATTGTGTAGAAAGTGACTCCAGCCCCTGCCCCACAGGCTTGTGTTTTGAACACTTGGTTCTTAGCTAATAGCTTTATTGCAGGAAGTTTGGAAACTTTTGCAAAAACTTTAGAACCTACCTGGAAAAAGCAAGTAAGTAGGTCCTTGGAGTATTGTTCTTGGTTTCTTCTTGTCACTTCATGTCTGACAGGAGAAGGAGAATTTCATCTGTTATACACTCTTGTGTGTTCTGCTCAACCTCACAGAACTCAGTAGCCAAGGACTGAACCCCAAACCATCTAAAAACATAAGCCAAGCTAAATCCTATTTTCCTTGTTGTTTATCCAGCTTCTGGTCACACTGACAGAAAGCTAAGTAATCTATGGATTAAGAATAGATATTATGAAACAGGATCTATGTTATAGTAACCTTCAGGTGAAATACGCATCACTCTTAGGGAAGTCTAACTACCTGTCTCTAGTGCCCCATCAAACTGCCAAGGGTCAGCTACAATAGTTGTGGAAACTGAGTATGATCTCAAACCACACAACAGTGAGACATATCAATAACTACTCAGTGGATGATGCTATAACTGCCGCACACATACTGTAATAGGCTTATGGTGTTATTTCATCTTAGTGTGGAAGTCTGTTAACATAGACTGCTTAGAGACAAGATTTGGAACCCTCCCAGTGAGATGGAACGGATCTGGCCTGGCTTGCAAGCCACCTCCCTGGAAAGCTAGGTGGCAAACAGAGGCTAAACTAAGTATCAAGCAGACAGTAAATTTCAACAAATTTCTTTTGTAGGATTTTCTTTTGGAGATATAAGGTTGTCAGTTACAAATAGTAAGCCTCTTCAATTCTCTGTAGCAGACCATTTTCTCTCTGCCTTCTATTGTATGTTGATAAGAACCCTTGGCACTAGATCTACCCTCATAGGTGTATGAGGCAGTATTGTCTGTGAGTGCAGTGTTTATAGTAGACCTGAATGCACCCACTTCACATGACAAATTTTGTATATACTAGTTCACAATTCAATTAGCTTCTTCGATCTTTTCTGTGTTGTTAAATATAAACCAAGTCTCATAGTCAACATATACTTGGATTGGTTTTTTTAATATATTCATCCACTCCCCATCTTTTCATTAGATGAATACATTTCACATAATCAGCGGTATGGAAAGATTCCTTGTTTTCACTCATTGCCTTCTGCTTTACATTAGTCCTGATTTTCCTCGTGTGCTTAATTTTTAAAACATGTTTTGAGTTTTTCCATTTTGTTTTATATAATTTCTGTAGATATTTTCTTTGTAGTTACCATGACACTTATATATATATATTTTATCTTATAACAGTCTATTTTACAGTAACAAATTTAACTGTGTACAGAACTTGACACTTTCCTCCCAACATAGTCACAATTTCTACCTATGTATATTATATATCCATCATCATATTTAGTTATACTATTGTTTTATTTTCTATGTTTTATGTTGGAATTAAATATGATTTACTGCCACTTGCAGAGAGTTAAGATAGTCTGTATTTGTCAGTATTTGTACCTTTGCCCATGGACTTCTTGACTTTCTTATGTGATTCATCTCTGCATCCTTTTCAAGACAACTCTGGTGCTAATGAACTCTGGTTCCTGTAGAAACCTATTTCCCCCTTTCTACCTTTCTGTCTCTCCTTTCTATCTTTCCCTTCCTCTTTTTTTTATCTTCTCAGAGAGGAAGTTTTCTGGATATAGTGTTGTTATTTGGTAGGTTTTTAATCTTTCTTTTAGCACTTTGAATTCATTATTCTACCTGCTTCTGATTTTTTAGGGGGAGGGATCTACAGAGGTTCCCCTTCTGATGCTTTCATTATTTATCAATATTATTATTATTATTATTAATATTATTATTATTTGATAATTCTATTGCACATATAATGGTATGGCTTGTTTGTTTGCTTAGTTTCATGTCTTTTGGGTATCTGTAGATGTTCTGGAATTGGATATATATCTCCTTTCCCAGATCTGGATGTTTTAGCTTTTATTTCTTTGAATAAACTTTTAAGTTTCTCTTTCTCCCCTTTCTCTGGAAATCACATAATGTGTATATTGGTCCACTTGATGCATTGTAAGACTCTTCATCTTTATTTTCTCTTTGTCATTATTCCTAAATTTTGTTCTTCTATAAGAATAACTTCCAGTGAAATCCTTGACTTTTCTGACCTTTTCCTCCTGATCTAGTCTCAATTTGCCAAGCTCTGGTGAAATCTTCAGTGAAGTTATTAAAGTCTTTGGTGCCATGATTTCTTTTTGGTAAATTTGAAATACTGTCCATCTATTTTATGGAATTCTGATTTTGTACAGGTATCAGCAATGAGCCTCTTTACAATACCTATTGTTAACTCTCTGTTAGATAAATCACACTTTGCTGCTTAACTAAGTCAAGCTTCTGAAAATTTGTCTTGTTCCTTTATTTTGAACGTGTTTTCTTGTTGTCTTCATTGTTCCTTTACTAATTATAGACTGTATTCATGTCTATTATTAGACAAGACAGTCACTTCTCTTAGTCATGGTCTATAGGTCTTATATAAAAGAAAGTTACCAATCAGACTGATTGCATATAGCTAAAGGTCTCTTAAAATCTCATGGTAGGTTCAACTTTTTTCTTTGTTCTTAGGGGATGTGCAGGTATGAAATATATGTCAGATCTCATCCAAACAAGCAAGACCAAAACACAGCTTCATCAGTGTTAGACAGTGCTCTAACTCTTTCTGACCCCAGAGAAATAAAGTTGGAATCCTGGACTCTTTGCTTGTTTTCCTTGTGATGATGGAGAGGCCCCATGCTAATTAGTATACTAGATACATCTTTTAGCTTATCAGTTGTCAACTTGATGAGATTTAGAACCATCTGGGAGATGGGCCTACGGGGATGCTTCTGGGGGGATTCTCTTGATCAGGTGGGAAGACCTATACAAAAATGGTAGGGTAGTACCATTCCCTGAGGTAGAATCCTGGATTGTATGAAAAGAAAAAACCTAGAGGACCAAAAGCATCCATTGTCCTCTGTTTCTTAACTTTGAATTCAATGTGACAAAGTACCTGAAATTCTTGTGGCTTTGAATTCCCTACAACAAAGGACTGTGAGCAAAAATAAATCCCCTTTCCTTTAAGCTGCTTTTGTTGGGTATATTATTTCAATGTCAGGAAAAGTAACTTAGACAGTAGGCAACACAGAGGCCATTCCTTTGCAGAAACCCTGAAAAGACAGGGAATTAGATGTAATCCGGGGGAATCTCTGAATTGGGGTCTACTCCTTACTCACACTGAGCTTAGCACGAGGAACGGGGTGAATGTGCACAGACTAGTTCATCCTTCTTACTTTCTTTGGCTCCTGGGGAATTAGAATATGCTGGGTCACCTCAGCTCTTCAAAACCGGTGAGAGAAAAACTTGCCACTTAGATTTTAACTGGGAAGTTTGGCTATTAGATGTATGTTCTAATCTTCTTCCCTCCTGGGGAAAGCTGGGACCTAGAGGTTCCCAGCAGATTGAGTGGGATACAGAATTATGCTGAGTGAGAAGGAATTGTGGCAGTTACATGTGGCTGTGCCTGTCTTTCGGGAGCCTTTGAAGAGGGTTCTGGAGTTCCCACACAAGAGGCTGATGCATGTGTTGCTACTGAATGGCTGTGCCTGTGGTGGGATGAAAACCAGCATGGGTTCCTACTCCTTCAGCTTCCTAGTACCAAGCTCTCTTTAATCTATTCTCTGTGTGCTACGAGCTTAGGCACACAACTTGTAATTACTGGGAGGATCAACACCCCCACAGAGTTCCCTATGGGTTCCACTGAGTTCTGGATATAAAACATAGGTTAGCCAGTCCTCTCAGAAGGTATAAGCAAGGTTTGTGAACAATGAAAAAGGCACGTCTCCAATCTGTGGATATTGCTGAGCTGTTTGTATGTTGTCACTTTGTGGCAAGGTCTTGTTCATATTTTATTAGGATTGCTTTGAAGCTCCTACCTGTCCCTTAGCTAGTTCTCTGTCCTTATGGTCCTAGAGACTGCAAGCCTGCTTATGCATTCTTACCCTGTTTGCATTTTTGGATTATGTTTGTTTAGCATTTTCTTTCCTTTCTTGTGTGTGGTGTATATGCTTGAGTGTTTGTACATGCACATGGATATGTGTGCTCGTATATGTAGAAGTCAGAAGCTGATACCAGGTACGATCCTCAATCAAATTCCATCTTATTTTCTGAGAGAGGGTCTCTAGCTGAAGCCAGAGCACATCAGTTCACCAAGGCTAGCTGGCAGGTGATTTCCAAGGATCTGCCCATCTTGGCCTCCCCAGACTTGGGGTTAAAGATGCACACAACTGTGCCCCGCCTTTTATGTGGGTGCTGGAGATCCAAACTCCATTTCTCAAGCTCACAAAGCTAACTGAGCCATCTGCCCTAGATTTTTGTTTCTCTGAAAATGTTTTCTATAAATTATGTATACAAAATTAATATTTTTAGGCAATGTTAGAACAAAACCTTGCCGTGATAGCCTTCCTTTCCCTGTGGAAGCAAACCATCATGTCTAGCCAGAGGCTTTCTGTTGGATCTAGATTAAATTTAAGTTTCTATTAAGATTCAGAAGAAACACACTATGGGGAGGCCATGCTTTCTGCAGGCTGTCCTCTAGTGTCCTGGTTATAAGACAGGACACAAAGCAATAGCTGAATTCTGAAGACAATCACAGGTGGGTCCTGGTTAGGGTAGGGACTGCTCAGTTACACTTCATTAATAACCAGTGTCTTGGACTTGAATCTATGTTCTGAGGAAATAAAAACAGAAACTGACTCAGTGTATAAATTCTTTTCTCCCATGCCATTCTTTAAATGGTAAAAGTAGATTAAATCTCCTTTTATCATAGAACTTCATGGTAATTATAATGTCCGAAGCAGGAGACACCTCCACCTCTCCTCTTTGCGTCACGGGCTGTACCCAGTGGACTCAGTGTGGATTCCCAGGAGATTCTGAAGCGGGAGACCTCTGAATCCTATTAAGAACACCAAACAAAGACTGGGAAGTAGAGCAAGCTCCTGGCTGTTTGGGAGAACATTGTTTTCAGCTACAGAATGTGCAACATTTTGGCCATCGGCCAATTTCACATTGTGTTTTAACTTAAATAGAATCCATAATGGCAGAGTGGGCTTTGAGAATGAGAGGTCGTGAGTCCTGGGTGTGGAAACCCTCCTTGTCTTCACCACTGCACAGGAAATGCCACTGTGCTCCAGCAGTTCTGACCTCTCATGGGGTTATTGCTCACACCGAAAACAGGAGAACAATGAAGGGCAATCATGCCATACTCTGTGACAAACATCTAACAGGAAGCTTCATAGATCAGATGGAAACTGACCCAAAAATAACAAGCTACAGAGTGAACTCACTTTGAGAATTTTACCAGGTGGCACCGGTCTTTGCAGTTGTACGCTTCAAATGCATTTTAAGCTGTGAAGGAGGGTCCGATGATTTTTGTTATGCGGA
Source organism: Tokudaia tokunoshimensis (assembly GCA_036184795.1). Classification (NCBI taxonomy): domain Eukaryota; kingdom Metazoa; phylum Chordata; class Mammalia; order Rodentia; family Muridae; genus Tokudaia; species Tokudaia tokunoshimensis. The sequence continues at coordinate 55,691,223 of BTHU01000006.1, forward strand.
ATATTTTAAATGCAGGAACTGGCAGCCGAGAGCCAAATTCTGCAGAGAAATTGTTACTGTAGTTATCAGACACATAAAGAGAGGAACCAAGAGGAAACACTAAAGTGAACCAAGAGTACACACCAATAGTGTGTACTTTAGGGTACTTTTGTCTTAAAGGTCTGCAAGCTGGGGGTCCTCAGCCAACTCTGCCTTTAATGCATTTGATTCCATATATGCTAAGCATTGGATTTTTTGTTTTTGTTTTTTTTTGTTTTTGTTTGTTTTTCAAGACAGGGTTTCTCTCTGTGTAGCCCTAGCTATCCTGGAAATCACTCTGTAGACCAGGCTGGCCTCGAACTCAGAAATCCCCCTGCCTCTGCCTCCCAAGTCCTGGGATTAAAGGCATGTGCCACTACTGCCCGCATGGGATTATTTTTAGTGAGTTTTAAATGATCCAAAAGAGAAGAAAATCTTGAGGCATATGCAATTATAAAAAACTTGAATTTCAATGTCTACAGGTAACATTTATTTTACCTTAGTGACATTCCTTGGGTACGGATTACCTGTGTTGTGTTTGTGCAAAGAATAGAGTTGAGTTGCTATAGCAGAAACCACATGGCCTTGCAAAGTCTAACATCACTGACTCCTGGTTCATTCCAGGAAAAAAAGCCCATCTGACTCCTAGAAATGGACTATTATTTTTAGTAATGAATAAAGTTTCAGGGTCAGAATTCCACCCTCTTTCCATCTTTAATCCCTTTTTTAATTTTTTGGAAACATGTTGGTGTTTAGTTATCCACAAGAAACACCTCTCTAACGTCTTATTCTATTTTCTTATAGAAACATGTGGAATCCATTCCCAATACATGAGAGCTGTGTATCCCACCAAAACCTTCCCAAATCATTATACCATTGTCACGGTAAGTGCTTGGACCAGTGGAAGATTGACAGGCCACAGGCAGGGAACTGACTGCACTATGCAGACAGGGACACATTGAGCAAGAACTGGGCAAACTTGTGCTACACACTTCATAAGTACACGACTGAATCCAGGCTAGAAAGGCACGGCTCGGTGTTCGCCATCCGTTACCCACACATGCCTCGCATGAGGCTAGCTCACCTTTGTGAGGCCACAGCAACCGCTGCTATGTGAGAAATGCCATTCTCCTGGACTTTTTGATTGCACTTTCCTTAAATGGAAGTCAGCTGGGAGGTATGGCACTCTGTAAGCACTGATACTTCCATGTGGAAAATTCTAGACTCATATATATATATATATGTGTGTGTGTGTGTGTGCGTGCGTGTGTATAATATACATTATATATTATATATGTATATATAATTATATATTATATATGTACATATATATTATTTTTTACTAGTTTTACTTGACAAAATTTTGTTCCATAAATGGTCTCATTCTAGTGATTTTTTTTAAAAAAAATAAGACATCCAAAGCAAATAGATTCTCCTCATTAAATGAAAAAACATGGCTAACAAACAGGTTACTGAGTAGGCTACAGATATTTTTTTATTGTGTGTTATATAGTGTGTTAGTTATTTTGTTCATTGCTAGACAGCATACCAGACAGAGCTAGACGGTGCTTGGTCATGTTCATGTGGAGTCAGGAAGGAGAGAGAGGGAGAGAGAGAGAGAGAGAGAGAGAGAGAGAGAGAGAGAGAGAGAGGGAGAGGGAGAGGGAGAGGGAGAGGGAGAGGGAGAGGGAGAGGGAGAGGGAGAGGGAGAGGGAGAGAGAGAGAGAGAGAGAGAGAGAGAGAGAGGGAGAGAGAGAGGGAGAGGGAGAGGGAGAGGGAGAGGGAGAGGGAGAGGGAGAGAGAGACAGAGAGAGAGAGAGAGAGAGAGAGAGAGAGGGAGAGAGAGAGGGGGAGAGGGAGAGGGAGACAGAGAGAGAGAAAGAGAGAGAGAGAGAGACTCTTTGAAGCTGTCCTCTGACCTCCCTGTGCTTGCTGTAGCATGTACATAACCCACAACACATGCATGTACATGCACAGAAAGTAAATATATAAACAAACGCACCTCCAGGCCTGTCCTGGTGACCTACATCTCACTTCTTCTGTTAAGGCTCCACCTTCTAAAGCAGTGGTTCTCAAGCCGTGGTTTGCAGCCCCTTTGTGGATCACATATCAAATATCCTGCATATCAGATACTTGCATTACAATTCGTAACAGTGGCAAAATTACAGGAATGAAGTAGCCATGAAATAATTTTACAGTTGGCAATCACCACCACATGAGGAACTGTCTTAAAGCGTTGCAGCATTAGAAAGGTTGAGAACCATTAATCTAAAGGTTCTACACTCTCCCAGAACAGTAACAGTGCTCTCAGCCAGTGTCAAAACCACTGAGCCTCTGGGCGACAGTTAACAGTATGAACACAACAATGAAATCAGTGCAAACCATCTCCTGCTATCCCCAGCTGAAGCCAAGATACAGATAAGAATCTATGTCTTCCTGATAGTTTCAGATCTGTTACATGAAAAGTGTTCCATTTTTCCTATGTATGATTAGAGATCTGTTGCTATTGTAGCCTGCCTATATTTTACTGAAGCATATTTCATAATCTTATTTTTGTAATAAAAATTATAGGGCTTGTATCCAGAGTCACACGGCATCATTGACAATAACATGTATGACGTGCACCTCAACAAGAATTTTTCACTTTCTTCAGTGGAGAAAAGTAATCCCGCCTGGTGGAGTGGGCAGCCGGTATGTAGCGGTCTCACCTTGGCTCCAAGCCTGCTTCCACTTGACAATGACTCAGTCTCCCCGAGTTTCTCGCCATCCATGTAGTTTCTAATGGTTGAAGATGTGAAGGTTTTACTACTATTTAACTGTTTGAATTTTTACAAATATTTGCGGTTGTGTTGAAATTTGGTCTTGTAACATCAAAAAGATATCTAATTTCCCCCATACTGTTCTGCAGTTTCTTCAAAGGTGAAGAATTACGCAATCCTATCAGTGTGGGAGAAATAATGAACTGTTACGGCCTTACTACATGTTTTATTGTTGAGGGAGATTGATCAATCATAAATTTTAAATTTACTGTAAAAACAAGAAGAAATTCTCAGTCAAAATAGTTGTTAGCAGGAGGTTATAGTATTTGTTTGTTCTTAAACAATTATCCTGTTGTCTTTCACCCTATAGATTTGGCTAACGGCAATGTATCAAGGTTTAAAAGTTGCCTGCTACTACTGGCCGGGATCAGATGTGGCTGTCAACGGCTCCTTCCCTACCATCTACAGGAATTACAGCAAGTAGGGAAAGTTCCTTTCCATAAGGGTCCTCCTGTAGGGCTGCTTTCCCCATTTATTTGTTTGCCTTAAAGATTGATTTGTGTGTGTATGTGCATATGTGTGCATGTGTGTGTTTGTAGGTGTGTATGTGTATGTATGTGTGTGTGTGTGTATGTGTGTATGTGTGTGTGTGTGTGTGCATATGTGTGCATGTGTGTGTTTGTAGGTGTGTGTGTGTATGTATGTGTGTGTGTGTATGTGTGTGTGTGTGTGTATGTGTGTGTGTATGTATGTGTGTGTGTGTGTGTGTGTATACTGTCCTCAAGAGCACCATGCACCATATGTAGAAGTCTGAGGACACATTTTGAGGGTCATTTCTCTTCTTTCATACGGGTTCTGGATTAAGCTCAGTGGCAGGCATCAGATCTGCCGTCATAGTTTTGTTTTTTGTTGCTGTGGTTAAATATTCCGACATAAACCAGCTTATGGGAGAAAGGTATTTAAGGTTGCCTTTCTGGGTTGAAATCTTGTCACTGAGAGATGCCACGGAGGCAGGAGAAGCAGGAGACAGCGGATCACATCACATCGAGAGTAAAGAGCGCAGAATGAATGGACGCCTGTGCGCCCACTCGCTCGCCTGCTTGTGCTAAGCTCGACCTCTCCATACTTAGAGTCCAGGAGGCCTGGCCTGAGGACTCTTATGTCCTTACTCAGCTTGTCAGTCCATGCTTTTGACTGCCACAGAAGACACAACACAGTCTGAGTTTTTTGTTTGTTTGTTTGTTTGGAGACAGGGTTTCTCTGTGTAGCTTTGATTGTTCTAGGACTTGATCTGTAGACCAGGCTGGCCGGGAACTCACAGAGATTGGCCTGCCTCTGTCTCAGTGTTGGGATTAAATGTGTCCGCCACCACCTGGCCTGAGAATCTTTTGTTGCTGCTCTGGTCTGTACTTTCATCTCCTTGCCTGTACTACTGAGGGTCCTCTCTCCACAACATTCTCCATAACATTCTGTTTCTTCTCTCCTGTGATCTATTCTTTTAATCGTCAGTCAAAAAGGTACCTTTGCCAGTCCAGTTACAGCACTCCTTTGTATTTCAATGGCTTCTGGCACCACCCTCTGTACGTAGCAGAACCATGGGGGGGGGGGCGGTGTTGATGCTGCTTTGCCGCCCTGCCTAGGGATAGCATCACCGACAGTGTACTGGGCCCCCTTACATCAGTTAATAGTCAAGATGATGCCCCATAGATATACTTAGAGACCAACCTGATACAGACAATTTCTTAATTGAGATCTCGCTCAAGTGATGCCAAGGGACAAGGTAACATATGAAGTCAGCCATCAGACTACATCAGCCGGACTGAAAGTCTTGGAGGCCTCTCACTCACTGATCAAACTATTTCAAGAGAAAGTACACTGTTTGCCAATAGACAACCAATAAGTGAATGCGTCATGAGTGAAAGGCAACAGTTATCAACTTGACTTGTTGATAATCAAGTTTTCATTTTAGTTGTGCAAAGTTAAAGGAGAAATGAATAAAAAGGAAAGAAAGTGACATATTTTGAAGAGACGTGTTTGTGGAAAGTCTTTCTGACAGTGGGGCCTTTGAGTGTGCCACGCCCTTTTCAGTGTTTTGATCCTGTACTACAGAATGGATGCAGGAAGCATTAACTCCTCTCCCTAAGGAAGAGTATGTTGGAATTATTTGATTAATTTTTTTCAAAACTTTTTATTTCAGCTCTGTCCCATATGAAAGGAGGATTTCAACACTGTTACAGTGGCTAGACCTGCCCAAAGCTGAACGGTGAGTGACAGCTCTGTCTAAGAGTGCTCCATTGTGAACTATCTATCTATCTATCTATCTATCTATCTATCTATCTATCTATCTATCTATCTATCTATCATCTATCTATCTATCTATCTATCTATCTATCTATCTATCTATCTATCTATCTATCTATCTATCTACACATATACATACATATGGGCAAGACTGGAACCTTCTGTACTATCACTGGTGAAAAACAAACAAAAACCGTTGTAATTCCCTCTTTGTCCTGTCTGTCTTTCTTCCCTCCTTTCCTCACTCCCTCCGTCCCCCCCCTCCGTCCTTCCCTCCCTCCCACCCACCCACCCTCCCTCCCTTCCTTCCTTCCTTCCTTCCTTCCTTCCTTCCTTCCTTCCATGTCTGTCTGTCTGTCTGTCTGTCTGTTTGTCTTTTCCCTCTTATTTCTCCTGCCCTCTGTTCCCAACCACTTCTGGTAGTTTGAGAGGTTTGGTTATATAGCCCTGATAGCCTGAAAGTTACTACATAGACCAGGCTGCCTTGAACTTCTTTCAATACTTCTGCCTCGGCCTACCAACTGCTGAGACTGCACGTATGACAGACATTTCTCGAAATGTCTTTCTAACTGAAACCTTCCCCAAGGGTGATTAACTCATTAGCACTTTGTGGAGAGCTGGGAAGGTCTAGAGCCAAATTACAATTTATTCTAAGCCATGTGCAGCCCTCTAAGTAGCCATTCTTTATCCAGGTCTATGTCAGACCTAACATCCAATGACTAACATGTTAAAAAAAAATTGGGATATATTAACATAACAAAACCCTAGTTTCCAACCATTGAAGAGCTAAGAATACTTCCAGATAGCTTCTAGGGCCCAGAGCAGAATTGTTCTCATTTTTACTGTAACCCTCCTCTCTGATGCTCACACCAATGTATTTGAAAGTGCCTTGATTTATGGCTTCCTCTGTTCTGTTACTGTAAGAGCTCCATGAATCCGCTTTTGTGTTGGAATGTGGAAATTGGGGTAAACTAAATAAATCTGAGGCCATGGCCAGTCGCATGTGGCTCCACAGTAAACTCTATCCTCCTGGAGGTGAGAGTTGTGCTTGGAGTTAACACAGGCATGTGTCACTAAACCAGTTATTGCCACTGATTTCCAAAGGGCACATCCCAAGACTTATTCCTGAGAACAGGTGCTGGGGGGGGGGCGCTTGTTAACCTACACAACAGAGATAGAGTCAGTTCCCCATTGGAGGGGCAGACAGATATCACAACCACATTGAACTGGGGCAGGAATGATAGAGGCCCTTGTTCTTGTTTCTGAGGGTAGATTCCAGGTTTAAGGAGCCAGAGCCACAGACTAGTCAGAGCATACTGAGAGCATCAGGTAAACTTCACATTAGCAACCACATGATGATAGAAGAAGCAGATGTAGAACAGAGAGTCAGCCAAAGGCCAGACACCAGGAAGGAGAAAGGGCTGACCCATTAAGAGAGGTCTTAGCTACAAAAGCAAGCTGTTTCACAGCTGAGCCACAATAGTGGTTTTATCTGGGAAGGTATTATTTACTTCCCATTAGGAGACTCATCTCTAGCCTGGATAAGGAGGGGGTGGAGGCAGGGACAACTGGCATGCTCATGATCTGCAAAAGCACGAATCCATCTGTAGGTTTATCCCAAATTATTAATGTCTTCCTTTGTTTCAATTTTACCTGTAGACCCAGTTTTTATACCATATACGTGGAGGAACCTGATTCTGCAGGGCATTCGAGTGGACCAGTCAGTGCTGGAGTAAGATGGGGTTTTCTTGCTGTTTCTGTTTGTTTGTTTGTTTCTCAACAGATGGAAAACCATCTAGGCCTAACGTACAAAATAAGACAGGATTTTAAAAATCTCTACTGAACGCACACACATTTAAGGAATATATGAGATCAAGTAATTAAACGTCTAAAATCAGTATTTCAGTTTAATCACAAAATTGTTAAACCTTCTAGGAAGGAAAAGTGCCTAATTAACCACATCTTAATTCCTTCAAATGGCAACCGGATGAAGAATTGATGAGGCACTGTTAATTCTCATACTGAAAACTCAAGGCCAGATACTGCATGGCCACTCAGCACTGTATCAGGGACATTTTAAATGAAGTCGTCTGCCAGTCTCTGTGGTGTGTTCTGGGTACCTACCTCACACACTGCCACTCACGGTGTTCCCAAGCATCTCAGGCACTGGAGTGGCTGCCCGGATCAATTTCTTCATTAGCAAGGCCACTCTCATTCAACTTTCCCACATGACTATTGTCCTTAAATACTATTTTCAACCCACAAAGGCATTCTGCTTTTTAAACCCCACTGAAGTCTCTTCTAAACCCTACATTGGCCATAATTTAAAAGCTCCCAGGAGTGAGATGCCCAGAGCAATCTCACCTAACAATGGCCTTCCACAGTAATGAGAGCATGCTTGTTTGCAGTTCCTTTTGTTGCTATTTACCAGTGAAATTTCTTTCTTTCTTTTAACCCAAAATTATTCCTAATACAAGCAAGGCCCTTCTCAGTTCTCATACACTCTGTGGGCCTCGTCAGCCTCCTGGTACCATTCTGATTGTAATCTGAAATGTTATATTTATTCTCCTGGCTCGAGGGTGAAGAACTCACTGACTACAAAACCCACTTAGTGTCTATTATCTAGTTTAACTGTTGTCTATGTTGATTGCTATGCGTGTTTGATGAGATTAGTCATCTCAGGAGGAACCCCGTCTCTGCATTTATCTGCCTCTATATCTGACTTGTACTAGGTCCCATTAACTTTTTTCCTTTCTTTTCTGTGATCTAGTTTTAAAGCTATCTAGTTTTAAGTTTTAAGAGTAATTATGAAAAATGCTGCAGAACCTGGGCGCTCAGAGGTGTGTCATAGCTCTTGTTCTAGTAGATGTCGTGTTGTAGAACCTGAGTGCTCAGAGGTGTGTCATAGGTCTTGTTCTATAGATGTCCTGTTGTAGTCAGGGTTCTCTGGAGGAACAGAACGAAGGGGATGGAGATTATGCATACACAAGAAGAATCTATTAAGCAGGCTTTAAAACAGTAATGACAGCCAATTCATACCTGCGATACTGCAAACACAGTGATTGCTCTATCCTTGAGGCTGGGTTCCTCAGTCATTGGAATAGTCCCATAATGGTGATCTTTTGCTGGGGAGCTGTGTCTGCCAGCTACTCAGTTTATGGGATGGGATGCCTCAGTAGTCAGGCACCTGGAGTCCAGAAAGTCAGAAACAACATGAAGGTAAATCAATTCCTTGTAGCAAGGAGGGGTAAACAAGCAATATAAGCTAATCTTCCTCCTGAAATGACCCCCCCCCTTTTTGTATAGGCAGCCACCAGTCAAAGTGGGTCTTTCCACATCCATCAGGACAATCCCTCAAGTGAGGCTTCCTTTGGAACAATTCTAATTTGTGCCAAGTTGACATTAAAATAAACTGTGTTAGAAATTCTCCCCTAAGTAATGAAAAGGAAACAGAATTTGCAATGGCCAGTAGACTGAGGATATACTATAGGACAACACAGAAAGGTCACATACAGATAGACTACTGGCCACACCCCATCTTCCTTGGCCACACAGAAGAGTTTCTGGTGGGTCTAATATGCTAGGTGTCCTAGTTATGGAAAAGATGATGCCATAGAACACAAGACTATCTTGAAAAAATAGAGGAAGTAAGGAGTTAACACCATGCAACTTTTTTTTGCTGATTATTTTAAATGTAATAAAGCCTTTAAGAATAAGATTTAACTAATATGTAATGGAATGTTACACTTGACTGAACTGTGTGAAATTATGATTTAGAGGCCACTGGGATTTGGCCAGTGAGGAAGCCATAGGGGTCCAGAAACTTCCTTTCCCTTTCTTATCCCTTCTACCCTTTCTTCCTCTCCTTCTCCACCCTACTCTCCCCTCCCTGACCCTCTTCCCTTCCCTCTCCTCCCTCTTGTCTTTTCCTCTCTTTCCTCTTCTCCTTCCCTTTCCTCTGATTCTTCCCCTTTCCTTACCCACCCTGTCTGCCTGTTCTTCCTCTCTCCTCCTCTCCTTTTCCCTTCTCTTCTTTCTTCCCTCCCTTCTTCTTCTTCCTCCTCCTCCTCTTCTTCTTCTTCTTCTTCTTCTTCTTCTTCTTCTTCTTCTTCTTCTTCTTCTTCTTCTTCTTCTTCTTCTTCTTCTTCTTCTTCTTCTTCCTCTTCCTCTTCCTCTTCCTCTTCCTCTTCCTCTTCCTCTTCTTCTTCTTCTTCTCTCTCTCTCTCTCTCTCTCTCTCTCTCTCTCTCTCTCTCTCTCTCTCTCTCTCCCTCCCTCCCTCCTTCCACCCTCTTCCCATAGAGTCATACCATGGAGACTGGACTTCTTCATACCCCAGTAAGAGTTACATGTTACTCATTATCCAATAAGTATTCACTATATACATCTTCAGTAGAATAAATAGTTAGGAGGGGAACAGGTCATTCTGAAGAGAACATTAGACACAGACTGGCTTCCATGCTGACGGTGCTCAGAGCCTGGGAGAGTACCACTGTATAGAAACATATGGAGGTAGGTTTCATCTGAGAGTATGGTGGGCCTTTGGGAAAGTTCCTGTGTAGAGCTTCCAGGCAGCTGGGTCCTCTGCAGCTTTCAATCCAGTTTTATAGGGAAGAAACTGTTGATCTGAAGCACACTTGTCCACTTTGGTCTTAACAGTTAATCCATGATACCAGAACCTCAGATATTGTTCCTAGAGTGTCCATTGAGAAAGTGAAGTACCGTGATTCTATGCAAAGCAAAATTTTCATGTTCTTCTCCACCCCTGGTGCTAGAGACCCAGTACTCGATGTCTGTTTGCAGTGCAAAGAGAAGCTGAGCTCTCTCACATCCAAACCACGGCCATAAATATTCTATCCTTTTCCATAATATCATTCCCAACACTGCCTACTTTCTCCTACGGTGGAGTATAAACTCCTAAAAGATGCCAAGGTTGGTTAGCAGTGTGGTGAGTTAGGGCATATGGTTCTCACCATGGGAAATCCAGTGGTGGCAGGGTATCAGGTGCTAGGGGAAGAGAAGAGCAGAACTGACTCTTGGTGTGCTTGGGAGGGTAGGGTAGGATGGCAGTGGGGAATGGGGCACTGGGATCTGGGACAGGGATGGACAGACTACATTGTAAATACTCTGAGATTAGGAGTCAGGTGAGAGTCTTGGAGTCAGTGATAGATTAGTATAAGAAAGATCATACGTTGGGTTCCATTCTTTGTCTCATAGTAACTTTGGGCCCATGAGCATGCTAAGCCTTTACAAGAGGACATTCCAACAGCATGAGCCACACCCAAGAGTGCGTTCCGTGAAGATTTCATATGATAATACTCTGATGTCTTTAGCTCTATCCAATTTGTAAAATTCTGTCTCTAAAGAAGAAAATAAAAATAACAAATAGTTGCTGTAATAGTAAGAGAAATAACACATTTCTCTAATCTATTACAGTGATATTCACCATGTCACTAAAAAAACACACTGAAAAATTACAACTTTGAAAGTTCATCAAACTTTAAGTCATTTCAATGTATAATATTGATAAAGAAAAATCATGGAACACAGACTGTAAACAGTTAAATGAAAATGAACCCCAGTTCACTAGTCAGAGACAAGCATTGTTTATATAACTTGATATTATCTCTGTTAGCTTCCTGTCCAATTATTTTCACTCAGAAAGGGTGAGATACTTACATACAAGACCAGGATTGTGAAATATGAATAGTTGAGTATACAATTTGATTTTCTTTGTTAACGTTAACATGCTATTTGAACATTTTCCTATGCTTTTGTTCTCTGTAAAAATCTTTTATGGACAGGAAGAACAGGTCAGCTTGCCTGGTATGTTTGTGGCTGTGAACTTGGGGACCAGCAGCAGCAACAACAACAAATACACACACACACACACACACACACACACACACACACACACACACACACTCTAAGGACTATCACATGCATCTTAAAGTTTTGCGTAATTTCTTTTTCTTAGGATTAAAAGTGCCAGTCAGAGGCTGGAGGGATGGCTCAGCAGTTAAGAGCGCTGACTGCTCTTCCAGAGGTCCTGAGTTCAAATCCCAGCAACCACATGGTGGCTCACAACCACCTGTAGTATGCTGTAGTGGGCATCCGATGCCCTCTTCTGGTGTGTCTGAAGACAGTGACAGTGTACCCACATACATGAAGTTAATTAATTAACTAATTAATTAATTAATTAATGTTTTAAAATTGCAAGTCAGTAACATGATAACTTTCTTTGCAAGTAATATTTGCATAGGAATAGAATTATTTGGTTGTAGAATGTGCTTCTTTTTAACTGTCTGACTACTATCACCTGATCTTTTAGGATGTGGGCAATTGTTTGGCTCTTTTAGAATTCCGATGCCTCTACCATCAGGTATTCTTAGAAGAATCTCTACAGTCCAATGGTATTTGTTGATTGATACTCAATATCTTTCATATCTTATAACTATCTGGTCAGACTTTATAGGAAATATGGTAAAACTCAATTTTTTTGTTATTTATAGACATTGAGAGAATTTGTCTATGTTAACTCTCCTGACATAGGTGCTGTCTCAGATGCTGTTTTACAAATCCCAACAATTTTAGAGAAGGAAATGTTTGATTTTTTTTTTTTTTTTTTTGCTTGATTGGGTAATTGTTTAGTGAGCTGAAACAACTTAGTGGACGATTTTAACTCTCAGTTCTTTCTCTCTTAGGTAATTGAAGCCTTGCAGTTAGTTGACAAAGCCTTTGGAATGTTGATGGAGGGCCTGAAACAGAGGAATTTACACAACTGTGTCAATATAATCGTTCTGGCCGATCATGGTATGGTGGGTTTTTGTAAAACTATATTTTAGTCATCGATTATATTTTTTTCTCCAAAGATAGTACAAAAACAACAGTGCTGTTTTTAATCTCTGAAATTCTAGATATAGATGCTACTGAAGATGCAAAGAACAGATTTTGTGTTAGATCATGGGGGGAAAAGGTCAAAAGTTTCCACCTTAGTTACTTAATAGTCCTGATATCTGTCCTTATGCTTGATTTTCTGTGAAATAGTCAATAGTAGCTAACAAAAATGTGGTCCACTTGTTACTTGGTCTTCAAAGTGCTTCAGGTTGTTTTTAGCTGTGACGTCTTTGCAGCAGTTGGCTGTACTTTAGGACTGCTGCCCTTCTCTGTATGGGCGAGCCTTACCAAGTTCCTTATTATGTGGACAAGTGTGTGCTTAGCATCTTTCATGTCTACAGAAGCCCCATACATAGCCTCTTGTTTTCCAGCTCGAGGTGAACTCTTGTACTAAATAGTACAGTAAGGCACACCCCCTTTCTGCAGGCCATGCATTCACACACATAAACCTGCGCCATGCCCCATGGACTCCCACTGCCTTGTGCATTTAAAGTCTCTAAAATGATTTCCTGTATCTTTGCCTCCTGTTTGGAACCACCGGAAGAATTCCTCATGCACATTTTACCAAAAAGAGTTGTTAAAAGTAAACTTTTAAAAGACTTAATTAACCAGCTCTAGAGAACATGATGCTCATGAACTTCAAAAGTACCTTCAAATGAAAATACTTTCAGATCCTTTAATTCATTGGTATTAAACGGATGATCATTTATGTTCCCTGCTGAGTCTCCATAGCTCTTCTCTTTCATTACCTCCATTTTCAAGTTCTACCATTTAAAGAATAATAATAATGAATTAAATTCTACAGATTTTCAGTTTGCTTATGTTTGAGATTTATAACATAAAACATCTATTTGACAATAGGAAACATAGAGAATTGTTATCCTTTATACACATCCAACGAGGTTTTTATTTTATTTTATAATTCAGGAATGGACCAGACCTCCTGTGACAGAGTGGAATACATGACAGACTATTTTCCTGAAATAAATTTCTTTATGTATCAAGGACCTGCCCCCAGAATCAGGAGTCATAATATACCTCAGGACTTCTTTACGTGTAAGTACGAAGGAGGCAGGAGGAAACATTGAGGAAGTAGCCATGGCTACCACATTCTGAGAGCATGTTGAGACTATAGCCTCCTTTTTGGCTATTTGGAGAAACCACACAGAAGCACATGAGAAATCCCAAGTTTTGAGATAAATGGTCTGTGCTAGTTTTTCAAACCTCTGGACTAAAACTATATTGTATTCAAGGCTTTAATTCTAAAGTAATTCCTTGATTTAAATAACTTTTATGCAATTCTTCAAGATGACAGTTATTGGTAAGTAAATGTGTGAGTCAAAATTGCTATAGTTATGCACATTTTTTTGGTAGTGATTTATGTGTAATGTGATTTATCTTTTTGTTTTGAAACAGTTAATTCTGAAGAAATTGTCAGGAACCTCAGTGTAAGTTCACTTTAGAACATTTTATGACATATTTCTATGTTTTAAGATCTATTAATATATTAATATTTTATTTAAAGTACAGTGACAGATATGTTCCTGTTGTTTGGAATTTATGAGTTTATTATTGGTAGGAATGACACTAAATTGTTGTATGTATGGTGGAAAGTACTCAGACAAAACCTGGAAGATGGAGCAAACTATTAGATAAAGAAAACTATTAGATAAAGAAACACAGAATGCACAGTGGGTAATGTCACCTGAAACCTGTTGTAAATTCAATGAGGTGCTAGCTCAGAATTCCTTCATACATAAACAATCTCGCCCCCTACGGGTGAACTGGTGTACTGCATACATTCTGTGCTAGCATGGGGAGGTGCACTAAAAAGTTCCACTTGGACTCTCAAAATCCACTTACTGTTCCGTGTTCCATCACTTAATCAGTTGTAGGCAGCTGAAGTTCTTTTGGCCAAGACGAGCACATCTCTAATATCCAAGTGGCGCAAAGGGTTGAGGAATGCAGGCTTTGAGATCCCTGACCACAGCGTCACACGGCAGGCTGGTTTGCAGGCTGCGGGTGGAGCTGCACCGCCTCGGAGCAGAAGGCTGCTGTTCCCGAAGCTGTCCCTAATACTTGGGAAAATGCAGTAGCGCAGTCTCAGCCAGAACTGGACTGGAACCTCCACAGAATGCTAACGATGATGAGAGACACATTTAAACCTTAAATCTGATGGCTTTGCACCAAATTCTCAAACACAATAAGCACCATGCTTCCTCTGAAGCAGGCGTTCTAATCCCACTGTTCTCTTGATCTGCCCCAACTGCACACGGAGAAAACATGCGAACAAAAATGGCAGGTGTTCAATAAACACTTCCTTTCCTCTTTCATTGATAATTTCCCCTTACTCTCCCATCTGATAATTTTTTAGATGACCCTTTTAATTGAATTTTTGGTATAATTAAACTAATTTGTATATGTGTCCATATCTTCTAATATATATAAATCTACTTTATATATCTACTAACATATATCAATCTCACTTTAAATGTACATATTCTTCATTTTCTATTTTAAAAAGGGAGGAGAAATTTGTGGAGGTTTCAGATGAATACCCAAGAATACAAACATAAGAAAGACATCAAACAATCAAAATTTAAGTTTTATTGTAATGGTTGCAGTAGTGATAACTATGATTATTATTATTTGTCCATGTGGATAAGAGGGTAATATTTCTAATTAATTAGCTAATATTAAAACTACTTATTTTGAAATTTCAATGTATTTATTTTTAATTTATGGTATGTTTTCCTTGAATGAGTTGATGTGCCCATGTACTTGAAGTATTCTGAGGAAGCCACAGAGGGTATGAGATCCCCTGCAACTAGAGTTATAGGCGGTTGTGAGCCACCATGTGGGAGCTGGGAAGTAAACCCAGGTCCTTGGCAGGCATAGCAAGTGCTTGTCACCGCTGAGCAGTCATCGCTCCTGCCCAAATCCGCTTACTTCTAAAACTTGCTTAAGTACTTGCCTTAAGTTGAAATGTTAAGATGTAGTCTGCGCATTTGATGTGTCATGGGAGAAATACTTATATGTTTTTTCAGTGCCGAAAACCCGATCAACACTTCAAACCCTACTTGACTCCCGATTTGCCGAAACGACTGCACTATGCCAAAAATGTCAGGATTGACAAAGTTCATCTAATGGTGGATCGGCAATGGCTGGCTTTCAGGTTTGTGTCTTCTCATATGCTCCCAGCGGAGGCCTCTGGCTGTAGGCTTCTTAAGCTCCTCCCCCGACCCCTGCTGTTAGGGGCAAACTTCTGACCCTGATGTCTCTCTCTTCATACTAACTCAGGACTTCTTTGTTGGCGATATTCTTGTTAGGCAGTTGCTATCAGAGTCTTAATTTTCATAATACATACAGATCAAAAGATGGAAGAAGGTTGGGAATTCTCATCGCTACTCTGGAGGCATGAGCAACACCACATTGCTACCCTGAATGGGCCGCCTCTTAGGGAACAGAGAAGAGTAGAGGCTTTGTCATCATCCAGGCTGAGTGATTAGTGGATGTCTAGCTGGCTCTTTAAGATCATCGTCTTCTTCCCGGCTCTCATAAAAATAGCCTTCTGGTGGCCAGGACAGCTCATTGGTGGTGGCCTCATCTTTTTCTAAGCTGTATCAATCAAGCTGATCATTTAGCATTTGTAAAGTAAGAATACTCTCCCAGAAGATAAGACCACCCAGAGTTCTCCAACCTAAATAATTCATGACTCTGCCTGGACTCACAAAACCATCGATGCTTGCCTGGTGGCCAGGTGTTTGCAACACCCTTCCTCCTGCAGAGAAAACAGCCCAGAGGAAAGACTGAGCAAACCAGACAGAGAACAAATATGGGTTGATTTCTTGTCACCAAGTGCTTCTGAGGGTTTTTTAAGCTTTTGTTTGTTTTTTTGTTTTCTAAATGTAGGGCAGCACATCTGCATGTACACCCATGTGCCAAAAGAGGGCATCAAATCTCTTTATAGATGGTCGTGAGCTACCATGTGGTGCTGGGAATTGAACTCAGGACCTCTGGAAGGGTGCTCTTAACCTCCGAACCATCTCCCCAGCTTCTTGTTCCTTGTTTTGATTTTTGAGAAAGAGTCTCACTATGTAGTCCTGGCTGGCCTCAAACTCAACATGGAGACTAAGCTGGCCTCAAATTCAGAGACAGCTTGCCTCTGTCTCCTGAGTTCTGGAATTAAAAGTGTATGCTACCACACCCCTCCTGATTCTATTATATTTTAGGTTTTTTTTTTTGTATGCATGCGTGAATATAAACAGAATCACTGTCATTCTGTATTTTTTAACCCAATCGGTATCAGTGCGGTAATGCTGGGTGGCGTCGGTGGGGGGTTGGGGGGAGGGATGGGGGGTAGGGGGGGAGACAAGCTAAACTGCGAGAAATACAGTGGTTAAAACACAGGTTCAAAAAGGAAGGGAAGGTGAAAGAAGATAGGAATCTTGGTATCAATATGTGTGCGCAGGAAGAAAAATCAGGAGTGGGGGGTGGGGGAGCTTAACTGAATTTAGTCTAACCTGGAAATGCGCAGCTTGACCAGACACATGCAGTTCCCCACCTAGTGTCACCAGATGGCACTAGTCTCTCTTTGAGTCTGTCTTCAGCTTTAGAGAACGATGTTCTGTAAAGCGATTTCCTGACAATATGAGAAACAATTAAACTACTATTAATCATAAGGTGTTAGTAATTTAATGTATGCATCTAAATGGAGGCATGGATTTCAAGTATTTACTGTTTAGGGTATGAGATCAAAGAAGTTCGGAGGCATTCGGTACTGAATGTGGGTCCAGATAAACAAACAAGCAAGAGCAAAAACTAGCAGCAATGTCTAGCTAGCACCGTCCTGTGGTTGGTTCGGTTGAGTTGGGAAAAAAAACCTTCAATCTTTTGCCTATCAAGTGCTTTCCTTTGTTGAGTAAACTTTATTAGCAACTGTATGTGTGTGGTATGTAATGCATTTGGATACATGTTGTCTTTTATCCAGTTTTGTGTGTGTGTGTGTGTGTGTGTGTGTGTGTTTTATCCAGGATCAGAGGCAGGGTAGAAACTCTAGATTGTGATTAAATAATTTCTACAACTATAACTGAGGACTTTAAAAAAATATCCTTTTGGAGAGCAAGAATGTCAGCTCTTTTTCTGTTACAATGGCAGCTGTCAAATACACACCAGTACCTGTCTTAAGAACTAGAAATGATAAATGGGTGTGTCCAGAAGTGCTTACCTGAGGTGTGGGATGAGGCAGGTATAATTAGCATAACTGCTGTTAGAACCAAGTACAAGATTCAAGGATACAAAAGTGTCGCGCAAGTGTCGCTGTCAGGGAACACAAGTCTTCTGGACGCATGGCTCTTGACTTGGGTTCAAGAGACTTGGGGCAGGTTTGTAGAGTGATGTGCATGGAAGATCTCCCATGTGCAGTCAGACACTACTATACAAGGCTCCAGGAGTAGAAATCAAGTCCTGCTGTCTGAGCAAGTAGTGGGCACACCTCTTTGCTGGGAAATGTCCCCTGCTGAGCCCTGTGCAGTATAAGACGCAGTTGCAAAGCACATAAGGGTAGAGAAGAGATTCCTGGGTGGGAGGAGTAGGCCCCAGTCATCACTGAGGGTTCTGCTGCCTTGGAACCATGGCAGAAGCTGCTCTCTGTAGGAACGGCTTATCTGTCATGACTAAGGGCTGTGACTAACCTCCAAGAGAGAAGATCATTGGTAGGTACTGGGTGGCTTGAGGTGACTGTAGTGAGGTTTGTATTTCCTGCTCTTAGGAGCAGGATGGTCTAGCAAGAGACAGGTTGGTGTCTTAGAAGTGTATATAGTGTATTCAGTGTATGGCATTTGCAGGGAAATGGTGGAGTTTGGGGGATGATGACACTAGTTGTGCAATGTATTGATTAGTTATGCAATGTATTGACAAGACAAAATTATGGTTAATTTATGACTTGGATTTTCTAGAATAGTCTTAGCTCTTCATATATGATCCCCAACTTACTCATTAGAACATGTATTTTTATTTCATCAGAGTCATCTGTGTGAATATATATGTATGTATATGTATATATATATACACACTAGGAATATATGTGCTATGTGAGAAGATTCTGGAGTTCTGAAAACAGAATGATTGATTTGGGAACTTGTTCAGGTCAGAGTAGGTAAGAATGCAGCAAGGATGATGGCAGAGAAGGAGAGGACCAGACGGAAGGAAGGAGATTACTGAGGGGCAGGACGTCATCTGCTTGGGCACCAGAAGAGAAGTCTCCTCATATGCTCCTGTGTTACCCAGCTGTGATGTAGGTAATTCATCACACGTTGGATTTCAGCTGGGCTAATTAGACAGGGAGGAGATAACAGTAAAAGCATCCACCTTATACTTGGAAGTCACACCAACCACCACAGCTCCAATTGCCTCATCTCTCCCAAAGGGCAGCTTAGGTTTCCAGAGCCAGATTAGTGGAGACAAGAATTCGGTCATGCACAAGGACAACTTCTCAGCGGGCAGGAATAGAGTGTTCTGAGAGCTTTTTTACATCAGAATGAAAGTTCACACATAAATTGTATAGGTTTTTCTTTAAATTAAATGATCCCAGAAGATGGAGGCACAACCATTAGATTTTTAAAAGAACACACACACACACTCACACACCAATTTCATTTTTATCAAAGTCTCACTTCAAAAGACCTTTTTATGTCTTTCTTCACAGAAAACTCTAGCTTCCAACATAGAATTTAAAACTCAATTATCTTTAATCAATTCCAGTATCCCAGGGACACAAAATATCTGGGCAATCAGAATAAGACTATTTTTATAGCCTTTACATATTCTACCAATCAGTTTTATTGGAATTAAGGTAAGAATGTAAAGTCAAATCCTACAGGAAGTCCAGTTTACGCAACTAGCCAGGCACTCCTCTGCTACCCCATCCTAGCCACTTGTTAGATTTACTTTCTTCTTTCCGGTGATGGGTTGAGCTGAACGTACACTAGTCAAAATGCTGACATATTTCCATATAAACTGAGTGACAGCTGTGAATTTTCAAACTGTCAGATGCACTTTTTAAGATTTACATTTTTATTTTCTTTTGTGTATGCTGGTGTGTTTTGCCTCCATTCCTGACTTGCACCACATGCATGCAATACCTTCAGAGTCCAAAAGAGGGGACCATATGCCCTGGGGCTGGAGTTACAGACAATGGGTGAGATAGTGTGGAATATGGGTTTGAGCCCAGGGACTCTGGAGGAGCAGCCACAGAATCAGGTTCTTAAGCTATTAAATTACTGCTCTAGCTTTAGGGTCGTGGAAAGTCCAGTGTTAATATAGAATCTCTATCTCCCTCTCCCCTTCTTCTTTTTTATCCCCCATTACCCTCCCCCTCCCCCTTTTTTTGTTTGTGTGTTTGCCCCTGTGGGCACAGGGATAGGAAGTAGATGAGAGAAACCTTCCAAAGGCATCTTTGGGAAATTAAAATTTCCTTCTCCTCAGCAGAACCAGTTTAATAAAGTCTTAAGGAAACCTAAGTTCACTACTTTTGTCTGACCAACTGTACATAAGCTTCATAGCATGAACTTCAAATGTTGTTTTTAAAAGACTTATTTATTTTATGTATATGAGTGCACTGTAGCTGTCCTCAGACACACCGGAAGAGGGCGTCAGATTCCATTACAGATGGCTGTGAACCACCATGTGGCTTCTGGGAATTGAACTCAGGACCTCTGGTAGAACAACTGGCACTCTTAACCACCCAGCCAGCTCTCCAGCCCAGAATGTTAAATTGTGAAAAACTTGACAAAGAACAAACTAATTGAACTTGAAGAGTCATTTAACTAATGAAGTAGCTGCTTATGGAGGAAATCCCAGATTGCTGAAATAAACATTGAATTTACAGAATATATGGTCTTATGTTACTACCTTGATCATGGTTTCTTTTTTCTTTGTAAGATTTATTTATTTATTTTATGTATGTGAGTACACTGTTGCTCTCTTCATACACACTTGAAGAAGGTATCAGATACCACTACAGATGGTTGTGAGTCACCATGTGGTTGCTGGGAATTGAACTCAGGACCTCTGGGAGTCAGTGTTTTTAACCCCTGAGCCATCTCTCTCCATCCTGATCATGGTTTCTTTTTTTTTTTTGAGACAGGGTTTCTCTGTGTAGCCCTGGCTGTCCTGGAACTCACTGTGTAGACCAGGCTGGCCTCGAACTCAGAAATCCTCCTGCCTCTGCCTCCCAAGTGCTGGGATTAAAGGCGTGCGCCACCACCGCCCGGCACCTGATCATGGTTTCTTAATATTCCCCTAGACTTCTCCACTGTAGATCAGGAGTTAATATTTCCTCAGGTTTCAAAGCCTTATTGCTAAATTACTGAATTCTCAATCATATTGAGCTAGATGGACAACAGTGAGTTTGAAGATGAAATCTTACAAACTGTTTATTATATTGCATGTTTTGTTTGTGTTTATATATGTGTATATGGACACATGTGCCATGGCATGCGTGTGGAGGTAGAGGACAATTTTCAGGAGTTGGTGACTGAGTTCAGGCTGCGTGGCAAGTGCCTTTATCTGCGGAACCATCCCTGCACACCTGAAGGTGAAACATTTGAATCCGTTCACATTGGTGCTCTTCCTTTGCCAATGTCCTAGAGCCAACCATCTTTGAATTCTCTTTGTAAAAGCTAAAATTCTAGTTCTTTCTGTCCTCTTATGTTTATCAATGGTTGTGAATTTGAGCATGTAAATATATATATATTTACATATATATACAATATATATATATTTACATATATATACAATATATATATATATATTGTAGGTATTATTAAAATGAGCCAGCCCATCCTGTTCTAGTGCTGGCACCAGCAGGCCACAACACTATACCCTGACCGGGCTAACCAATCAGATTTATGTATCAATAAAATCACAATTTACAAGATGCCAATACAATAATTTCAGAGCCAATTGATATTGACAAAAGCTTTATCCCAATTATTCTAACCTTATGATATAACCTCCTGTGGCTGGTTCAAGCCACATTGGTTCATATCCACTTCCACTCTCCTTCAACCCTTCTCTCTCCTGAGAGGCTGTCTCTGTCTCTGTCTTAGCTCCACCTCTCTTCGCTGTCCAATCACAGGCCTCCTCTGCACTAAAACAATTGGACAGTGAAAATCCTCTCTCTCTCTCTCTCTCTCTCTCTCTCTCTCTCTCTCTCTCTCTCTCCCTCCCTCCCTCCCTCCCTCCCTCCCTCCCTCCCTCTCTCTCTCTCTTTCTCTCTCTCTCTCTCATCTGCCAGAAAAGTTACTTCAAAAACAGATAATACATAAGTCTAAGTCTAAAGCTTGACTTAGAATAACATCTCACATCAGCACGCTGCAGACAAGTGTCTAACAATGTTGCCTTTTCACAGGAGCAAAGGGAGTTCCAGCTGTGGCAGAGGAACACACTTGAAAAACAGACAGTATATAAGTCTAAGTCTAAAGTTTGACTTAGAATACCACCTCCTGTCAGCACTTGCAGACCAGTGTCTAACAATGTTGCCTTTTCACAGGAGCAAAGGGAGTTCCGGCTGTGCTGGAGGAACACATGGTTATGACAATGAATTCAAGAGCATGGAGGTAACTTACTGCAGCTTTTAAACAGAGACAAGTCTACAGGGAGAGGCAATGACTGAGGCAGCTGGCATATGTGTTTTGGCATGGTGGGTGAAGGGCTGTGGGGCACAGAGGAAAAAGCAAGGCAGAGTAAGGGGCGGCTGGGGAATCTTTGAGGTAGGTGCCTTTGAGGGTGGTGTGCAATTTTAACTAGTGTGAAAGAACTGGAGATTCCAGGGTGACATTCAAGCAGAGATTTGAAGATGCAGCAATTTCTCCAATACTGAGAAACAATGAGTGTCCCATGCAGAAGTAATAGCCAATTCAGATGTCTTAGTTTGGAGTTCATCATTTCTTGGGGACAAAAGAGCCTTGGCAAGCTACCAGAAAGTGTTCAACTATGGTGGTTGCTGATTTGGAAGGAGAAAGCCAGAGAATAGCTGGGCCCACAAGTCTGAAGTGTATATTAAATGTGAAACAGGGGATGTTGAATGACAGTTAAGAGCCTATGCTGGAAATAAAAACTCAAGTCTCAGGCGTAGAAACTGTTTAAAATGTAGGGGCCAAGGTTCTGTGTTTGGGAGTTGAGTACAGGTGCAGAGAAAGACCTGGTCCTCAGTGCAGGGCATCTTTATGTGAGGAAGCTGTGAAGGAAACGAGGAGTTTGTGTTGCTGTGGAGCCCAGGAAAGGGGCGGTGGAGAGGAGCCCCTGGAGCCGGCTTAGCTAGTTCACACTCCTCAGAGCAAAGCCTTGTGGTTTCTGCAACCTGATTCTCCTACTTTTAAAAAAATCAGTTGTTTGGTTATACCATTAGCCAAAAAGAACTCTGTGTTTGTTAGTTTAACTGTTTGCAGTCTTAAATTACGAGATCTGTTAAATAATGTCAAGTTGGAATTGATTGATTAGATACGAATCAAACACTTAGATCTCTCTATCCCATAAGTAATAAAGAGACATAGAGGAGTTAGGAACTTAATCAGTGTTTAATGCTCAAAACATTAACCTTTCTCCTCATGCATTACATTCCGTTAAGACAGAGAGAAATACATCTTGGATCCCAGTTGGGTGTGATCAGTGCAGGTCACAGGTGGAAACAGCTTTAAAACACATTTCTCATCCCTAAAAGAACTTTTTAAAGAGGCCTAAGGAACAAATAGGAGGTTGTTCCAGAATGGAAATGTGTCTCTTCCTAAACTTTGTGAGTCAGATGTCATTTATTTATAATATCATTCTTACCACATAGGCAATCTTTTTGGCACATGGACCCAGCTTTAAAGAGAAGACTGTTGTGGAACCATTTGAAAATATTGAAGTCTATAATCTACTGTGTGGTGAGTATGTTTAAGTCAGCTCACAGCAAAGGCATGGAGTTTGCAGTAGATTTATAAGTTGAAATTGGGGATTAATTGAAGGCTAGGTGCTATATTAAGAAGGTAGGAAGTTGCCAGGCAGTGGTGGCACCCCTTTAATCCCAGCACTTGGGAGGCAGAGACAGGCAGATTTCTGAGTTCGAGACCTGCCTGGTCTACAGAGTGAGTTCCAGGACAGCCAGGGCTACACAGAGAAACCCTGTCTCAAAACAAGAATACTGACTGCTCTTCAGAGGACTCTGATTCAATTCCCAACACCCATATGGCAGCTCACAACTGTCTGTAACTCCAAGATCTGACAACCTCACACAGACAAAAGACATAAGAAAAAAGTTTCATTCATAGTTTTCCAGTCACATGTGTGATGCCTTTTGTTTTACTAATAATGATAAATCTTGTATTCTAGGAAACCAAGATATTTTAAAAAGTACTTTAGTCACTATATAATAATTTAATAAAATTTAGAAAATTAAAATAACAGTTCTAAATTTTTAAAAGATAAACACACTTAAGTCCAAGGAGATATCTCAGTCAGTAGGTTGCTTGCTGCACAAGCACAGATGCCCGAGTTGGAATCTTCAGTAGCTGTGCTAAAGCCTTCCATTATTGTTATTGATGGAGTAGAGTCAGGCATATCCCTGGGGCTCACCGGCCAGCCAGTAAGGCCAATCGATTCAGCCCCATTGAGAGACAGCGTCTCAAAAACTACGTTTGAAAGAGGTTGAAGAAGAAACCCGATATAATTTTCTGGTCTCCACATGCACACACATACATGTGCACCTACATGCACATATGCATACATGCATGTGTGTGTGCACACACAAATACACACACACACACACATACACAGTCAGCTTAAAAGTGTTTTCACATAATTGAGAAGTCTTCTAGAACAAAAAAGGATAATAAAATCTTATTTAGATAGAAACGTTATTACACTAAGTGTCAAAAGAACTTTACAGAATTAGTGTTTCAGCAACCAGATCTTCCATATGCTTGCTTTATTCTACCACATCAATGGATCATTCACTTAGACAATCCAGGGAGGAAGCTGCGATTTCACTGTCAGTTGGAGGTATGGACTATGATTTTTTTTATTGTTGCTGCTGGCTTGTCATAACGAATATGACTTAGGAGAACAAAAAGTCCCTGTTTGAAGGATGGTGGGATCAGATAGCTCACCAGGTTGAGGAGATGGCTGAGTTCAGCCCTGCAACATACGGTATAAGGAGAGAACGAGAACAGATTCCCACAAATTGTCCTCTGATCCCACATGCATGATGAGCCACAGGTACCTCTCCCCCATCACAGTACATAAATGCATACTACATACGTACATACATACATACACACATATACATACATACATATACACATATACATACATATACATACACACATATACATACACACATATACATACACACATATACATACATACATATACATACATACACACATATACATACACACATATACATACATACATACACACATATACATACATACATACATACATAAATGTAATAAAAGCTTAAAAAGAATTTGTTGTAGTCCTAACAACTTAAATTCTTTTTTAAAATCATTATTATATGTAAGCTGTCTTTAGACACCCCAAAAGAGGAGGGGTCAGATCTCACTATGGATGGTTGTGAACCACCATGTGGTTGCTGGGATTTGGACTTAGGACCTTTGGAAGAGCAGCCAGTGCTCCTACCCGCTGAGCCATCTCTCCAGCCCCCAGCAACTTAAATTCTTGACTCTCATAGCTAGGCCTGTGTTAGGGATTTTGGCCTTGTTGAGATGGTTAGACTGGATAGGACCTGTCTTTTTGGAGGCTAGATTTTCTTACCAACTGTGGACCTAGTCATTGTGTTCTCCTTGTTAGATAGCAAGGAAAGTGGCACCTCTCTGACCCAGGTGTGGATGACTGCAGGATGAACTACAGCTCATGGAGGGTTGTGACCACACAGAGTCCATTAGGAGGTATTTTCAAACAGTCTGACTGCTGTTCAGCCTTCAGGATCCCAGGAAAGCAGCTAAAGTCTTTGGCAGGAAGGGCAGCTGCAGAGTGTTTGAGACAAGTGCTGTTGGTATAGAAGCAATTGTACTAGCTGACAGACTGAGTCCTTACACTCAAGGCAGAAAGGAAGGTAACTAACAGCCCAACAGTCCATCCCAATTCCTTGTTCATTTAGATGAAAATGAAGGATTTATAATAATACTGATTTTTAATAGATTTTAACAGATTTGACAGTAGATGCCTGCCCAGTGCCTCAGGGAAAGATGGTTCGTCCTTATTTGTCTCACCAAAGCTAGTTAACTAGGCCTGAGAAAGAGTCCCTCTTCAGCAAAAAGTGCTAGTTAGGTATAGATTCAAATGACCCTGTTATCATTCGGAGCTTCTAAAAAGATGATGTCTGTAGTCATCAATGTATTTGATATAATTTGTTTTTATAGGAAAAATAGAAAATGTAAGTAAAGAATGGAATTTACTATTTTAATGTTTTTATTATGCTGTTTGTGTGTTTATGTGTCTAACTGGAGTCACAGTCATCTTGGAGCAGTGACAGGGATGCTGAAAATTAAATTAGGATCTTCTGCAAGAGCAACGAATGCTTCTAACCACTGAGCCATCTTTCTAGCCCAAAGAACATGGTTTTTACAAGTACTGTGGTTTATGCCTTCTAATTCCAGCACTAGGGAGGCAGAGGCAGGTGGATCTCTGGAGTTCCAGGCTACCCTGGTCTATACAACCAATTCTAAGCCAGCCAGGGCTACATAGTGAGATCCTGTCTCAATAATACTAACAAACAACAAAGAGGATAGCATCTTAATATTTAACACTCATGGCACGCTTAGCCGGAAAAATGATCATTTAAGAAATGAAGCTTTTCTCTTACGAAAGTTCATGCAGATTCATCATGGGGATGGTCACAGTGTAGACAGACAAGAGGCTGGGGACTTTGGGAAATAAAAGTCAGCTAGCTAAGCAGGCGGCAGAATTGATAGCAGGCATTACACTGTGGGTAGTTTTGTCCCCTACGTCCCATAAAGGCGTTCTTGCCTTCCATTTCCAAGCTATATTGAACTTTTATTTTTTTTTAACAGATCTTCTACACATTCAACCAGCACCAAATAATGGTTCTCATGGCAGTCTGAATCATCTTCTGAAGGTACCGTTTTACCAGCCATCACACGCAGGAGAATTGTCAATGGCTGCTGGCTGTGGTTTTACTACTCCACTGCCTCAAGACCCACTAAACTGCTCGTGTCACCTACTACAGACTGTGAGTAACAATTTCATGTCTTTACAAGAACGTAAAGGTGCCATCTTACTTACTGAGTAATTATATATGGTTTCTCTGAACTTTATCAGGAAGTGGAGATTATTGTGTGAGTAAGTGTGTTTGTTGAACTGTCTCTAACCATTCAAAATAGCTTTTAAACCCATCTTACAGTAAAATCAGATGATCGTCCTCAGCTACTTAGAAAAGAGGGGCAGGGATTATAATCTGGCTTTAGGCATACTCAGTAGTGTGTGTGCTGCGTGGTGGCCGGTGTTGAACAGTGGTGTAGAATCTAGCAGGAGGCAGGTGAACACTGCAAAAATGGCAGTGTGTCCTGAGTCAGTCTTTTTATCAGATTAAGCTCTGGGCTGAGTCCAGAGGGAGGGCTTCAGATCCCAAGAGATGCTTGATAAGGCTAAGTTTCGCTGCCAGGAAGAGACACAAGGATAGAGAATCAGAAGAGGAACTTACGGACAAAGTCCAGTAAAGCTTCTCATGTCCACAGGAAAATATCCTTGTAGGCGTGTGGTGCGCTTCTCTGTGCATATAACATCAGAGTTCCTACATTCTGTTCCAGACAGCCTCAATAGAGCTGCCATAAAAATCATTAGTAATATACAATGGGTGATTTGCCCCACACTGTAGAGATAAAGGGGCCCAAGAGAAGTTAGATATACTATTCAATGTCTTTCAAGCCTAGTCTGTCTGACTACAATCCCAGAGTCCCTCTCTGTAAAGAACGCCTCTTGCTGTTCAAAATGTGGTCTCAGAACTAGTTTATAAATCTCTTCTAAATCAGAAAGGCATGCATAATCTCAGGCCTTCCCCAAGGCTTGCGCAGTCAGAATATGAATTTTACCAAGTCCTTAAGGAAACTATATTCACAGCAAAGTTTGAGAAGCATTGGGATTCAGTCGTCCCAATTTAATTCCAGGTGTGGTCAAGATGCTTGTTCCCATTAACAATATCTCTGAAAAAAAAAACCACAATATCTCTGCAAACACACACACACACACACACACACGTACTTACACACATACACATACTCACACATACACACACAGACAAAACGGGGCAGAAATCCCTCTGTGTGTGTGTGTGTGAGTGTGTGTGTGTGTGTGTGTGTGTGTGTGTGTGTGTGTGTTTTGTAACACTGACTTATCAGTTCCCTTCTCTCTCTCTCCTTGCAGCCTGTTCAAGAGGAACAAGCAAACCAAATGCTAAATCTCACCGAAGGACAGGGTAAGTCAGTTGTAATGTGATGGTGAGAGCTAACAACACACAACACTGCCCTTTGTAGATTTCCCAGACTGGACTCTTGAAGACTTCGGAATGTAGGTTTTATGGACAATATAAAGGAGGAAAGAGCAGGCCAACAGACTCCTAAAAGCAGAGTAGCTAGCATGGAGCCACAATTTTCCTTTCAATGCTGTGTCTCATCCATATCTGCTAGTCTAAGATATGAACGGCTGAAAATGCTGGGTGTGTACCTGACCGCTGTGGCTGTCCTGCTGTCTAGTCTGGGGCCAATCGTTTCCTTTCTGCCTCCATCTCTTCATCTGCAGTATTCAGACCCACCTCATGCAGTTGTAAAGATTTTTAAAAAGTCCATGGAGAGATTTTACAAGTGTTTCCCTGCATTAGCAGTACCATTATGTGTTATTTTATAAGTATTCTTGTACTGAACTCAATGATGCCTCAGTTGCACCTTCTGTAAAATAGGGATCTAGGCATCCTTAATATCTATAGAGGAGTATTCTTGGACCTCTTGTGGATACCCTGCATCTGAGGATTCTGGTGTCCCTTATCTAAATAGTTGTTGTATGTGCATGTGACGTCTATGTTCTCCCATAAACCTTAAACCATTTTTAAACTACTTATAATATCCAATACAATATAAATGCTGTAAGAATGGTGATTATAGTACATTGTTTGGGGATGAATGATAAGAAAAAAACTTGCATATGCTCAGTTCAAATTTATTTATATATAAATATAATATATTGGATATTTTCAAGCTGTTTTGGTTGAATTATATTAACACCATATAAATACAATCACATAAATAAGAATAGATGATACAGATAGGTGGGTGGGTGGGTAGGTAGGTAGGTAGATACATAGATACACTGACACATAGATATATAAATAGGAACATTGTTAGGTAGACAGTTGCTAGAAGCCATCAGCTCCTACCCAGATAGATAATGGTGACTTAGCCACAGAAGTTTACTTCACAGAGCTCTGGAAACTGAGTCCAACATCAAGGCACCAGCAGATGCCATGCCAGCAGATTCCCCACTGTCTCATTCTAACCTTGCAGAGCAGACATCAATAAAAATCTCTCTGGGGTCTCACCTCTAAGACTCAAATCCTGTTTATGAGGGTTTTACTTCATGACCTAAGTCATCTCTTAAGGCTATCCCTCCAAACACCATCACCCTGGGGAACAGGATTTCAGTATGACTTTGGAAAGGTATAAACTTTCAGACCAAAGCAGACATACTTTGTGTGTGTGTGTGTGTGTGTGTGTGTGTGTGTGTGTGTGTGTGTGTTGAGACAGGGTTTTTCTGTATAGTCCTGGCTATCCTGGAACTCACTCAGTAGACCAGGCTGGCCTCGAACTCAGAAATCTGCCTGCCTTTGCCTCCCAAGTGCTGGGATTACAGGCATGTGCCACCTCTGCCCGGCTTGAGTCTTTTTTTTTTCTTTTAAGATAAATCTTGTGAGTTCTTAACCAATAAAGAGCTATAGAGAAGGTAGATTTCAGATCTTTGCTTAGCCCCTGGGTTGACCAGGTTCCTTATTTGAACTTTAGTTTTGTGGTGGGTATAATGAGATAATAACCTATCTCCCAGGGTTGTTATAAAATGTTAATCCAAATTCTTGACATATAATACATAGACAGTGATGGTTACCGATCTTAACTAATTTCACAAATGTTTTATGTTATTTCCATTGTAGTCGCAGCAACAAAGAAAATAAATTTGCCATTTGGGAGGCCCCGTGTGGTACAGAAAAACAAAGACCACTGCCTCCTTTACCACAGGGAATACATCAGTGGGTTTGGAAAAGCTATGAAGATGCCCATGTGGAGTTCATACACTGTTCCTAAGCCGGTAAGCTCTCAGCCCAGTGAGAGATAAACAGCAGAAAGATTCTGATCCTGGGCACCGTAAGGGCTGAATTCTGTTTTACTGAAGGGTTCTAAATGAGGGTGTAAACTTCTGTCACTTATAAGGAAATGCTACAGTTAGGATAGAAAGGCGTTTATAGGTGGGAACAGAGAAGGAAGGCATCATGTTGTGCCTGGAGAAACTGGAAATAACAATTTACACCAGTCTGCTAATCTAAGTTCTTTTGTACTTCTATTAGTATTGTTCCAAAAAATCTGCAAGGTTATAAAAATATAAGTATAAAATATGAATTTGCCATTCATATTTAGGATCTATATGTCAGGTGGTAAGCAAAAGGAGGACAATACTGTCTGTCCATCTTCCTGGAGTATACAATGGCAGGAGTACCTCGAAGGTGATGGTGACTTAGGAGATTTCTTGCCTCTGATTATTTAATGAGCGTGTTACTGTCTCCTGTGAGCTGTGAAAGGCACAGTGTGAGCAAGACCTAACCCTTCTTTGAAGGATCTAGCACTTTAGTACTTTGTATGAACATATGTGTTGTGTCACAGGTCTCTCTGGCCTGAAGTTGAGGATCTCCTTCCCTGTTGTTTCCCTGGCAAACTCCCAGTTGTCTAATTGGTACCAGAATGGTTGAGTACCCATCATGAAGAAAGTACTAGACCCCTGACTCACACTGTACACACAAAGATAACTTGCTGCTTGACTTATAGTCATAAATATAATGGCAAATCCCCATTTTTCGCTTATATTTTTATGACCTTGGGGCTTTTTGAACAATACTAACAAAATTGCAAAAGAACTTAACTAGACTACATTAATGCTAATGTGTGTTGAAAGGAACATCATAGATTAGTACATTTGCATTGCATGTGGAAACAAATGATGGATATCATGAATAGTGACTAGGATCTAAGACAGATAATCAACCTCTGTACATAAACAATAGAATGCCAAACAGGAAAAATGACTCAAGTAATTCAGCCTCAGTATCAATTAGGGAACTGTAGATAGAAGCAAAGTCTACCCCCATCCATCCATGAACCCCTTTGGGGAGGGCAGGGTTTTATTCGAGTCTGCTGGACAATAATAGCGCTGCCTGAATAATGCTAACTAAATCATATGGATCGGGTGAATTAGTCTCAACATTTTAAGGACAAAGCTATATTACCAAGCAGAAGAATGACTAAATAACCAGGAAGCGTTAGAGTAGAAAAATCATGACAAATCCTAACTGTTACTGTCAGAGCCAAGGGCACTTTCTCCTTTAAAGACAGAAAGTAACTGGCTAGATCTGGTTTATCTACTCTTCTTGGTTCGATTGAGGCAATTTGCAGAAAAATAAGCATATTTTTCTAGTCCTCATTAAAACGTTCTTCACAGCCAATAATGATTCCATCACAGCCATTGCTGACAGAATGCTAATGTTTGTTCGCAATGTGGGTAAATATTCTACAATTACCTGAGTCCCTATGTAGGCTGGTGGCCTCATTGCTCTCTTAATGGGCACACTGTTCAGGTATAGGTGTTTTTCTTCATCAGTCCTTAAAATAATCTCTGTTTTGTGTTTTTTGAGAGGGCCTGTATGTTCTGGGCCAGGCTCCCCATCCAGTTCCTGAGCATGAAAAGGCCGGGCGTCAGGGCTCACGTGGAGTCAATGGGGATGTTTGTATTTTTGATGCTTCCCCTTGCAGCCTGGCATTCCTGAATTCACATGAGCAGGGACGATGCCAAGGGCAGAGAGACTGTAACTGGGTGCAGGCAAGGCTGTGCAGTTCTTCATTAGTCTAAAACTAACTTCCTTGTTATCAGAAGATCCCATCCCGTCTCCGGTCCCAGAGAGGTGCTTGTGTGTTTCTCCGTCCACAAGATAGGATGGGATTCTAGCAATTTTCTGCTTTCTAATTCAGAGATTACTCTGTGTGTGTTGTGGTTTGAGAAAATTACATAGAAGGATGTTTGGAGATTCACATAAAACACTGTAGATCAGCTCTCCGTCTGAGAAATCAGGCTTTAAATAAGCTCTTCGGAGCACCGGTGCAATTGGTTGGTCTGTAAGTTCTATGGAGCTTTTGTTTCTCTGAGGTTTTGGTGGGTGTTTGTAATTTCTGTCCTCTCAGGAGCGTTCTGGGAGGAATTGTGACGTGAAGGCGTGGTCCTCCTGCAACTACTTCTGAAAGCAATCAATCTGGTCAGGTTTGATTCGGGTGCTGCTTCTGGGCCTGCTTAGTAGGAAGAGCTGAGTTACTTGTTTGATTAGATGGAAAACTAAAACCAAAGCAAGAATTACAGTGGCTGTTTAAAGGAGCCACTTAATGATTTAATTTAGCATGAAATCAAAGACTTTCATTGATTAAAAAATTAGCTAATATTGAAAAATACCTATCATTCTATAATATATAAGCACTATGTATATATATATGTGATATATATGTAATATGTATGTATATAATGTAATATATAACATGTAATATATGTGTAACATATATGTGATATATGATATATATATATAATATACTATATATAACAATATATTATATTACATGTATATATAATGATATATATATATATATATATATATATCATAGCATATATACACATCTCCCACATCATTAGGAACTTTTAAAATCTGTGTATATGTATTATGTGTGTATATGTGTGTGTATGTGTGTATATATGTTGTATGTATGTATGTATGCATGTGTATATATGTGTATGTGTTCATATATATAAGTGTGGATGTACATGTGGAGGTCAGAGGATGTCCATAGGTTTTGGTCATCACTTTCTGCCTTATTTAGACAGAGCCACTGTTGTACATGTCTGAGAAAGCCACTCAAGCTGCATCTCAAGCTCTCAGAGCCTCTCCTGACTTCACCCCAGCTTGTTGCAGGAGCCCTGGGGTGGCACCGTGCATGCATTGCAGCCCTGGGCACGGTGTGACTTCAGGGGATGAGAGCTCAGGGTCTCCAACGTGCTTCAAGTACCCACTGCTGAACCAACTTCCTACCCCTGAGTAGGCATTGTTAAAAAACCCTCTTGGTTCCTGTAAATTATGACCTAATCATATTTGTAAGTCTTTAAATAACTAGGGACAATACATATTACAGACATTTTTTTCCTGAACTACAAAAGTCATTTCCCCATAGGAAAAAAATTATAGTCAGGCAAATACTCGAGGTGTCATTTGTTGACTGCACCATAAGAACAGCTATAGTTTTTATGTGACCCCACAGTTAAGGGGCATCTGTCACTTCAATGTAGCTGCCTTTTCTCCGGCTGGTCAAGACCTGTTTGGTCCCCACCCCAGAAAAATGGAAGGAAAGCATCTCTCTGTTATTTCTGCTCATTTTCTCTTTCCTTGAAGAATTTTGAGAGGTGGGAAGTATATATTTTATCAGAGTTTCTGACCAAATTTTCTTTGTTGTTTTTCTCACATCTATATTGCCACTTAGGGGGCCTGCTCATTCAGAACCTTTACTTATGATACTCTTTTTAGAATGGTATAAGTGAACTTTCTAGATTCTGTATCTTAATGTAGGGGAAGGTGATTGTTAATTTTCTTAGTTAGGGTTTTACTGCTGTGAACTGACACCATGACCAAGGCAACTCTTATTTAACAACATTTAATTGGGGCTGGCTTACAACTTCATAGGTTCAGTCCATTATCAAGTCGGGAACATGGCAGCATCCAGGCAGACATGGTGCAGGAGGAGCTGAGAGTTCTACATCTTCATCTGAAGGCTGCTAGAAGACTGGCTCTCAGGCAGCTAGGAGGAGGGTTTTAAAACCCACTCCCACAGGGACAGACTTCCTCTAACAAGGCCACACCTCCTAATAGTGCCACTCCCTGGGCCAAGCATATTCAATACATCACATTAATCTATTGCATTTAGCCAAATATCTTCATATTTCTTGGTTTGCTTCTTTTGGCTTTCTTAGAAAGAAGAGAAAGTATTTGGAGTGTTTATTTGTTAGTTTGTCACTGTTTTCATCTAGCTCAGAATTATCTCAAACTTCTAATCCTCCTGTGTGTATTCACACCCTGGATGCTGGGGTTACAGGCATGTGCAGCCACATCCTGTGATGAGAATTGCACCCAGGGCCTCATGAATACTAGACAAGTACTTTACAACTAAACATATGATATGTCTAGCCTAAGGTGATACATTTTGGAGACTATGCATATCTCAATTTCAATTTTAGAAGACTTTTTTCTCTAAATTCACAGGGTATATTAATAGTCTGATATTCTAAGATTTCACTTTCCTACTTTCTCCTACCTATTTGCCTTTATTTTACTTTTGGAGACATATCTTTAACATCTTCTAGATCATACTACATGTTTTATTTCTGCTGCTATGTCTTTAAAGTGCCAAGAATTCTTTGTTATCTTTTTACTTTCTGGTCTTTTTTTTTTCTTTTTTAAATAGATGCTATATATCTCATACCTCTCAAGGTTTTCTTCTGCTTTCTATATTGCCTCCTGCATTTCTCTGTCTCACTCTGACCAGATGCCTTTTGGTCTTTCCTTTGCTGTCAGATCATTGTTTAAGAATGAAGCACTGAGCTATGTGGTTGGCTTGTCCCTTACCTGTCCCCAGACCAGTGGTTCTAAACCTTCCTAACGCTGTGACCCTGTAACACAGTTCCACATGTTGTGACGACCCTTCCCTCCAAGGATAAAAATTATTTTGTTGCTACTTCATGACTGTAATTTTGCTACTGTTATAAATCATAATGTAAATATCTGATATGCAGGATATCTGATATGCAACCTGGAAAGAGGTCATAACTCAAGTAGTGAGAACTTCTGCCAAGACAATTTGACTTCTACTTTCATGTCGTAGATACATAGATGATATATATCTATATGTATACACACATATATATGTATACATACAACACACACATATCAGCCATGCATAAGAGAAAACATACAATATTTGTTCTCAAAGACTGTCTGAACTTGCTTAATATAATTTTCTTGTTGTATCTACTTTTATTGCAGCAACATAGCTTTATTCTTCTTCGTGCCTCACTGTACACATGTCTCATGTTTCTTCGTCTGTGCCTCATAGTGAATCATCCTGCAGCCAGCATGGTGTTTGCCTATCTCAGTGATGTGTAGGCCAGGAGTGCTCTAGTAAACACCTAGAGAGCAGGTGTGTTCAGGCATAGAGCAGAGTCATATATGGTAGGTCTGGCTTTTAGCTGTTTGCCTTCTAAAGGGAGCTCCATCCTGTTTTTCAACTTCTGAATATGTATTGTATTTTCTTATGTGTTTTCATCACTAATGCTTCTTCACAAGGCTTAGAAGAAAGCAAGGTTAGAAGTATATATTTAATCACGATGAGAAATGGAAATGCTTTTGACTGGACAATCGCAGTGTGCCAACATGGCTTCCCCGGGCTGCCCCATCTCCAACTCTCAGTGTTCTCGACAGTTGGCGATGCTTTTCTGCCTGAAAGCAGTACAGTGTGCACTGTCTTCTCTGCTGTGAACTGACCTCACACATGCTATCCAGACAATGTAGCTAATATTCGATGTAGACACAGTGCAGTGAATAAGGAACAGGGCAAATTTAGCATAATTTTCTTGTTAAATTATTGCAAGATATTTTTTATTCAGGAAAATATCCGTCACCTACAGTGCAGAATAAGGGCACCAAAGCCTGTGAAATAATGAAAGCAAAGAGCACATGTCTTACTTATTGGTACGTGTTCATCCAATGTGGTGACTGCATACTACATTGTATTCATGTGCAGGCCAGTACCACCTGCCACCAATCACGTTTGCAGGGTAACCTGTGGGTAAGGTTCAGTATTAGCCTTTAAATGTAATTTAAAAAGAAACGACAGCTTTGAAGTCTATGTTATGACTTATTTTACTTCAAAAATTAGGGTGTTTGGGGGCTGAGGATATAATTCGGTTTGAAGAGTGCTTGCTGAGTGAGTGCGAAACCCTGGGTTTACTGTCCACTACCATCTAAACAAAACTTGGTGGAACATACCTGTAATTCAGATACACATACACACACACACACACACACACACACATATAATGCCATATAAAATATATTATGTTATATTACATTTAGATAACTATAGCTCTTTGAATTAATTTTAGGTTGATTAGTTTTTACCCAGTTTAAAAACAATGTAGCTAGTTTTTTTTTAAAGATTTAATTTTTTTTATAATGTGAGTACACTGTCACTGTCTTCAGACATACCAGAAGAGGGCATCAGATCCCATTACAGATGGTTATGAGCCACCATGTGGTTGCTGGGAACTGGACTTAGGACCTCTAGAAGATCACTCAGTGTTCTTAATCACTGAGCCATCATCTCTCCAGCCTCAATGTAGCTAATGCTTATCTACATATAATTTGTTTATATTTTGTTTTCCAATTTAAAAACATGTTTATTTTTATTTTAAATATATGAGGTTTTTGTCTCAATGTACAGCATGTGTCTGTCTGGTGCCCACAGGCCCAGATGAGAGTGTCAAATTCACTGAATTTGAGTGTGGAGAGTTGTGAGCCGCCATTTGGGTGCTGGGAACTGAACCCAGGGGCAGCTAGTGCTGTTACTACTGAGCCATCCCCCCAGCCCCAACATTTCCCACCCACCCACTGATTTGCATGTACAACATATCCCTACAGAAAAGTTGAATCCCAGAAAAGACTTTGTTTTTCAGTAGTAGTTCCTATTATTCTTTGACTCTCGGTTCAGGTTGTATTCTGCAAATGTTCTTTCCCAAGGTATATTTGATGTGTCCTCCCAATGCCCCCCACCCCCAGCCAATAGAGAACCTCACTGGCAAACATAGCTGAATACATCCACTCCCGTTGCTGTTGTAGACCTGATTCACTAAGAAAATAGGAAGAGGGTAAATGAAAAACAGTCTAGGAAGTCATAAACCAAATAAGGCAATGGGCGAGCCGCAACTGTGGGTGTAATTTCCCCCCCTTTTCTCTCTTTCAACAGGGAGACACATCATCTCTTCCTCCCACAGTTCCAGACTGTCTGCGGGCTGATGTCAGGGTTGCTCCTTCTGAGAGCCAAAAATGTTTCCTCCATTTAGCAGACAAGAATATCACCCATGGCTTCCTCTATCCTCCTGGTTAGTGAAACCCTTTTGGAGCGGCTAGGAAGCCCTCCGTCAGCGGATGTGGCGTGTGCGTTAAACATATATTCCCCACCCAAATGACCGGCTTGGGCCTCCTAAGAGGCTTCGGTGGTCGAGGGCTGCCCTGAGGTTGCAGAACAGCTTCCTTAAAGGCTAATAAATTTTTTCTGTGGGAACCACAGATTAGCTCTAATCAGGCCCAGATGTGGAGAGAGTTCAGCCGGTTTAAGTTTAATTTTACAACTGAAGGGTATTTGGAAGGAGACACAAGCATCTAAGAAAACATTATCTCTGGCGCACCGCCGGAGCTGAGGTCCTCACGGAGAAGGCAGCTGCTTCGTGCAAAGGACAAAAGCTGGCCCATCTGCTCGGCCATGTGCCCGACAGCTTTGAACTGTAAATTAACCAGCCAAATGAATTTCATGTTGTTTATTTTTAAGGGAGGGTCTCTCCTGGGGTCAAATAAAAACCAGTGTGATTTGTCCCCCCACCCCACCTTCCCAACCCCCAGTTCATCTGGGAACGTCATTTTCGTGTGTTCCTGAGAATTTCGACGTCAGTTTCTGGGAATGGTTTACACCTGGTATGTGACTCTTGCTGTTTGGTTTTAAGAGACTCAAGATTTAGAGAGGTAGAGTAGAAAGAGGCTTAATGAAAGAAAGAAAGATTGATACACTGAAACCCTATACTTACTAAAACACATTTGTTTTACAGCAATCAAAGGAACTAATGAGAGTCAATATGATGCTTTAATTACAAGTAATTTGGTCCCAATGTATAAAGAATTCAAAAGTAAGTATCTACCCTCCCCCGTCCCACACTGGGCGTTAAACTTAGGGGCTTACATACGCTGAACAAGCACTGTGCCCTGTACTTGACCCTGTATGCTCAGTTCGTTGCTGGTCCTTGTTTTGCAGCAGGGTCTGGATAAGTTGACCAGGCTGATCTTGAACTCACTTTGTAGTCCAGGCTGGTCTTGAACGTGTTATCCTTTCTTCTTATCCCCCAAGAATAGCTGGGATTACAGGCTTGGTGATGCATATGTAATTAAAGTTAAACTAATAAAGTGACTCCTTGGCCTGCCAAACTAAACCTACATTTTTATTATTGCAGTTTGTTATTCACACTGAGTCATTTTATTCTGTTATTTTAAATATAGGCACAAAACTGTTGATGTCATTTCTTTGCAACTAACTACGATTTTTGACTTGTTGCTACAACTTAATAATTGTTTTAAGCTTGTTTGTAATTCTTACCTGTTTGATAGAGCTAAATTTTATTGACATTCACCACAAATGAAAGAAGTGTAAATATCTGTTTCCAGAATGATAATTAATAAGATGGCATATGTGGTCTGACGATTGCTAATATTTACCGTTGAAGGAATTTTGAGGCATATTTTGCTCTAATGAAATGATAAAAAGTTCTCATCTACATGGTTGCTTATTTTAGTTGCATAACTATCTTGTAGAATTATCCAATCACCACGGGCAATTACTGAAGTGGAATGTGATGCTACTTAAATGTACCAACAATAGAAAATATTTCCATGTTCAGTAAAATCAGATATTTTTAAATACCTCATTTTTTTTCATTTTTAGAAATGTGGGACTACTTCCATGAGGTTCTCCTTATAAAATATGCTGTAGAAAGAAATGGACTAAATGTGGTTAGTGGACCCATCTTTGATTATAATTATGATGGCCATTTTGATGCTCCAGATGAAATCACAGAGTAAGTAATTTGACTTTTTGATTTAGCAATAGAGTATCATAAAGGAAAATCTGAAAACTTTAACTAGACACTATACAATCTCAATATTACATAGTATATGCATAGCACATTCATATTCAGTTGCTATTGATGCCATTTTTTTTTTGAAACAGGGTTTCTCTGTATAGCTCTGGCTGACCTGGAATTCACTCTGTAGACAGGTTGGCCTTGAACTCAGAAATTGTAGACAGGTTGACCTCAAACTCAGAAATCCGCTTGCCTCTGCCTCCCAAGTGCTGGGATTAAAGGCGTGCGCCACCACTGCCCGGTGATGCCAATTTTCAATTTAAACTCCCTAAATATTTAGACAAAAAGAATTATATGTCCAAGACTTAAACTAATGGTTTCCAGGTAAAGTTTAAACAAAATTTTTATTGTAAAATTTATAAAATGTGAACAAAGACAAGATAAGATTTTTCTGGAGGAAATGTAGAGTCAGAGTCATATCAATAAGGAAAAACCAAGCACAGACTAAGCTTACCTTAGTAAATTTCACAGATACAGTAGACTATCCACAAAATCATTTTAGTAGAGGATACAAATAGAGTTCAGTAGAAAAGCAGTCCAAACAAACTGTACGCCTTAGTACTAAACCCATTGCAACAGGCTGTTACACATTTCTTTTCTACTTTAGTGTCTTTCAGTATCAGGCTTTTCCAGAAAGAAGTCCCACTGCTTCTTTTATTATCAAAATGTCAAAAGGATAATAACAAAACAACACCAGGACCCCAGCCCAGAGTATGAAAAGCTGCGGTATCTACCGACACCTTTTGATAAAGTAAACCTCACACTAGGTGTACAGCCAGCCCCGGGCTTTTCCTCACACCTAACACTAGGTGTACAGCTATCCCCGGGCTTTTCCGGTTCTTCCCTGTCACAGGCCTTTGTTTGACTTTGAGGCAAGGTCAAAGGTAGCACAGGCTGGCCTTGAACTCGCTATGGTGCTGAGGATATATTTGAATTCCTGTTCCTATTCCTTATGCAAGATCAAAGGTAGCACAGGTTGGCCTTGAACTCACCTGGCTTTTGTTTGATTGTATAGTAGAGTCTACATAGTAGTCTTGTCATTTGCTAATTTTAACAAATATTTTGAGAGCTCTTTCCTACATAAGTTTTCTAAGCAGGCTTTGTTTAATTTACAAAACAACTTGATGTCTGGTTCCAATAGCCCCTTGTCAGAAAAGAGGAAACCCGGGCTAAGAGAGGTTAAGTAACTTGTTTGATAGGTTTTTCAACCTATTGGCAAAGCCAGAATGCAGATGCAGGCAGTCTGAAACTGAATCCTATAGGAGGTCATAGATTTCCTCCAGTAGGGTCAACAGATACCTTTATCTTCTCTCAAAACTTTTAATGTGTGCATTCGAGTTTGTTACTAGAAAGACATCCAGCACACTGTCAGTTGTCTGCATCTACTCCCAGGTGGACTGTGTGGATACTTCCCTGTTAAAGTTGGTTAAATGAGGGTCTCAGGGGAGCAGATGACCCACCTGTGCAGCAGAAGTGCACAGCCATAAGAGGCGAGACCCTTTGTTCTTAGCACTGACTCCATTAGAAGACACCCCTGTGAAGTATGAGCCAAGGGACTTGGGAAACATAGGAGGCAGGATTCCATGGACTTTCTTTGTATCCTAATGGTTTGCTATAATGTTAGAATGACCATACCCGTAGCCTTCTGGCTCACTGACTGTGGAAGTCATATATGGTGAAACTATACTTTCCACACCATCTGTACTTTCCACCTAGTCTCTTAGCAGTTCTTCGCCTTGGCATTTCCTTAAAGCTACAACACAAAGACATTTCAATTATGTTTTCAGATATGTAGCTGGCACTGACGTTCCTATCCCAACACACTACTTTGTGGTGCTGACAAGTTGTAAAGACAAAACCCACACACCTGACAGCTGCCCTGGGTGGCTGGATGTCCTGCCCTTCATTGTCCCTCACCGGCCCACCAACGTGGAAAGCTGTCCTGTGAGTATTCCTGGAGGACCTGGGGCCAGAAAATGATTTCATAACTCATCCGAGCTGTCACAAAAGCCGCTCTATCTAAAACATGTTTCTGTTCTTTGTGGGTAGAGTTCTATAGATGTGTGATCTATAGAATTAATATTAAACACGAATCTGCATATGTATCCAAGTATTTATGAATGTATGTGTGGTTGATACTCACTAGGGTGATTAAATATATATATATATATATATATATATATATATGTGTGTGTGTGTGTGTGTGTGTGTGTGTGTGTGTGTGTGTGTGTTTTCTGGACACAAGCATTGAAGTTCTACGCTAAGGTTGACATTAAATTAATGTTTCCCTAAATGAATATATAAATAAAAATTCTAGCACCTTGAAGCATGAAATGTTAGATTCAGTTCACATGTGTGTATTCATGTATGCATGTGCAGACACACACAGTTGGAAGGAGAGGGAATTAAAATACAGCAATATGGAGAGACATTTATAATGATAAGAGTGTGATGGGTTTAAAAACAATGGAGACTTAGGGTAAGACTGTGATTTCATACTCACGACTGGTAAAAGACAGAGGCATGGGGATCATCTTCTACTGCCTACGAGAGTGGAAACTGACAAATATTTGATATTTTGTAGTTATAATTACATGTGTTTAACAATCTAGCAATTTCACTTATATTCTCAAATCTATGCTCCTAAACATGGGAGAACATCCAAAGTTATTCATCACAGTATTATTTATAATAGGAAAAGTGCCCAATCCTATCAGTTTGGTAATTTTGGAAAACTAAATTAAATTATAATGAAGAAATGTCAGAGACTACAGCTAAAACAAATTATTCATCTAGGTCTAGATCGATCATATGGATAGATTAAAAACTTTGCCACGAATGAGAAACAACTGGAAGATATAGCACTTACCATGCCCTCAATGTAAGTTTGAAAACACAAACCAGTGCTATATACCATATACTGATATGTAGTGACAGTTTAAAAACCGTTGAGATTCATCCTGACTTATGCAAATTAGTAATGTTAGCTCTGAACGTAGGAACAAAAAGATAACTACCTAGATGATACTTCTTTTAAAATATTGTGTCTAGAGACTGGGGACATAGCTCCATTGATAAGCACTTTCCAAGCAAGCGTGATGACCTGAGTTCACCATGTGTCATACACATGCAATCCCAACTGTAGGGAGGCTGGGGTGAGAGGATCCCTGGGACTTATGACAGCCAGAATAACCCAGTCACTGAGTTCCAGCTTCAGTGAGTGAGCCTAAAAAATAATGATGAAGAAACTCAATATCAACATCTGGTCTCCACATGCATGTGCACACATGTGAACATGCATGTACATCCACACAAGTACAAAGTGGGTATGAGTTTACCGTGAAAAGTATTTCTTTTAGGACTTTTGTTTGATGAAACAAATTTAGTTGTATCAAATGAAGAGTCAAGAAATAAACAAATCATAAACCAGACACCTAAGTAGTAAAATATCTTTATGCCAGTGGAAAGATACACCATGTGGAAAATGGTTTTGTGTTTCATTTTTCAGGAAAACAAAACCGAAGACCTTTGGATTGAAGAGAGATTTAAAGCACATGCTGCCCGGGTCCGAGATGTGGAACTCCTCACTGGCCTTGACTTTTATCAGGAAAAGGCACAGCCTGTCTCTGAAATTTTGCAACTGAAGACATATTTGCCCACATTTGAAACCATTATTTGAATGGATGTATAAAGCCATTTGACAAAATGGAGAATTTCCTGTCAAAAAATTATAAAA
The DNA here is from genome assembly GCA_036184795.1 of Tokudaia tokunoshimensis. NCBI lineage: Eukaryota > Metazoa > Chordata > Mammalia > Rodentia > Muridae > Tokudaia > Tokudaia tokunoshimensis. Next base: position 55,733,257 of record BTHU01000006.1, read on the forward strand.
TAAAATTTTCTATTTTTCCTTATCCTTAAGAGTCATATTATACATTGTCATTATAATCTATCTTATTCATTTCTATAAACATTAGAAAAAATTCCATTTAATTTTATTTATTCTGCTCCCCTCCTCCCTTGAGTATACACACATGAGTGCTGGTGCTCCAGGAGACCAGAAGAGGGCAGGGGATCCTTTAGAGCTGGTGGCATTTGTCCTCAGTATTTGGCAGGAACACAGTGTTGATTTGTGTGGTTGTTACAGAACCACAGTGCTCAGATGGTTGAGTTGGTGGTGACAGACCCTGCTCTGTAAACACAGTATTTTCCCTTTGTAATGTATGCCTTTACGTGTGAAGAGATCCTCACATTTATGTATAGGTTGTTCACAACATCACTAAAATACACAATGAATAACATTGCAAATATGCTCTTTTATGTTTTGGGACATGCATCTTGCAGGTGAATTCCCTAAAATGGATAATTTCTATGTCTTCAATTTAAAATGAATATATTGCTACAGATTGAATTATCAGATCTATTTTTTCAATTCTGAGTTCAAGGAAGCATGGTTTTTCAACTCATTCAAAAATGAAAAGTTTCATCTTTAAAGTAGTGTATATTCACTACAAGATACAATATAATATATATTATGTATTAAATAGCAAATAAATTACACATTTGCATATGTGAATATTGAACTCATATGTAATCTTATCGACCAATGTTTACAATGTTTACAATGCCTACTGACCCGTGGCCCTTGGCGTGGCTCTCCTTTGAAACATAGTTTTAAAAATATGGGATTTAGGAACATGTCTGTTGGGCTGGAGAGATGGCTCAGTGGTTAAGAGCTCTTCCAAAGGTCCTGAGTTCAAATCCCAGCAACCACATGGTGGCTCACAACCATCTGTAATGAGATCTGACGCCCTCTTCTGGTGTGTCTGAAGACAGCTACAGTGTACTTACATATAATAAATAAATAAATCTTTTTTTAAAAAAAAAGGAACATGTCCGTTCATATTCCTATGGCTTAGAAGCAAATGTTTTTTTCCCCCTCAGATAATTTTTAGGAGAATGTGTTTTCAAGATTTAAAAATCCATTTCTTAAAAACCTAAAAAGGCAGGCTGGAGAGATGGCTCAGAGGTTAAGAGCACTGACTGCTCTTCCAAAGGTCCTGAGTTCAAATCCCAGCAACCACATGGTGGGTCACAACCATCTGTACAGCTACAGTGTATTCATATGCATAAAATAAATAAATCTTTTAAAAGTTACTGTGTGAAATGGAATCTTGGATTATATGGCTAAAAACTTGTGTTCTAAGTCCTATCGTTTAAAAAAAAAACTAAAAAGGCATGAAAGTAGAAAAGGGCTGGTCAGGGAGAGGGGGATGGGGTCAGGGAGAGGGGGGTGGGGTCAGGGAGAGGGGGATGGGGTCAGGGAGAGGGGGATGGGGTCAGGGAGAGGGGGGTGGGGTCAGGGAGAGGGGGATGGGGTCAGGGAGAGGGGGCTGGGGTCAGGGAGGGGGGGGTGGGGTCAGGGAGAGGGGGATGGGGTCAGGGAGAGGGGGATGGGGTCAGGGAGAGGGGGATGGGGTCAGGGAGAGGGGGATGGGGTCAGGGAGAGGGGGATGGGGTCAGGGAGAGGGGGATGGGGTCAGGGAGAGGGGGATGGGGTCAGGGAGAGGGGGATGGGGTCAGGGAGGTGATGGGGTCAGGGAGAGGGGGGTGGGTCAAGATAGGGTCAGGAAGGAAATATGCTGAAAGAGGGGGATGGGGTCAGGGAGAGGGGGATGGGGTCAGGGAGGTGATGGGGTCAGGGAGAGGGGGGTGGGTCAAGATAGGGTCAGGAAGGAAATATGCTGAAAATACATGGTACATGTGCACAGAATTTCAAAATGAAGTCTGCTCTGCATAATTGATATATGCTCACTTAAAACTTGGAAAAAAGAAAAGAAAACCCATTCTATCAAAAAACAGGACTTCCTGATGCAAGCGCGGCAACTGCTACATGATGTCTCAGTGAATGACTTATGCTTTGCAGTCTGGTCCCCAAGACCTGTGTGGCCATAGCTCATGGTAAGTGCCTTGTGTATGATAAGAATAGTTTTGAGCATCCCTAACGGTCATACTGTGGTCTTCACAAGTTGGTATTTTACTTTTATGTAATAAAATCCAAGTCTCAGACAAAGGGATTTTCCTTTTTTGTCTGTTGACAGTAAAATATGAAATTAAGCAAGTTTTGAAAGGCTTAAAATTTTATTTTGTACAGAGTTTTGCCTCCGTGTCTGCTCATTCCCGTGCTGCTTGATGCCGGGTGCCTGTGGTGGGCAGAAAGTATCAATGAGAATTGGGGTTAACAATGGTTGTGAGCCTCCATGCAGGTGCTGGACTGAACCTGGGTCCTCTGGAACAGCGGCCAGTACTCTTAACCCAGACCATCTCTCCAGCATCCTTGAGAGGCTTTTTATATAGATGGGATTAACACACACATCTGAAATGCCTGCAATGGAATGAGCCATGTGCTACTGGGAGTTTGGGTTATATGTAGTTTGATAAGCAGGCATATATAAAAGGGATATTTCTATGAGCTCCTGTTTTACTGAATCAAAATTACAGTGAAGCCCAGATGTGGGGCATGTCTTCAATCCCAGCACTTGGAAGGCGGGTGGATCTCTGTGAATTTGAGGCCAGTCTACAGAACTAGTTCCAAGACAGCCAAGGCTACACAAAGACACACTGTCTCAAACTGAAAAAGACAAAAAAAAAAAAAAGGAATTACAATGAATTATCATGGTAGAGAGGGGACTTTTGTCTTGGGAAAAGCGTTGGAAGGAAGAGTTGGCTTATTTTCTAAACTTAGTTCAAGTTTTGAAAAATGTATTTTCTTGGTTAAATTGTATCCTTAAAAAAACAAAAACAAAAACGAAACCCAAAAAAAAACTTCCAGGAAGAGATTTCAGTGTCATAAATTGAGAAAAAGAGAGTTCGTTGTCCCACAAAGACTTAGAAATAACTGTTAGTACTGTCACTGGTTTCTGATCCAGGAGAGAGCACCTTCCCTGCTGTGTGGTTGGGTAGACAGATGAGGAAGGTAGGCAAAGAAGTGTGGATGTTCACATGAAGAAGTCTGTCATTAGCCACCAGTGCTATTGGAATCTGATATAAGAATATCCACTAGTGTGTGACCATGTAGTGTGTGTAGATGGGGTGGCTGCGTATATGCTCATAAACTGGGCTGATCTTAATGTCTATGTTCCATCTGGTTTGGGGACTTGAGTTTATTTCAAATTAAATTTTGTTTGCTAAAAACATCCTCTTGCTCTGGGGAAATCTTTCCTTCCTCCTCTTCCATCCACACCCCCACATCGCCATGGCTGCCCTCTGTTTACTTTCGGAGGGCAGGGTATGGGAATGGAAACGGATTATAAACTGAAACAGTTGTCAAAAAACACAAACAAGACTCTTGGAGGAAATGACTTCCTCTTTACACTGTGTCCCTGGTGGACCACAATCACTCCCTCAATCGGGGGACTGGGATTTGGATAAACATCCAGACAGTAGCAAACCTCAGTCTTTCAATGACAGGGAATCAGGGCAATTTCGACTCATCCCAAACCCACAGGATGAGTGTAGCTGGAATAACACGTAGGAAAGTGTACCACTGGATGTGGAGCTGAAGGAGCAGCTCTATCCTGCCTTTTCATGCTTCTCACTGTGCAAATTAAGGTTCATAGGTTTAGAAGTCTGGGGAGGCCACTCAGTACATTGCTGAACTGTCAATAACAGCAGTCTCTAGGAGTGATGGACTCTAGGTGATTTTTCTTAAAGTTAAGAAAATTTGCCTATGGACCATTGCAGTGACTCCTGTTTTGTCTCTTAGACATGGTACCTGCCCTATTTGCTGCTGATAATTTCCTAAAGATTCATCTAACACAGCACCCTCACTTGAGTACTGCAAGACAGCAGTGTCTAGATCAATTGTCCTCAACTTTACTAACGCTGTGACCCTTTAATACAGTTCCTCATGTTGTGGTGAACCCCCCCCCACCATAAAATCATTTCATTGCTACTTAATAACTGTAATTTTGCTACTGTTATGATTCGCAATGTAAACATCTTAGGGGGACCCCTGTGAAAGGGTTGTTTATCTCCCCAGGTTGAGAACTGCTGGTCTAGAGGCTATGAATTAATTCATCCCTAAGTTGCAGACAGTGGGGTGGGGTTAAATTCTGTCTCCCTAGTGGTGTGTGTGATGCAGACTCCTTACCTTGTACAGTTGAGTTTTCGCTTTTCCACAAAAGGTAATTACTTGGTACCTACTTCACAGAGAGCGAGTTACTAGATACAGACCGGGTACCACAGGTATTGTATGTACCCTTGATAGAATATGAAGCTCTCGTAAAAAACTAGGGAAGTCCCTTCAGCTTGGGTTAGACACAGTGTCAGCAGATGCGTTGATGGGGCCTGTTGGCTGCTGTGTCTGATTTGGAAGTTTGACTCCCTTCCTTCCTGTAGGATGAGTCAGTCCATCCTTCCTAACTGCTTGTGGTTGCCGTGAGCTTTCCTTTAGCCAACCTTGATGACAATCCCTAGTCACTGGCATATCCTTAAATCCTATGGATAATTTTACCCTCCACATTCAGAGATAGAAAATATCATGGCATAATTAATCCTGTTACTTGAACAGATTATAAGCAAAGCCACAAATTTACACTAGATTGGGCACAGTGGTTCAGACAGACCGGACACAGCAATCAATTCAGATAAATCTTTCACCTGACCTGGATCACAGCTCAGAAAACATGTTTGTTCTGCAAGGGTTCCATCAGCTCTCCCCTCAGGTTCTGCCTTCGGGCTGACAGAGTTTAAAGCGAACTTTCATAAATCAAGAGCACCAGTTTAGACTCAAGTCTTCAGTTGATGACTGTGATGAGATGGAATCCATCCAAAGACTCTACTGTGCGCCTCACTGCCCTTCCTGTCTGGGGCCATCTGTCTCATCCTATCCTCCAGGCCTTGTCTAGCCTAGCCATGAGTTTATTGAATCTATTGCTTCTTTCAGTGTTTATTGAATCACTTGTATTCTGGGCACTAGGGGGGTTTAAACGACCAGCGCGGGGAGGGAGAGGGGATCTGGGAGGTATTGGAAGAAGGAAAACTAAAGTAGGAAGGCATAGTACTAGAAATGGGGCAAGCTAAATTTTAGTATTATTTCATTAGTGTAATGAGAAATTTTCTGGGAAGATTTTTTTTAAATGTCTTCTGGAATTTTCAAAGTGTATTATGAAAACTGTTGTAGATTGACAAGAAGTTAAAAAAAATAGCTCAAAGGATTCAGGATGTTCTTTGGCCATGCTTCCCCAATGTTCACATCTGATGTGCCCATCGTACAGTATCAAGGCATGGAAATGACCTGGTACTGCTGACCACTCACTGGCCTTATGCAGATGCCTTGTTGTTATACGCACTCACAAAGCTTTAGCATCTAGCATTTACACAACGCTGAGAGATAGTACAGTTGCCCTAAGTGAGGTTCAGAAAACAGAGGACCATGCCTCAGTGTGCAGCCTCCGGCACTGAGTAAGTGGATGTTGCCAAAGCAGTTTAATTTCATTGTCCTGAAAGCTTTTTCCTTGGAAACTCTTAACTGTTCCCATATAAGGCTTGCTACATTAATTTTAGTTCTTTGTGGCCTCTTGGAAATGCATATTTCCTTAAGAAGCTAATTTCTCCAGTTCTTATCTCCACGCCCCAGATCAGAATGGATGCCAGCTACCTAAGGGTCACAGATAAGTCTGTGATGAGAGATGCTTCCACTTGTGGGAAGAACAGAAAGGGTTATTCAGGGAACATGGTAGGATAGTTGTATTTATGAAGAATGTCCAGAGAAGCCAAGCAGCCAATTGGTTCTGAGAAGGAATGGCTAGGGCTGGAGAGATGGCTCAGTGGGTAAGAGCACCTGACTGCTCTTCCAAAGGTCCTGAGTTCAAATCCCAACACCCACATGGTGGCTCACAACCATCTGTAAAGTGATACCCTCTTCTGGTATGTCTGAAGACAGCTACAGTGTCCTTACATAAAATAAATAAATCTTTGGAAAAAAAAACCACTGGGCATTGAAACATGTTGTTTAGCACAAAACGAGAAGCAATGGCTAATAAGAAATTAAGTATTGAAATCTAAAGTGTGTCTTTATTTTAAACCAGGAGCAATGGAGATAACCTGTAAGCATTTATCTCGAAACCCAGAAACAGTGTGGAAGAGGACAGAAGAATAAAGCCTTGCTGTGTTTCAGGGGGAAGCAGCACAGAGCACCCGAAGACTGGAAGCAGTTGTCGGAGCTGGTAGCGCTGCCAAGACGTGGAAGAAAGGTTCCATATAACTTCAATAACCAAGCAGAGTCAGGGTGACTCAAGCCCCGTCTGCAGCTGAGACGGACTTGATGGAAACTTTGCAGGCTAGGTTTTCCTCCTTGGCCACCCCGACTTTACAAGCCACGGCCCACATGCTTGGAAACCCTAACTGGGCAATTACTAACCCGTTGCCGAGCGATGGCGTAAATGGCCGGAAAAGAAAAAGCTCGAATTTGGATTTGTGACAGCCATCAAGGTAAATCTTTTTACCCTTTTGTTCTTCATAGCTTTAGATGCTGCTTGGGCCTGGAATGGCCGCAGATTAGAGGAAGCTGTCTCAGGTATTTATTCAGCAGCATTGGATTTGGGTTTATAGCAGGATAGGAATTTTTTTTTTGACTTCTTAAAAAAATAGTTGTTTTGAAAGGTTCCATGTGTTTTAAGAAACACTATTGCAAGGCACTTTTGAAAACGCTAACTATATTGTATTGTGTATCTTTAAGTTTTGTGGAATATTTTGGTGTACATATACACAGAGAAATAGTTACATAGGAAAGTTAATGTGCACATTGTCTCACATGACAGGAATGTGGATTTTCTCTCTTTACAAAACTGAGCTTTGAGAGACTGTACAGGACAAGATTTCCACATAGAAACAGCTTAAGTTAGAACGCTCCGTCTTGCCACTCAGAGCTCCCAAGTTGTCAGCTCCAAAGTTCAGGGCAAGGGGAGGCTAAGGTCAGAGCTGAAAGAGTCCTTGTCCCTCTTCCAACTGGCGTTTGTCCATGTGTGTTTATGGGTACATGAGCGTCTGTATGTGAAAATAATTTTCTCTTAATTTCAGGATCTCACTGTCACTACCACTACACAACACACATACTCTCATACAAACACACACACACACACACACATTTTTATAGCACCTATTTTTTAATTTATTTTGTTGCCTTCCCTATTTGTTTTTGTGTATACTTCAGAGATAGACTTGATTGACAAAAATAAATATAGTCATTAATTACTTATTTTTGTTAGGGTTTTGATGAGAGTTATTTGTGAAAGACACTGTTGTCCATCCACTTGGCTTTCTTTCTTGTAGCTGAAGAACTCCAGTTAAAGACTGGATTTGAATTCAATAACAGCAGAAACAATTTTCTTTTCTGATGGGCAGAGAGAGAAAGGAATTTGGAGGTGAGCAGGACGCCTAACTTTTCCTAGATTCTTGAGGGTGACATGTGATGTTATTTATCCACCTCACCCTCATCCCTCCCACCCCTCCCACCCTGATCTCTTTAGGAGTCTTTTTTTTTTAAAGATTTATTAATTTATCATATGTAAGCACACTGTAGCTGACTTCAGACACACCAGAAGGGGGTATCCAATCTCATTACAGATGGTTGTGAGCCACCATGTGGTTGCTGGGATTTGAACTCAGGACCTCCAGAAGAGCAGTCAGGGTTCTTAACTGCTGTGTCATCTTTCCAGCCCTCTTTAGGAATTCTTGGTGTGACTTACAAAAGGCATAGGATGCTAGAGTTGTTTTGAGATGTAACAAAATGCTGAGTTTGCCTTTAGGTGGACTCGTGGTGAAAAGGAACTCTATCAGGGAAGTTCTATCTGGGCCCCTTAGATGTTAAACCAGTATCTCAGTTTGTATTTTTTTTTTTTCTGAGACAGGGTTTCTCTGTGTAGCCCTGGCTGTCCTGGAACTCACTTTGTAGACCAGGCTGGCCTCGAACTCAGAAATCCTCCTGCTTCTGCCTCCCAAGTGCTGGGATTAAAGGCGTGCGCCACCACCGCCCGGCTATCTCAGTTTGTATTAATGAAGTTTATGTGGCTCTCTGCCATTCAAACCTTCTCTCTGTATTTTAGGAGGTGACTCCTTTCCCAGTTACTCTTTCTCACACATGCTTTACTTTATCCATGTCATTAGAAGAAATGTAAACACATGTTTAATTTCTTATGAGGAAATGATACACATTACAAAGGGTGGTGGTGGTGAATAACAAACAGGGAAAAAAATCAGAATTAAAAAGACATGAATTGGGGGCTGGAGAGATGGCTCAGTGGTTAAGAGCACTGACTGCTCTTCCGAAGGTCCTGAGTTCAAATCTCAGCAGTCATATGATGGCTCACAACCATCCGTAATGAGATCTGACGCCCTCTTCTGAAGTGTCTGAACACAGCTTCAGTGTACTTACGTACAATAAATAAATAAATATTTTTAAAAAATTTAAAAAATAAGACATGAATTTAGATATCTAGACTGGATGTAAAATGTCATCTTGAAATCTAAAACTAACATGGTTTACATTATTATTAATTATTGTTGTTGTTGTTGTTATTAACCAGAAGTAGGCAAAAGAAACAAGCACTTGTAATATCACAGCAGGTCACTGCCAAGAGCAGCATGTATATCTTTCTGGTGCTTCTCTGCCACTATATGAACACCTAATGTAAACATTGCAGCTTTGGTGAGCTACACGCTTCTTAGTCATTTTAAAATCTATGAACTCAATTTATAATGGACATCCAGACTATCCAGTAAGTGTGATGATTCATGAAGTTTGTGCCAAGTAAAACTATGAATGACGACAATCTATGAAGCGTGAGTCACCTCCTAAGCCAGTCTCTCCTCTCTTGCTCTACCCCTGCACCCCTTTCCCTGGGCTTCTTTACCCATGATTCAGTCCTCCTGGAGAGTCGAGGGGACACCCTAGAAGGGAGGAGGCAAAGAGGGGAATGTGAGAGGAAGAGCGAAGAGGAAAAGGAATTCCTGCTGTTTTATTAATTTTTGAACGTCCCAGTGCATCGTCTTCCTTTTCTGCTCTGTGATGGGAGGTGGCTTACTGCAATACAAGCCACCGGAAACCATCAAATCAGTGGAAGCTGACTCTTTGTAAGCAGCTAACGATTTTCATGTGCCTGGAGGCTTACCTTAAAGAAGCACTCTTTAAAACCTCGTGGCCACAATTGAAGGACTGCTTTATAAAATGTATTATAGCCTTTCCTGCTTCTTTAAATTGGCTGTTCTAAATATACCCGAGCATTTTGCCAAAGCCCCTGTTCATTAACATGAGTTGATTCTGCCTTTGTTTAGTCTCTGTCTTCTACTTGGTTGTTGTTTTTCTCTCCTATGCATACTTTTTTTTTCTTCTTCTGTATTTCACTCCGACAGTTATGCTCTCTCCTTGTCTTTGGGGTTTAGGGGTGTCTCTTCTTTCCCTGCTTTTGTCTGATGGCTTGTATCCTTGCCTCTTACTTTTCTCATTTCCACAGCAAAATTGTGCTAGAGGCTGAATATTGTCTCTATCTAATTTCCTACATTAAAATCTTAATTAACAGAACACTCGTCTGTGACTATATTTAGATACAGAGTCTCTATAGTGGGAATTAGTGACCATGAGCTCATTATGGTGGTCACAAGTCAGTACAACTACTGTCATATAGACAAGAAATTAGACATAGATGATTATAGATGACCCAGTACACTTCTGTCTTATAGAAAATTGACACAGATGGTTATAAGGTGGGCAGTGAAGGATGACAAAGCAGTAGACGGCCATGTATAAGCCAACAGAACAGATTGTTTTATAGCCCCCAGGAAGCACCTACCCTGCCATCAACTCACCTCACAGTGCCCCCTAGACGTGTGAGATAATAAAAATCTATTATGCAGGTGACTCAGTCTATAGTGATTTAATACTGTATCCCTAAGCAATCCATATAGACTGTCTTAGAACACATATGGCACCTTAATGCCATGATAGTGAACTATAAGCTCACGTTTTTATTGGGACTACTGCTCTGAGTAGTTCCGATGTGCTTCATAATATGAATATTAGTGACCCAAGTCATATTTTAGTGTCTTCTTAGGTGGTGGAATTCACTTAAGACTTTTTTATTCCATCAATGCATACTTATATCCTTTCTACCTGCCAGTCATTGTACCAGATGTAACACGATGAAGAGTTGACACAGTCCTCACAGACTTCACAATATTGATTGTGGAGGCAGCCATGTAGGAAACTAGGTGCTGCAAAATATTACAAGTACACAGGATGGCAGGAAGGAGCAAAGGAAGATGTGAGTACTTTACTGAAGTTTACTGATCATTCTTGAGACCACAGAGGGAAGCGAGAGGGAGAACTGAACTGCATTCCTTTGACTTATGCATTAAAACCCTAACCCTCAGTTGATGGTATTTAGAGACAGACACTTCAAAGATAATCAGAATTAGATAAAGTTATGAGAGTGGGACCTTTGGTATGTTATTCAATGACTTTATACAAATCAATAAACTCTTGGCATTGAGAACACAGAGATGATGTGGCTATTGGCAAGTCACGATGAGAAGTTTCGTCAGAAATTGGTCATGCTGGCACCTTGAAATAGGACGTTAAACCTCCAGGACTTGGTGCTAATAAATTCCTGCCGCTTGAGTTACGCTGTTTGTGTTACTTTGTGGCATCAGCCAAGCTAAGAAAGGCCAGAAGCTAAGCCTCCAGGGGAACATATGCCTGCGGGTTGAACTCTTATCCCTTTGTACATTCAATTGTTTCAGCCTGTATTCATTTCTTCTCCTTCCTTTTAATATTTACAAACCAACCAGTTACGATCAGAAACTGTCAAATATGCTAAGGTAGGAGATAAGCAGGACTTGCTCTCATATGCTATACATTTTAGTAGAAAGTTAGACAGTGTACTTGTGTGCAAATGAACAAGATGTATGAATGTATGTTGGTAGTCCAAGTGCCAAGAACAGAAACAGGGACAAGGTGGGGACTCTGGAGTCTACAGGAAGAACACACAGGGTAGGTCTATCAGAGGAAGACAGTCAGTTAATCCTGGAAAATAAGAGTTAGGTGGCCACTCATACATGGATCTGGGAGTGTTCAGACAAGATGAGACCTGTAAGGTCCAAGGCACGGTGAACTCTAAGTGCTCTGGTAACAAAGGGAGTTATGTACTTAGAGTCCATCAAATGTAGGACACTGCAAAGGTGAGACTAGCAAAGTCCAGAGGGCTTTGTATGCCATCTCAAAGAATGTAAATTTGACCTTGTGGCTAATGAGGAAACTTCTAACATACTGAGAAGGAGAGTGGTGTGGTAAGTTCTCTTTGATGATAATAGCAAAGATGCATTTCTAGGCCAGGCATTGTAGCACCACATCTTTCATCCCATCATTTGAGGAAGGCAGAAGCAGGGAGAGCTTGTGAATTAGGTCAAGGCTAACTTGGTCTACACAGTGAGTTCGAGGACAGCCAGAGCTACATAGTGAGACTCTGAGAGAGAGAGAGAGAGAGAGAGAGAGAGAGAGAGAGAGAGAGAGAGAGAGAGAGAGAGAGAGAGAGGATGAGGAAGAGGAGGAGGAAGAAGAGGAGGAGGAAAGGGATAGGGAGGGGAGGGGAGGGAAGGGAAGGGAAGAGAGCCAGAAATAAATTATGGGTTGGTCATGAAATGTCTGGGAAATACTAACAAGTTATTGGTTATTTATTTGAAACTCATATGTAACTAACACTTCATTTATTTGTTACAGTTGGCACAATAACAGATACAAGAGGCTTCTGTGATGGTACAGGTCAGGGATGATGAAAACTTAGAAAGGAATGAAGAGAGAGATTAAATAGAAAAGAAATGATTTCAGTTGCTGTATGGACACAATGTAACATGAGCACGCAGGGACATCCTACTCAAGTGTAGCCATGTGATCTTACATGTCTCATAAAAATAAATCCCAGAAGCAATGTTGAAAGTTTTAACAGTGGTGCTATTGAAAAAAATGTTTAAGAGTATGGAAGATTAAGTAGCATTAATTAAAATGTTTGTAATTAATAAAAAGTATAAGTCGTGTGTGATATAAACATTTCGGGGGGGGGGAGAGGAGATAGAAGGGGCCAAAGGGTGGTTATAAAAGGTTCTGTTATATTTATAGTAGTTTATTACCCTGATGACAAGGTACATGCCAAGATTTATTGAAGCTGAGTTAGTATATGAGGCTTTGGGGTATGCATTAAGACTGCACTGTCACAGCAAAATACTACAGATTGGGAAACAGATGCAGAAACAAGCTCCTTACAACTCTGGGGGCTGGAAAGTCCACCATCAATGTGATGACATTTGATGTCTGTGAGGGCTACACCTTCATAGACAGCCTTCTTCTCTAACCCTCACAGGTTGGAAGGAGCTACAGGTGGACTCAGCTTGTCTTATAAAAAGGATGGATCCCCTGTTTGTGAGAACTCCACCTCCTGACCTAACTACATGTTAAAGGGCTCTATCCTTGAATTCCACCTTGGAGATTAGGATTGTTACATCTGAATTTTGGAGGACTCAACATTCAGACCATTAAAAATACAATGGCACAGACTAAAGATTCTAAAGTTTAAAGAATACAAGAGGGGGGTGGTGATTGCTTGTCATCTGGAGTCCAGAGGAATGTAGGATTGCAGATGATAATTGTGTATGTAGGTGTACAGGCGTGTGTGTGTGTGTGTGTGTGTGTGGCCAGGGTATGTGTATGCATGCACATACATGTATATGTTCATAGGATAAGAGAGAGCCTCAGGCTGTTTTCATAGCAGAGTAGGAGAAGCCTGCACAGGCTCACTTGTGTGAGTGGGCATATCAGTAAACAACGAAACAATAGATTTGACTTCTCTATCAACTGCAGAGAGACAGGAAGACAAGTTATGGTGAAATTTAAGAACAAATTCTTTTGCTCATGGAATAAGAAGATTTCTAAAGTGAAGAAATAATGCAAGGTCTTGAATTGTGGGAAAATCTTGAATTTCAAATACATGTAATATTTACATACCTATGTCTTTCAGCACATCTTCTTTTTTTTTTTTTTTTTTTGGTTTTTCGAGACAGGGTTTCTCTGTGTAGCCCTGGCTGTCCTGGAACTCACTTTGTAGACCAGGCTGGCCTCGAACTCAGAAATCCTCCTGCCTCTGCCTCCCAAGTGCTGGGATTAAAGGCGTGCGCCACCACCGCCCGGCTCAGCACATCTTCTTATCTTCCACACATTTCTGCATGATTTCCATGCCAGTTGGAAGCTCACACATGCAAGTTTGTAGGGATGGAGTTGAGAGTAGAGAGGAGACGTCAGGCAAGAGGTTGTGCTCGGGCTCTGAAGCCTACATACTGAGCCCAGAACCTTCAAACTGGTTGTTTTGCAGACTGAAAGGCATGCCATGTGTCAAAGTGTCAAAGAACCTAAATTTCCCAGTTTTATTTATTGAAGGAACAGATGCATCTCTGCAGGATATGGCATAGCTTCAGTTGATGAATGTCGAGTGAGACCAGGAGGAAACTGGAAAGCAAACTGGAAATGCATTGCTGTCTAGAGCCGTTTTAGTTATTTTGGGTATGAAGTGGATTTCTGTGGGCAATGTTGTTTTCCTCATGTTTTCTGTGGCTATCCCAGTGGGATTGTGTGCTTCCTGTTCCCTGGAGAATGGAGCATTCAGTACCCCTGGATGCGGACACTGTTGAGAATAATTTTAGTGTGATCGGGGACATCTAGTGGGCAAAGCAGCTTTGTGGTTAGACATAACTCTAACTCTAACAAAGTACTTAGCCTATTCTGGGGAAAAAATATTAGGATCAAAACATCATCTTCCTTATTCTAAGATTACTATGAGATCAGAAAAGTTTGAGATTTATAAAACAACCAGACAGGGGCTGGCATTTAAGCGATGAATTGTATTAGGTTGATATGTAAGTCTGCACCTCGGACGTGTTGGCTTTTATACCACATGCTGACCTTGTCTGTGACTTCTTCCTATGCTCCACACTGAAGCGATGTTGTTCAGATCAGTGTGAGCTGGCCACTGATCTGGGATATTAACTATCTCTACCACAGTCTCACCTCACGACTTTGAGATGAGGACACCAGCGGGATAATTCTTTACATCTTCTGGTGTGAATTATTAAGAGTCCCAGTGTCAGTCTATTGAGAGCCGGGTTATGATGAGACACAGAAGCCTCAGCTTGCTGGCTCTGTTAGGACTATGTGGAGACTCTTCAGTTTGCTCTGTTCTTTTGGAAGGTCTTTATGCCACATTCAACATTGCTAATGAAACTGTTAGTGAATACCATCTTTCTCCTGAAAAGTATTTCCAAAACCTTAAATTAGTGTTTATTTTGAGCTTTGGAAATTTACCTTGAAGAGACAATTGGCTTAATACTGCATGAACAACAGTTGTTGAGATGTGGCTGAGTAAAACAAGAAACCTGATGATATAGGGTGGTACCCAGGTTTTGCAGTTTGTAGGAATGCAGTCAAACAAAATGTGTAGCTTTTTGTGTGGAAAGTCCTTCAAGATGTATTGTTGGTAAGTAAAGGCCATGTGTAAAATTTGATTCAATTTTCCCCCAAAACATGTATTTAAGGGTTTATATTTTAATAGTAGATAAAGACTTAAAGGTATTGAACAACTTCTGAGAGAATTATGTACCTATTCAAAATAATTACAGAAGGTACAGAAAATACATACCATCAAAACTAGGAAATTTGAAATCAGAGACACTTGCCATTAGTAATTTTATATATCTCTAAAGCTTTTATTATTTTTTAGTTTGTTATATTTATTATTTTTAAGTATATATATATATGTACTATATTATACCTTTCTTTTTCCACCAAACATACATTCTCTCAGAGGAATTCTGAGAGAATTCCTTACTCAGGAATAAGCCACATAATTGGTTATACAGAACCAACTGATTATCTAATAGCAAGATGTTAGCTCTGGAAACATGCATATAAGTGACAGTAAACAGACTTAGCAGGCCTTATTTATTTATTTATTTATTTATTTATTTGGTTTTTCGAGACAGGGTTCCTCTGTATAGCCCTGGCTGTCCTGGAACTCGCTCTGTAGACCAGGCTGGCCTCGAACTCAGAAATCTGCCTGCCTCTGCCTCCCAAGTGCTAGGATTAAAGGCGTGCACCACCACCGCCCGGCTCAGCAGGCCGTATTTATACATCTATATGTAGCTCTCTCTTTGTCTCTCTGTCTCTGTATCTCTCTCTCTCTCTCTCTCTCTCTCTCTCTCTCTCTCTCTCTATATATATATATATATATATATATATATGTGTGTGTGTGTGTGTGTGTGTGTGTGTGTGTGTATGTATATATGAAGAAAAAGCTACTATGAATTTGAAAGGGAGTGAGAAGGTGCTTGGGTATGTTCAGTGGAAGAAGAAAGGTATAATATAGTACATATATATATATACTTAAAAATAATAAATATAACAAACTAAAAAATAATAAAAGCTTTAGAGATATATAAAATTACTAATGGCAAGTGTCTCTGATTTCAAATTTCCTAGTTTTGATGGTATGTATTTTCTGTACCTTCTGTAATTATTTTGAAAAGGTACATAAGAACAAGAGAGGAGAAAATGCTTTGAAGAGGAATGTTGTTAGTTGGTCTAGTTCTGGTTGTTGGACTGTTTGAGGGGCAGAGTTTCCACTTATCTGGAGGACCTTTGATCGCCACAATGTCCTCAGCTCTCTGGTGAGGGGAGATGTCTGCGGCTTGTGTGAAGGTGCCGGTGAAAACACATGCTCACCACCGAACAATGGATGCGCACATCCTCCCACTTCCCCTCCCCACATCCTTCTCATGGGAAAGAGGATATCTGTTTCACAAGGTCAAAAGTACTTGACTATCTGAGGCCTCCAGGAGGAAAGAAGGAGAGAACCGCACTTATCTTAACCCAACAATCAACGGTGAGCTCCAAACCACAACGTCTCCTTTGTGCTAAACCAATTATCTTGGTGGAAAGCCTACCTGTGAGTAAGGCACAACAGACGAGTCTCATTGATACCCAGAAAAGCTTGGAGCTTTTGGCTAAGGACTCCTCGGGTGCTGCCAATACTCCTCCTAAGGCTGATCTCAGACTTTTCTGGCAGATTTCCAAAGCTTAGAGAGAAAAGAACAGGAAGGATGTTGTCCTGCTTCAGTTCGCTGATACAGCCCGAGTTCTTGCAGACTGAGGAACCAGCTGCGGCAGCTGATGCATCGTCTAGAAGGCTTGATGTCACTCCTGTGGCTTATTATGATTCCCAACGTGGGTTTCTCTTCGTTTCTAGTGGCTAGACATCCCAGGCTCCAGCCATTGCAAGTCCTACCTGGGATTTTTCTCATTCTTTAAAATCCCACAGATCGAGTTCAGCCCGTGGGTCCAGCTTAGGGAGAGGAACCTCAGGTGAGAGAAGCACGTGGGCGTGTGAATTGACATTTCCAGGATAAAACAAACAAATAAAAAGCATTCTACAACGCTGATGAAAAAAAAAAACAACAAAAAACCAAACCAAAACAACAACAAGAACAAAAAACAACCCAAAAAACAGTGGTTGTGGAAATTTGCTGCAGGTTTAGAGTCAACATACCCCAGCTACCTGGTAATTTCCCGGAATCCTGGGAGTTGTAGTTCTTGAAAAATAACAAAGCCTCTTGGGAACGTATGGGTTTGTTCTTATAAATGCCTGCAAAATGTGACTCAGGCCATTCAGCTGGAAGTTCCAGGGAATGAATATGATGAAAGTCCATCTTGGTCAGTATTTAATAAAGCTTGCTTCACGTTTGGTTCAAAATGGCGCAACAGGCTTTTCTATGGCAAATCTCAGGATTGGCATCTGTAGGGGCTACTCTTATTCAAACCACCGCATTGATATTTCACCGATGTATTTTTAAAATGCCTTAATTTTTGACTTTTGTTAGTCTTAAAGTTCCATAAAACTATTACTATGTTGAAACATGGTATTTTGGATAATCCGAGTCTGCATTTCTGTGCCTAGTCATTCTTATTTGGCTCCAAAGCAATGACCTTACTTCCTTTGAAGTGAGAGCTGTGTTTTTGCATGGATAGGTATAACAGTGCCAGGCTCCTGGCTTGCATCACCACTGACTAATCGTTGTCTAAGCAAAACTCCTGGTCTCATTCTCTGCCCTTGTAGAAGTAAGGGGGAAAAATGGAACCCACTTCAAGGGGTTTCTGTTAGCACTGAATTTGCTTGTGAATCTAAAGTGCTTAGCATAATATTTATTCATCAGAAATCAACATCAGCAATGAACAACTTTGGAGCAGTGGGGGCTGACTGGATTCAGGTTAGAAACCATGCAGAAGGATGAGTGGATGGTCTATGACCAGAATCTACCATGTTGGTGTTAGTCTCAAGATGTTCAAACATCCAGGAGTTCAACCTGGACTATAGGAGGATTTCTGGCAGTTAGATAAAAGCCAGCATTCCTCGACAACTTGTGAAATCAGTTCCCATCTGCCAAACCTGACCCTGAGTCATTTCTCTTACCAGAAGGGACATCCGGTACCTAGAGTTGTGTGTCAAAGCTCACACTAGCTTCCAGCTCCCTCAGTCAGTACTGGCAAGGATTGTTGATACATTTCAAAGACCCTACTCCAAGCCCCTGACTCTTCTCATCTCCACATGCTTCCCTCCTCCCTGTTTGCTCTCCTCATGGGGCAAACATCTCCTCCCTCCCCTTGTCCCTGCTATTTTTCCTTCTCTCACAGATAGTCCTGGCCAGATCCAGTCTGCTTTCTTTTCTCTGCTCTGTACCCTTCCAGATGCCTCTGCATATTTTATCTCTTTTACTCATGATATGAGCCTTCCCCTTAACCATACCCTGGACTGGGCATCTCAGTAGTTTCTTTACTCTGCTTCTGCATACTCATACTGCCAAAACTCTCACAGAGTTGGATAATGCGATTCCCTTCCTCCACCTCTGTCTAAACAAGGTCAGCTAGGAAGTCACTTCTTTAGTAAAGAGACACCTTCCCATTCCATATTCCCAAAGCTCAGTGTCTTAATAGCACTGCCATTTAACAAAAATGAGGGTTTAGATGTCTATTTTCTTAAATGTGTACCTAGGGGCTGTCTTTAGTCACTCTCAGGTATGCAGAATCCTCTGGGAGAGTTACTAAAGGAGAGGAGTGCTGCTTCTAATGTTGCTAGTTTTCTTGCAAAGTGAACAGCAGAAAGATCAGGATATTTGGTCTATTTGATAATAGTAGGAAAAAGTGAACTATTAGAAACCAAAAATAAAGCTAAGCCATTCCATTCATTCAAACTGATCGCTGCAGCCAACAGCAGCCGTTGGAAGGCAGTTTCCAGCGCAGTGGCTTTCAAAGAATCTTTTCATATATCTTCCGAGGTCTTTTTGAAAGAGTTCCTTTCTTCTCAAGCACTCCTTCTGAGGGGGGTGTCTATAAACTAAAACTAATTTGAAGGTAAGCACACTTTTTAAAGGCACAGAAACCCAAATTCAAAATTGTTTATTGAGCTGGAATAATCGAACTGACCTTCTTATCCAGACGTAGCAGGTTACCCATTTCCAAAGTGTAACAGGCATTGGAAAGTTGTGGAATCCCATTTACAAAGCAGGAAACAACTACCACACAGTATGAGAGGTTTGCGCTGTGTCCTTCTGTATTTTGATGAGACTGGGCCACCACAGGTCTGTCTGTAAGTGACATTTATAGGCTCTGCTTTCCGTGTTGTTTCTTTTCCATTTTGTCCTCACTCTTTGTCCCTCCTTTACCCGGTTAATCCTGAGATTCACCAGAGAAATGCCAATTCCACTATTTTGGGCCAAATGTAAAGCAAGCTATATTAAATATTAAATACTCACCAAGAGATGGACTTTGGTCAGGACCATTCCCTGGAATTTCCCAGCTGAGATGGCCTCGAGCCACATGTTGAAGGGTTTTTATAAGGACAAACCTATAGGCAACATACTTTCCCATGAGGCGTTGTTATTTTTCCAAGAACTACAATTCCCAGCATCCCAGTTCCTAGGCGGGTGGGGCTTACAAGTTAATTTGGGGCTTTATAGCTGTCCCCTTCTCCTTCCCCTCCCTTCTTCCCTTCTTGCTAGCTTCAGCCCAGGGCAGGTGCTCTACCATTGAGCAGCACTACCAACTTTGATATCCTTTCAGTTTACAAAGTCACCTGTGATCCCAGGAAGTGGGTTAGCACCTCCGCCCTTTGGATAAATAAGTTTCCTTTGGGGAAAGTTTATTTTTTTCTCTGTTTTGAGACAGGGACTCTTGTGTATCTTATCATAGACTGGCTCAAACTTTCAATGTAGTAAAGGCTAAAATGTAGCAAAGGCTAACTTTGAACTCCTGACCTTCATTTATGAATGCTAGGCGGGTGCTCTACCCAGAACCTCAGCCGAGGTCCAGACCCAGGGGTCTTAACTGCTTCATACTTCCACAATGAGAACCTGCCACTGGGCAGTGGTGGCACTCGCCTTTAATCTCAGCACTTGGGAGGCAGAGGCAGGCGGATCTCTGAGTTCAAGGCCAGCCTGGTCTACTGAGTGAGTTCCAGGACAGCCAGGACTACAAAGAAACCCTGTCTCGAAAAACCAAAAAAAAAAAAAAAAAAAAAAAAACCAAACAAACAAACAAAAAAAAACCCCACAAACAAACAAACGAACAAGAACCAACCGAGAGAGAAGCAGTTGGAAGCAGTTGTGCCCAGTTTGGGGAGGTGGTTCTGGATATGCAAGAGAGGCAGCTTTCAAGGACACATGTTTTAAGGATCGGTCGTTGGGGTTTTCATGCAGCACCCGAGGATAAAATGGATAATGCGTCTGAGGCGTTCCTTCCGGACTCAGATCTCAGTAAACATCCAGCCTTTAACTTCACCCTGAAGCACCGATTTCTTTTTTTTGTCCTGCAAACATAAAGTTCCTGAATCTCTTTTTTTTTCTCGCAGACAAACACCTGGGCTTTTCTTTTCAGCTGCGCTTCCTGGGTCAGACTCTGAGGACTTGGCATCTATACTGTCCACTCCCTTGACAACATCACTTTCATTTCAATCACCCTTCAATCTGACCTCAGTCTTCCTGTGGGAACTGCTGAGGTGACCTTTGAGCCCTCTCTGAACACAACTTCTCACACACAGACCTGAGTCACCTTCCCCGGGTACTCGCTGTACTTCCGGTCTACATGAAGAAGGTGAAGTCGCCTCCCTGCTTTACCTGGCATGACACAAGGCCTTGTTTTTTGCCAGGTCACTGGAGATGATACCAGCTTTTGTGGTGGCTCATAAGTCTGTGTCAAATATTTCTTCTTTTTTCTTTCTTTCTTTTATTTTTTTCCAGCCTGTTTTAGTGGCCGACAGAAAGATGCGTGGGGTTATTTATTGATAGGTAGGAAAAGATATGTTTTAAAAAACCAAAAAATTAATAATTTGCCCACTAGATGAAAGCTTCTTTGTCCACTTGTTTTAATATACTTGAAATTTTATTTTGGACAATTTTATACATGTATCTAATGTACTTGATCAATATTATCCCCCTTCCCTTCTTTTAACCCCCTTCACACAAATACCCTAACACACCCCTCTCTAGTTCATATCTTTGTGGGTGTAGGTTTAGTTAGCTTTCCTGTGCATGGGTGTGGGGTTGTGTATTAGAGTGTGAACACCTTGCCAGTGGCTACAACACTTGCTTCCCTCTCTCAGCAGCTATTAACTGCAGATAGCTCCTAAAGGAACTTGCTGAGCCTCTAATGTGTCAAGTCTTGTGCTGGTCTTATGCAGGTAACCACAGCCTCTGTGGGTTTATTAGTGCAATGGCTATGCCATGTCTAGAAGACAGCATTTATTCCCTGTCTTCTATGACCTTTCGGAAGGGGTCAATATAGATGTCCTGTTTATGGCTGAGATTTCAACAGTCACTTATTCTCAGCCCTTTGGCTAATTATAGGTTACTGTATGGATTCTGTACATTGCAAAAAGATACTTCTCTGACCAAGGTTGAGAGTAGCACTCTTCTACACATGTGAACATAAATATTTAGAAGGCAACTGTGGTGGTTTGAACATGCTTGGCCCAGAGAGGGGCATTATTAGGAGGTGTGGCCTTGTTGAAGTAGGTGTGGCCTTGTTGGAGGAGGTGTGCAATTCTGGGGGTGGGCTTTGAGAAAACTTCCTCCTAGCTGCCTGGAAGCCAACAAGATATACAACTTTCAGCTCCTCCTGAACCATGCCTGCCTGGATGCTGCCATGATCCCACCTTGATGATAATCGACTGAACCTCTGAGCCAGCAAGCCAGCCCCAATTAAATGTTGCCCTTTATAAGGGTTGCCTTGGTCATGGTGTCTTTTCATAGCAATGGAAACCCTAACTAAGACATTGACCTAAGTGTTTTTTAATAAATACACACTTTACTAGTTCTGTGGGCTTCTGTTATACCCTCTGATTTAACACATGACTTAAAGCTCTCTTGACCTGCAATTTGGGACATTGCTACTACTGCTTTAGCAGTTCTGCTGTCCTTGTCTACCCCTGGACTAATACATCTCAGTCCAGTTCAAAGAAAACAAGCAACTGGGGCTAGAGAGATGGCTCAGCAGGTCAGAGGACTTGATGGTTCCCAAAACTCACAACTGTCTAAGACAACAGTTCTGGGGGATCTGACATCCTCTTCTGGCCTCATTGGTCAATATGTACATTGGTGCACATACATACATGTAGGAAGATGCTGATACATGTATAAGAAATGATTTTTAAAGATCTTTAAGGTAATATTGATGGATCAGAGATCTAAGGAGCACAGTCCCTGCTGCCTTCACCTTTACCTCTTGCAACACCATATACCAATACTCTTCCAGAGCTACTACTAAAGTTGGTTACTCATCTTGGCCTAAAGTCCATTCTTCTTGAAATGAAGCTGAAAAACAAAGTTGAACATGCTTCTCTCTCTGCTTCCTCTGTTGTCCATCAACACTGCACAGCTTCCTGCCAAGAAATAACCCTGTCTCCTGTTTCTCAAACATTGAATACTATTATTAGTGACACCAGTTTGTTGCTGCAGGTATTGGGGACTTGAGTAAATCCATCATTAGATGGCTATGTCTTCCAAATGCAGTCACTTTCCAGGAGTTCCTTGAGCTGCCTAGACTCCCTGGAGAATCTGGAAGACTCTGGAAGGACCTATGCCATCACTGAATTTGCTGATCTAAAGGGCAGTTCTTGTGACAATGTGAGTCATTTTGAGTACTTGAACTACATTAACTTGTAGAAAATAGTTTGGAGAAAAAGGTATAGCATTATATGTTTTAAACAATCATTTCACATAAAAATATTGTGTTATAAATAGGCATGGTATAACAGACCTGTAATCTCAGCACTCAGGGGGCTGAGGCAGGAGGATTATAATCTTTTTTTAGGCCAGCCTAGAATTACATAATGAGATTCTGCTTAAAAATATACATTCCAGATATAATATCTATTTCCACAAAACTGTAGCACACTGGGTACTTCCCATGTAGTTATTGTAATAGAACTATTGCTCATCTGTTTTACAACTGGAAAACAGAGGCATCAGTTTATGTAATCTTGTACCAAGCCCATCCAATTAGAAAGTGCAGAGGCAGTATTTGGACTAAAGTGTGCTAACTCAAAGTTTATACTTTTCTACTATACTACTCTGCATAAAGTTGTTTGTATTCTTTATTTTATTTTTTTTGTTTGTATTCTTTTATTTGATTGCATGATATACACCTGGTATTGTTCTATGTAGCCAGTGATGACCATGGACTTCAGATTCTCCTGCTTTCATATCCTAAGTACTGGGTTTACAGGCATGCATCACCCTGTGCACATTTACTGTGGCATTGGGAAAGGAACCCACAACTTTGTGCACTTTACCAACTGAGCTACCATCACAACACAAAGCATTATTTTATTTAAGATTGCATGCGTGATAGTGGGTATCAAGCCCCAAGGAGACAGGTGTGAACATGAGAGGAATCAGGGATTGGGCAGTGTGGGAGTATATGGCCATGTGAGAAGGATATTTCCCTCAGGGGAAATGTGTCATTTCAGTGAAGACTTGAAGAACTAGGGGAGGGAAGACGGAAGCAGATCTTTCTCTGGTGATGGTAGGCAGATGAGATGGCAGGGCAAAGCCTCTTAACTCATTGACTCAAAGATATGCACGCCTCTGTCTCCTGAGTGCTAGGACTAAAGACATGTACCACTTCACCTGGATCTAAGTTTTTCACTTTACCAACTGAGCTACCATCACAACACAAAGCATTATTTTATTTAAGATTGCATGCGTGATAGTGGGTATCAAGCCCCAAGGAGACAGGTGTGAACATGAGAGGAATCAGGGATTGGGCAGTGTGGGAGTATATGGCCATGTGAGAAGGCATATTTCCCTCAGGGGAAATGTGTCATTTCAGTGAAGACTTGAAGAACTAGGGGAGGGAAGACGGAAGCAGATCTTTCTCTGGTGATGGTAGGTAGATGAGATGGCAGGGCAAAGCCTCTTAACTCATTGACTCAAAGATATGCACGCCTCTGTCTCCTGAGTGCTAGGACTAAAGACATGTACCACTTCACCTGGATCTAAGTTTTTCTTTATCTGAAACTTGCTCTATACCAGGCTGGCCTCCAACTCAGAGATCTGTTTGCCTCTGTCTCCTGGGATTAAAGGCATGTCTGTATTCCAGTGGAATCACACAGACCTAGGTCTTTGGATGTGATCCCTTCCAGAGCAGCCATGTTGCTGGAGTAAAATTCCTCTATAGGACCATATGTGGGACCTTAGAGAGAAGAGTGGCACACTCTGATTTAGCTTATAGCAGGTTCAGTCCGTCTGTATTAATAATAGACTGCCCTCACAGGAAAAGTTAAAGGCAAGCGACACAAGGTGCAAAACTACCAAGATTTAACACCAGACCTCAGTGGTCTAAACAGAAGATAGGAAAGGGGGGCACAATCTGCATGTCCCATGAAGAGAATGCCTTGGATCCACAAAAGAATTAGGTGTAAGGATGAAGAGACAAGAGATGTCTAAGGACACAAGGGTTTTGTCCTGGGCAACTGACATGATAGAGTTGGTGCCAACTAACGACAGAAGAAGTTTGAGGAATTCAGTCTTGGCATTAAAGTTTAGATGATGACTAGGCTTTTAAACAGAGTTGTGGAGTGATTAGTAACTTCTAGGACAATGTGTATTCATTTAACATAATTTATCGACAGAAATTATTTACATTATAGCTTAAATGGTTGTTAACTTGAGATATCCTTTTAAAAAATGTGTGTGTGTGTGTGTGTGTGTGTGTGTGTGTGTGTGTGGTGTGAGTGTGGTGTGTGTGTGTGGTGTGAGTATATTGTGGTGTGTATGTGTGTGGTGTGAGTGTGGTGTGTGTGTGGTGTGAGTATATTGTAGTGTGTGTGTGTGTGTGGTGTGTGTGTGGTGTGAGTATATTGTGGTATGTGTGTGTGTGGTGTGAGTGTGGTGTGTGTGTGTGTGGTGTGTGGTGTGTGGTGTGAGTGTGGTGTGTGTATGTGGTGGCGTGTGTGTGTGGTGTGAGTGTGGTGTGTGTATGTGTGGTGTGTGGTGTGAGTGTGGTGTGTGTATGTGGTGGTGTGTGTGTGTGGTGTGAGTGTGGTGTGTGTATGTGGTGGTGTGTGTGTGTGGTGTGAGTGTGGTGTGTGTATGTTGTGGTGTGTGTGTGTGTGTGTGTGTGTGTGGTGTGTGTGTGTGGTATGTGTGGTGTGAGTGAGGTGTGTGTGTATGTGTGAACATGCATGCCATGCTGTAGTGTGCATGTGGAGGTCGGAGGACAGCTTTGTAGTGTTGGTTCTCTCCTTCTGTCTTTACGTGGGTCCTTGTGATCTACTGAAGTATTAGACTTGCCTGGCAAGTAAGTTCACCCCATCCCACCAGCCCTGCTATCATTTCTTTGTAGTCACTAAAGTTTATATGTGTTCCTTTGATTTCTTAATTAGCAACAACCACTTACCAGCACTGTTAGACCTCCATGGGGGCAAGGGAATCACTCAGTTGTTCATTAATCATTGTATTTCTATTGCATGGCATCATACCTGGGAAGAGGTAGGTACTCAGGCACATGCCGGCAACCCAATGAATATTGTTAAATACATGCATATTTAATAAAAGAACAGATTTTTTTAAATTAACAGAACACTAGCATATTTTGAGTTACTAAAAAACTTTAATTTTGGGCTAGAGAGATGGCTCAGAGGTTAAGAGCACCGACTGCTCTGCCAGAGGTCCTGAGTTCAATTCCCAGCAACCACATGGTGACTCACAACCATCTGTAATGGGATCTGATGCCCTCTTCTAGTGTGTGTCTGAAGACAGCTGCAGTGTACTCATATAAATAAAAACAAATAAATGAATAAATAAATAAATTTTTAAAAAACTTTAATTTTTAAAATTTTAAAGTTATCTTATTAGAGGTGTCCACCAAATTTAATTCATAACTAGAAAATTATTTTATCAGAAATTAAATTCTTCTTAAATATCAGATACAAAAAGATGATGTTACATGGAAGACTTCATGACGCTCCACCCCTCCCTGAGTAGCTATGGTAGTTAATTGTTGCTCAGGGAAAGAGAGTTATTTGTCAGTAGTAGAGCAAAAGGAAAGTTGCCTTGGCCTAAGGAAATAATTCCTCACATATGTTCATGTGAGCAACCCTCATGACATACAACAGAACACACACACACACACACACACACACACACACACACGTAACAATAATGACTAAAGGAAGAGAGGATATCCACTGCAGAGTGTAGTAGGGAGTGGCAGAGGTTGGAGTCAGGATACCTAGAAGGAGTTGAAGTGTGTGTGTGTTGTGTGTGTGTGTGTGTGTGTGTGTGTGTGTGCATGTGATGTAATTCTATTTCAGTTAAAGACATATATTTTTTAAAAAGAAAAGGACATTAAAAGAAAGGGGAACATGATCAGGTATGGGTGGGGGAAGACACGAGAGAAGCCCTGAGGGCCAGCAGAATGAATGGAAATATGCAACCTTGAGGGGTGGGAGGTAGGGGAACTGGCTAGAAAGTACTGGAGACCTGGGAGGTGAGAGACTCTCAGGACTCAAAAAGAGGGACCTCAGATGAAATGACCGACAGTAAGGAGAGGGAACTTGTAGAGTCCACCTCCAATAGAAAGACTAGGGATCAAGTGGAGGGATGAGGTTACCATCCGATACTCAAAAACCCTGACTCAGAATTGTTCCTGTCTAAAAGAACTGCAGGGACAAAAGTGGAGAAGAGACTGAGGGAAAGGTGGTCCAGTGGCTGGGCCCAACTTGGGATCCATCTCAAGGGGAGGCTCCAAGACCTGACACTATTACCGATGCTATGGTATGCTTACAGAAAGGAGCCTAGCGTGGCTGTCCGCTTTGAGATCCAACAAGCAGCTGACTGAGACAAAAGCAGATTCTTACACACACACATTGGACTGATGTTGGGGACACCTGTGGCTGAATTAGGAAAAGGCTGGAAGAAGCTGAGGAGGAGGGCAACCCCATAGGAAGACCAGCAGTCTCAACTAACCCAGACCCCTGAGATCTCTCAGACACTGAGCCACCAACCAGGCAGCATACAAGAGCTGGTCCAAGGTCCCCCAACATATACAGAAGACTGCCTGGTCTGGCCTCAGTGGGAGAAGTGCATCTAACATTAGAGAAACTTGAGGCCCCAGGAAGTGGAGAGTCCTGGTGGGGGTGGTGGGGTGGTGGGGACATCTTCTTGGACACTGGGAGGTGGGGAGGAGGAATGGGATGAGGAACTGTGGGAGGGTGGACTGGAAGGAAGGGGCAATGACTGGACTGTAAAAAAAAAGTAATAACAAATACAGATGAAAATAAATAAATAAATTTCCCATTATACTCAGCTGTATCACTCCATGACATGTGACTAAAGGATTTGATATCCTACTTCACAGAAAGTTGTTCAGCCATGATCATTGCTGCCATATTCACAATAGCTAGGATTTGGAAGCAAACTAAATGTCCTTCAACTAATGAATGGATAATGAAAATGTGGTACATATATAATATTGGAAAGAAGTCACATGTCACTAAAAGTGAAATCATGAACTTGACAGGTAAATAGAATAAATAGATTAAATTATAAAAGGTAATATTGACTAACATAAACCATACTTAGAAAAATAAATGTCAGAGGATCTTGCTTGTGAGGATTCAAGCTCCATAACTTGAGATTTGAATACACAGCCTCAAGTAACTCCAGGAAACAGAAGAGTATAAAGGAACCATTGCTGGGACAAGGGTGGGAAAGAGAGGGAAATAGCTGTTTATATAGTAATCTTAAAGGAAAATGAGAAAGATTGGTGTGGTGGTTTGTATATACTTGAACCAGGGAGTGGCACTATAAGAGGGTGTGGCTTTGTTGGAGTAGGTGTGTCACTGTGGGAGTGGACTTTAATATCCTAGTCCTAGCTGTCTGGGAGCCAGTATTCTGTTAGCAGTCTTCAGAAGAAGATGTAGAACTCTCAGCTCCTGCTGCACCACGCCTGCCTAGATGCTGCCATGTTCCCACCTTGATGATAACAGACTGAACCTCTGAGCCTGTGAGCCAGTCCCAACTAAATGTTGCTTTAATAAGAGTTGCCTTGGTCATGATATCTGTTCATAGCAGTAAAACCCTAATTAAGACAGAAGTTGATACTAGGGACTGGGTTATTACTGTTATAGGTCTGAGAAAGCTTTTGTTTGAAAGAATGTGTGTGGATTTTGGGACTTTGAATTTGGAAAGCAGTGGAATGCTTTAAATGGGGTTGAATGGGCTATCCTAGGAAGACTTTGTTACTGAGAGTGATTTGAATTGTGCTGACCTGGCGCAAGAGGTTTCAGTGGAGAATTTCAATATGTGTCCTAGACACTGTTTTTGTGGTATTTTGGTGAAGAATTTTGGGTCTCATGAAAAGCATTTTGAACAAGCATAGCAAACTTGGAAAGGAAAAATATAAAATATATGCTTTGAATATTAAAGGAGCACCAGGAAGTGAAATGGAACTGAATCCTGTGTTCTAGGAGATAGCAGATTAAGAGAGTGGGACTTTGGGGCAAAATCCTAACCAGCTAAATTTAGATTCAAGTGTGGTGGTGCACACCTTTAATCCCAAGAGATAGGTATCCAGATCTCCTGAGTTCAAGGTCAATCTACAGAGCAAAATTCAGGACAGCGAATCTTAGGCAGTGAAGGAGTTGGGATATAGAAAGCTAGTGACAATAGCTAGTGACAAGAGAACCATGTTTCAGCTCTTGCTTGCAGCAGAACTCAGCAGCTTCAGTCATTTGGCTCTGGCTTTAGAGTCCAGAATAGAAGGGACTACTGGGACAATTGTTGCTGGCTAGCTGGAGCTAAGAAATTAGTGGTGATTTCTTTTAAGAAGAGATCAGCATCACTGAAATGAAATCTTCTGAGAGCACAAAGATGTGTTCCAGAGACAGCCAAGGTTGTACCTTGTGCTGCAGTTGTACTTGGTAATGTGTAAGAGTCACCCAGGTGGTACTGGTTTTGAAAGCATAAAGAGTCATGAAGAGCAACTGAGGTTTGGCACTGGAGAGGCCATGGAAGATCATTGGTGAAGGTACAGCCTCAGTTGTAGTTGATGGCCCAGGACTGAAGGGATCATGCAAAGAATTTGAGGCTTGGCACCATGAAGAGAGCCTCTAAGAGGCTATTGGTGAAGCCTAGTTGCAGCGGAAGACCCCAGTGTATTGGAGATGCCAGTACCATGGAATGATCACCAAGAATAGTAGTGGTAGTGGAGTGGAGTCAACCTGAGCTTAGAGTGTTATAGAGGGCAGAACTGGAGAAGTGATGTCAACCCTTTGGAGGAGCCCAGAAGATCATGTGTGGATCCCAGACATTGAAACAAGAAGCTGTAATATTGGAGTTACTTTGGAGACCCCAAGATTTTTGAGACGCAGGAGTCAAAGGAGTCCTGAGGAAAGCTGTTAACAGGAAGTGGAACCAGCCTAGGTAAAGAAGTTTGTTGCAGTCAACAAAGATGTAAAAGGAGTTGAAGTTCTGAAAACTGCTTTGACATCAGACATGGAGCTGCAGAGTTTGGAGTTTGCCCAGCTGGTTTCCTGTCTTATTTGGAGAATTACAGTTAAGTGAGTTACTGCAGTTCTTGGAAGGATCTCAGAAGAGACTTTGAATTTTGGACTTTTAGCATCGTTGAAACTGCTATAAACTATGGGGTCTTTGGAAAATTGAACTAAATGTACTTTTTATTATGCTATGGCTAGATATGGTCCCCATAGACTCATGTGTTTGAACAAACCTATGGGGGCCAGGAAGTGGAATGTGATGGTTTGCACATGCTTGACCCGAGAGGCACTATTTGGAGGTGTGGCCCTGTTGGAGTAGGTGTGTCACTGTGGGAGTAGGCTTTAATACCCTGGTCCAAGCTGCTTGGTAGTTAGTATTCTGCTAGCAGCCTTCAGAAGAAGATGTAGAACTCTCAGCTCCTGTTGCATCATGCCTGCCTAGATGCTGCCATGCTTCTGCCTTGATGATAATGGACTGAACCTCTGAACCTGTAAGCCAGTCTCAACTAAATGTTGTTTTAGTAAGAGTTGCCTTGGTCATAGTGTCTGTTCACAGCAGCAAAACTCTAACTAAGACAATGGACTTCTTTAACTAGGGTTGAGGAGGTAGACAAAGATAAAAGAAGGGAGGAAGGTAAAATAATAGATTTCATTTCTTTCTTTAAGCAGAATAAAATGACCTTGTGAATGTGTACACATTTTCATTATGTGTTCTTTTGTACATGGGCATATATGGAGATTCCATTTAATTTCCATTGTAAAAAGACTCTATGGGAGAAATGCAAATTAAAATTACTTTTATAGACTACACAATCAGAATGATTATCATAAAGAATTTTGATAGCAAATGTTGATAAGGGTGAGCAAAAGAGGAACACTTGCCCTTGCTCAGGAGAATGAAGATTAGTGGAGCTTTTGTGAAGCAGGGTAAAAGGTGTTTTTTTTTTTTAAAATGATCTATTTTATGAGGTTCCATTTGTCAATTCTTGATCTTAGAGCATAAGTTATTGATGTTCTATTCAGGAAATTTTCCCCTGTGCCCATGTGCTCCAGGTTCTTCCCCACTTTTTCTTCTATTAGATTCAGTGTATCTGGTTTTATGTGGAGGTCCTTGATCCACTTGGACTTGAGCTTTGTACCGGGAGATAGGAATAGATCAATTTGCACCCATCTACATGTTGACTGCCAGTTGACCCAGCACCATTTGTTGAAAATGCTGTCTTTTTTCCACTGGATGGTTTTAGATCAAAACACCCATGGCTCACAGCCAACCAATAGAATGAACATAGGGTTCCCAATGGAGCAGCTAGAGAGAGGACCCCAGGTGCTGATGAGGTTTGTAACCCTGCAGGAGGAACAATAATATGTACCAACCAATACCCCAAGAGCTCCCAGGGACTAAATCACCAACCAAAGAGTACACAACTTCCTGGAGCAGGGGTAGTGGGGAAGGGATAGGGGGTTTTCGGAGAGGAAATGTGGAAAGGGGATACCATTTGAAATGTAAATAAAGCAAATATCTAATAATAAAATAAGTATATGCAAAAAATGATCTATTGTATGTATTACTCAGTTGTACCCATTTCTGGACATATACCAAATGGATTCCATATCCTAACACAAAGCTTTTTATGAATGCTCTCATTTGCTCACTGTTAACTTCCAGGAGTTGGCCATTTTATGCATGATCTTCAGGGTTACTATCTCCTTTGCTAAAGTGTGTATGTGTTAGCAGTTCGTGGGACACATGAGTTTTTCAGTTCCAAGTTATTCCATCATGTTTATGAAACATTTTATATATGAATTAAAAATAATCTGAGGCCTGGCAGAGGGACCTGGCACTGGGCGGGAGCCTACCAGCTTTCCTTCCGCGACCTCTGTTCCCGCAGACTGCACTGAAGAGACAGGTACCCAGGCTCTCTCCCCAATATAACATCACTTGGGACACGGCCTGTTGGGGCTTCCGTCTGC
Organism: Tokudaia tokunoshimensis; assembly: GCA_036184795.1. Classification (NCBI taxonomy): domain Eukaryota; kingdom Metazoa; phylum Chordata; class Mammalia; order Rodentia; family Muridae; genus Tokudaia; species Tokudaia tokunoshimensis. Next base: position 55,764,482 of record BTHU01000006.1, read on the forward strand.
GCCCGAGAACGGGTCAGCGCTGTGGTCGTCTGGGTGCCAGATCGGCAGGCCATCGCGTCTGCAGGGTGAGCGGCGCCACGGAGAGTGTGCAGAGTGCACTCCGCCATCTTTGCTCCAGTGACTGGGAAGTTGGGACAGCCAGGTTCTGAGACAGACAGGCATAATATCGCTTGGGTCTCGGGCGGCTTGTGTGTATGCGGCTCCCAAGTGCTGGGCTGATCTGTAGTAACCAGCGCGACAGCTCAGCTGTGGGACTTCTGCCTGGCAGAGGGACGCCCCCTCCCCCCCCAGGAGAGATCACACACCCCTGCACAGGGCAGGAGCCTACCAGCCTCCCTTTGGCGACCTCTGCTCCAGGAATCCACTAGGCTGAGCCTTTGGATGTGCAAGGCCTCCCCAATATAAGATCACTTGGGGCAAGGCACATTAGGGCTCCAAAGTCACTCAGGAGCAGGCAGGCCCCAGAAATCGGTGCCAGGTGAATCCTGGTAATCCGGGGGGGGGGGGGCAGAAATAGCTTTGCAGGCTCACAGGAGGTCCAACCAACAGCCAGTGGCAGCAGGACCAACTAACATCAGAGGTATCCAGATGGCAAAAGGCAAATGTAGGAATGTTACTAATAGAAATCAAAGTAATGTGGGACCATCCGAACCCAACTCTCCAACAGCAGCAAGTCCTGGATACCCCACCACACCGGAAAGACAAGATCTGGATTTAAAATCACTTCTCATGATGCTATTAGAGGATCACAAGAAGGACACAAATAAATCTCATAAAGAGTTACAGGAGACCATGAATCAACGGTTAGAAGCCCTTACAAAGGAAACACAAAAATCGCTTAGAGAAATGCGGGAGAATATGGATCAAAAGATGGAGGCGCACAAGGAGACAACACAAAAATCGCTTAACGAGATGAATCAACGGGTAGATGCACTCACAAAGGAATCACAAAATTTGCATAAAGAAATGCAGAAGAATATGGGTCAACAGACGGATGCCCATAAGGAGGCAACACAAAAATTGCTTAAAGAAATGAATCAACGGTTAGATGCCCTTACAAAGGAAACACGAGAACTGCTTAAAGAAATGCAAGAGACAATGGATCAACAGATGGATTCCCATGAGGAGGAAACACAAAAATCGCTCAGAGAAATGCAGGAGAATGTGGGTCATCAGGAAGAAATCCTGAAAGAGGTAATGCAAAAATACCTTAAAGAAATACAGGAAAATACAAACAAACAAGTGAAGGATCTCAGCAAATCCATCCAGGAACTAAAAAAGGAAGTAGAAACAACTAAGAAATCACAAAGGGAGACAACTTTGGAGATAGAAAACCTTGGGAAGAAATCAGGAGTCATAGATGCAAACATCAACAATAGAATACAAGAGATGGAAGAAAGAATCTCAGGTGCTGAAGATTCCATAGAAAGCATCGACTCAACAGTCAAAGAAAATGCAAAATGCAAAAAACGCGTAACCCAAAACATCCAGGAAATCCAGGACACAATGAGAAGACCAAACCTAAGGATTATAGGTATAGATGAGAGTGAAGATTTGCAACTTAAAGGGCCAGTAAACATCTTCAACAAAATTATGGAGGAAAACTTCCCTAACCTAAAGAGAAAGATGCCGATGAACGTACAAGAAGCCTACAGAACTCCGAACAGACTGGACCAGAACAGAAATACCTCCCGTCACATAATAATCAAAACACCGAATGTTCTAAACAAAGAAAGAATACTAAAAGCAGTAAGAGAAAAGGGCCAAGTAACATACAAAGGAAGACCTATCCGAATCACATCAGACTTCTCACCAGAGACTATGAAAGCCAGAAGATCCTGGGCAGATCTCATGCAGACACTAAGACAGCACAAATGCCAGCCTAGACTACTATACCCAGCAAAACTCTCAATCACCATAGATGGAGAAACCAAGATATTCCATGATAAAACCAAATTTTCACAATATCTTTCCACAAATCCAGCCCTGCAATGGATAATAGGTGGAAATCTCCAATACAGGGAGAGAAACAACACTCTGGAAAAAATGTGATAATAACCTTCTTGAATCAAACCCAAAAGTAGATAACCACTCAAACGTAAAGATAGCGTCAAGAATGGCAGATGGCAATAATCACTATGCCTTAATCTCTCTTAATATCAATGGTCTCAATTCCCCAATTAAAAGACATAGACTAGCAGACTGGATACATAAACAGGACCCAGCATTTTGCTGCATGCAGGAAACGCACCTCAGTGACAAAGACAAACACTACCTCAGAGTAAAAGGCTGGAAAACAATTTTACAAGCAAATGGCCCCAAGAAACGAGGTGGAGTAGCCATCCTAATATCAGATAAAATTGATTTTCAACCTAAAGTCATCAAAAAAGACACAGAAGGACACTACATACTGATCAAGGGAAAAATTCACCATCAAGAACTCTCAATTCTGAATATCTATGCTCCAAATGCAAGGGCACCCTCATTCGTAAAAGAAACTTTACTAAAACTCAAAGCACACATCGCACCGCACACAATAATAGTGGGTGACTTCAACACCCCGCTCTCTGAAATGGATCGTTCAGGAAAGCAGAAACTAAACAGGGACACAGTGAATCTAATTGAAGCCTTGGACCAAATGGAACTAACTGATATATATAGAACATTTCATCCTAGAGCTAAAGAATACACCTTCTTCTCAGCTCCTCATGGTACCTTCTCCAAAATTGACCATATACTTGGTCACAAATCAGACCTCAACAGATATAAGAAGATAGAACTAATCCCATGCCTCCTATCAGATCACTATGGAATAAGGGTGGTCTTCAATGGCAACAAAAACAAAAGAAAACCCACGTACACATGGAGGCTGAACAATGTTCTACTCAATGATAACTTGGTCAAGGTGGAAATAAAGAAAGAAATCAAAGACTTTTTGAAAGTTAATGAAAATGAAGGCACAACATACCCTAATTTATGGGACACAATGAAAGCAGTGCTAAGAGGAAAATTCATAGCCCTGAGTGCCGCCAAAAAGAAACGGGAGACAGCATACACTAACAGCTTAATGGCACACCTGAAAGCCCTGGAACAAAAAGAAGCAAATACACCAAAGAGGAGTAGAAGGCAGGAAATCATCAAACTCAGGGCTGAAATCAATCAAGTAGAAACAAATAAAACCATACAAAGAATCAACAAAACGAGGAGTTGCTTCTTTGAGAAAATCAACAAGATAGATAAGCCCTTAGCCAGACTAACCAGAGGGCACAGAGATAGTATCCAAATTAATAAAATCAGAAACGAAAAGGGAGAGTTAACAACAGAAACTGAGGAAATTCAAAAAATCATCAGATCCTACTACAAAAACCTGTATTCAACACAACTAGAAAATCTTGAGGAAATGGACAATTTCCTTGACAGATACCAAGTACCAAAATTAAGTCAGGATCAAATAGACCATCTAAACCGTCCTATAACCCCTGAAGAAATAGAAGTTGTCATTGGAAGTCTTCCAACCAAAAAAAGCACAGGTCCAGATGGTTTTAGTGCAGAAGTCTATCAGACCTTCAAAGAAGACCTAACACCAATACTCTTCAAACTGTTCCACAAAATAGAAACAGAAGGAACACTACCCAACTCGTTCTATGAAGCCACAATTACACTAATACCAAAAGCACACAAAGATCCAACAAAGAAAGAGAATCTCAGGCCAATCTCTCTTATGAATATCGATGCAAAAATACTCAATAAAATTCTTGCCAACCGAATCCAAGAACACATCAAAACGATCATTCACCACGATCAAGTAGGCTTCATCCCAGGGATGCAGGGATGGTTCAATATAAGGAAATCCATCAATTTAATCCACTACATAAACAATCTCAAAGATAAAAACCACATGGTCATCTCATTAGATGCTGAGAAAGCATTTGACAAAATTCAGCATCCTTTCATGCTAAAGGTCTTGGAAAGATCAGGAATTCAAGGCCCATATCTAAACATAGTAAAAGCAATTTACAGCAAACCGGTAGCCAGCATCAATCTAAATGGAGAGAAACTTGAAGCAATCCCACTAAAATCAGGGACTAGACAAGGCTGCCCTCTCTCTCCATATCTTTTCAATATAGTACTTGAAGTTCTAGCTAGAGCAATTAGACAACAAAAAGAGGTCAAAAGGGTACAAATTGGAAAGGAAGAAGTCAAACTATCACTATTTGCAGACGATATGATAGTATACTTAAGCTACCCAAAGAACTCCACCAGAGAACTCCTACAGCTGATAAACGACTTCAGCAAAATGGCCGGATATAAAATCAACTCAAGCAAGTCAGAAGCCTTCCTATACTCAAAGGATAAGCAGGCTGAGAAAGAAGTAAGAGAAATAATACCCTTCACGATAGCCACAAACCATATTAAGTATCTTGGCGTGACTCTAACCAAACAAGTGAAAGATCTGTATGACAAGAACTTCAAGTCTCTGAAGAAAGAAATTGAAGAAGACCTCAGAAGATGGAAAAATCTGCCATGCTCATGGATTGGCAGGATTAATATAGTAAAAATGAGCATCTTACCAAAAGTAATACACAGATTCAATGCAATCCCCATCAAAATCCCAACTCAATTCTTCATAGAGTTAGAAAGAGCAATTCAAAAATTCATCTGGAATAACAGAAAACCCAGAATAGCTAAAACTATTCTCAAGAGTAAAAGAACCTCTGGGGGAATCAGTATCCCGGACCTCAAGCTGTACTACAGAGCAATAGTGTTAAAAACCGCATGGTATTGGTACAGTAACAGACATGTAGATCAATGGAACAGAATTGAAGACCCAGAAATGAATCCACACTCCTATGGTCACTTGATCTTTGACAAAGGAGCTAAAACCATCCAGTGGAAAAAAGATAGCCTTTTCAACAAATGGTGCTGACTTAGCTGGAGGTCAACATGCAGAAGAATGCAAATTGACCCATCCTTATCTCCTTGCACTAAGCTCAATTCTAAGTGGATCTAAGATCTCCACATAAAACCAGACACACTGAAACTAATAGAAGGGAAACTAGGGAAGAACCTTGAACATATGGGCACAGCGGAGAATTTCCTGAAGAGAACTCCAATAGCTTATGCTCTAAGATCAAGAATAGACAAATGGGACCTCATTAAATTACAAAGGTTTTGCAAGGCAAAAGACACTGTCAAAAAGACAACGCGGCAACCAACTAACTGGGAAATGATCTTTACCAACCTTACATCCGACAGAGGGCTAATATCCAATATATACAAAGAACTCAAGAAGTTAAACTCCAGAGAGGCAAGTAACCCTATTAAAAAATGGGGTACAGAGCTAAACAAAGAGTTCTCACCTGAAGAATATCTAATGACTGAGAAGCACCTAAAGAGATGTTCATCATCCTTAGTCATTAGGGAAATGCAAATCAAAACAACCCTGAGATTCCATCTCCCACCAGTCAGGATGGCTAAGATCAAAACCACAGGAGACAGCAGTTGTTGGCGAGGATGTGGAGAAAGAGGAACACTCCTCCACTGCTGGTGGAATTGCAAGCTGGTACAACCACTCTGGAAAGCAGTCTGGCGGTTCCTCAGAAAACTGGGCATGACACTCCCGGAGGATCCGGCTATACCACTCCTGGACATATACCCAGAGGCTTTACCTGCATGCAATAAGGACACATGCTCCACTATGTTCATAGCAGCCTTATTTATAATAGCCAGAAGCTGGAAAGAACCCAGATGTCCCTCAACGGAGGAATGGATTCAGAAGATGTGGTATATCTACACAATGGAATACTACTCTGCAATTAAAAACAATGAATTCACGAAATTCCTAGGCAAATGGTCAGATCTTGAAAATATCATCCTTAGTGAGGTAACCCAATCACAAAAGAACACACGTGGTATGCAGTCACTGATAAGGGGATATTGACCCAGAATCTCGGAATACCCTAGACACAATCCGCATATCAATAGATTTCTAAGAAGATGGAAGGAGAGACCCCTGGTCCTGGAAAGACTGGATGTAGGGGAACACCAGGACAGAGTAACGAGAGGGGGTTGAATGGAGAAAAGAGGGAGGGAAGGGGGCTTATGGGACTTTCGGGGAGGGAGGAAACGGGAAAGGGGAAATGATTTGGAATGTAAATTAAAAAATAAAATAAAATAAATAATAAAAAAAAATCTGAATTTGTTTTTTTGACTAACATAATTTCCATAGTTTAAAATAAATGTAAAATAAATGAGAAGTAATAAATCATAAACAAAAATGAGAAGTGAAAAATGTTTGCTAAATTATGACTAATATAACCACATTTATTAAGAGTATAGCCCAGTATCAAAAGGAAAATTCCAACAATAAAGGTATCACAACTGACAAAAACATGAAATATCAAAAAAAAATAAAAGAAAAAGTTAAAAGAATGTGTGTATATCACACACAAACACATATATACAAATATGAATTATATAAAAAGTGTCCTCACTATAGAATGAATTTCTGAAATAACAATGTATGCCAATGGAAAACATTCATTCAACTGATGAAAAAAATCACAAGCAAGCAATATGGAACTTTGTAGAATGCCACAAAGTCATACGTGATATTTAGTTTCCTGGTGAATGTGATGAATTTAAGTGAAATTCAGTAAACAAAAGAGCGAGGAAAATTTCCGAGAAAGCGTGTGGATGATCTTGCGGCAAAAATTCCAGGATTTCGCATTCTGAGATGCTCAAGTCCGTTATAGAAAAGGGTGCAGCACCTGCAAAACAACTATTGAGCATCCCCAGGCACAAACCATCTCCGTGTCACAGACTCCTAATGAAGTGCAAATTACTGCTTAGGGAATAACGCAAAGGCAAGAGTCCTCGCTTACTCAGCACCCCTTTCTGGGTAATTTTACCACACGGTTGGTTGAATCTGTATATAGAGAAACTGCAGATGTAGTGGTTCATCAGAACAGCCCTGCCCAACCAGGCCACAAGGCTAGCGACTCCCACCAGGAGGGTTTCTAGAGTCTCGTCACCACTTGTCCCTTGTCTACTGTGGTTCGCATCCTGAGTACTGGAGAAAGCTGAATCACCGATCAGTCTCATTTCACACTGCAGCTGTGCAGTCGGGAGTGTCTCAGTCCATTTAGCTTATTTCCATGATTTTTCTCCCTCTGGGCACAAGATTCTGAGCTTCTTGGTTGATACTGGACCCAGTAATGGAAAAACTGAAATAATGCGTCTGTGTCTAATTTTACAAGGCTCTCAAGCCAATTGCAGCCTATAAACCACAAACAAACCAAGGTTTCCTACGGCTTTGCAGCCGTCGCAGAGGGGAACGTACCCCTCACCCAGCACCCAGCAGAGAAATCCACGAGGCTCTAACAATGGTTCCAAGGATATCTTGTTGCATCTTAGTGCTTTGCTGTGTTACTCTAGTGTTTTTCCACGCCTCCTGAAAATAGGTGGAAATGTGTGCCTTTAACTGTATGCAGAGACATGCTCAGTGGTTTGGAGTCCTGGGAACATTTCCTGAACACCCAGACATCACTGTTTTCATCTGTAAAGTGTCCTAATGATGACTAGAGGCTGTTTAAATAAGTTAGTACACACGATGAGTTAATGCATGCTTCACACAGCATCTGGGGCAGAAGAAAGTATTCTTCATAATAGCCTTGACAGTGGGCAAATTTTATGAAATGTTTGTGATTATAGAGACAGTGAGGTAGACTTATAATCCAGACCATGTAAATCATTACTGCCTGTCTTCTAAATTCAGTGTATGACTCTAAGGCTCCTTCCTACAGGTACATGCCACCCCACCTACCGCTGAGAGAAGCTGAGGATGTGGCCCAGTACAAAATCACAAATGTACTCAAAACTTTGAGTTTTCTTTTGACTGTGTGGTTGTGGTTCCCTCAACCCTCCAAGATGGGACAACATGGGGCAAAGCAGTAAGTCTTAACTACTGAATGTTACGGTTGTCTGGGAAGCACATATTTATTCAGTGCAGTGGCATCATAACGGCTGTGCACACCAAGAACACCCTCCCTGTCACAGATTCAGTGCAATTGTACTGAAATTCACCTCTTGCGTCTGCCCCCGTCTGTTATCTCTTGTTGATTCTCTTAATGACTTGATAGAATGTGCTTATCTCTAGTTGTAAATTCCCTGGTGCCCCTTCTCTGCCCTTGGATTAATTGGATGAAACACCATTAGCAAACACGTCTCCACAAGCTTATATCTCCATAGCAACTGGGAGCAAATAAGAAAATACTTGTAAAAACGTGACCTCACTCTATTGAGGGAACCAAGAAATAAATTGCCTTAAATGGGAAGAAGGTCCAGTTAGGGGAGGTGATCTGGATGCATACAGTGAATCCTCTGACAGTTCTCTAAATAAAGAATGGGCAGTCCTACTGGCTTCTTAGGGGAGAGTGCTGAAGAAGTATTTGGAGTATTCAAGATTTAGGAGGAGGAAGGGGAAGGTCAGGTTGTTACCCTTGCCAGTCAGGCTGTCTTCCAAGGCCAGCCTTTATCTCTTTCATCTTATCTATCTTCTGTCTGTCATTCCAGCCACAGTCCTGACTGATTATCCTGCTGCACTGATCATCTGGGCAGTCCTCAGAAAGACCAGGTTGTCTGCAGCCTTAGAGTTGTGCATCTGATGGGTACTGCTTCCTATAAGTCTTCCCTCGATGAGCCTCCCTCACCACCTTCTCAGTCTCTTCCGACTATCACAACTAAAACTGCCACCATCTCCAGGCAACGTCCTTGGCTCCCTCCCACTCTAATCCATAGAATTTACCACTTGTTCCATGGTGAAGTATTAGTTGCTTTCTTACCCACATCTCCTCTTCCCCCAAAGGGTAAGGACTTGATTCTATTTAGTCACTGCAACACTCAAAATGTCAGCCAATGTTAGGCTCTATTACTTATCTATCTGATGTATGGTTGGAAATAAGTGTAAAGATCTTGCCGGTGATCGAAGCCACAATGTAGGAGGATTGGAAGACCAAGAATATCTGATGAGCGAGATTAAACCCATTTCCAGTCTGCTAGTTCTGAATTGGGAAGAGATTCACTCTGAATTGAAAGTAGGTTACATACTAGAGAGATCACCATATCACCATGTCACTAGTGCGAAGTAAGAGCTCAGTGTTCTGAAAACAATATCAAAGCTGATGGCCTGGGAGCACAAGTGGTTAGGGTGCAGAACTACAAGCTGTTAGAATGTAGGCAGCACAGCCTTTGGATGGAGAGGGCGGAGAGACCACAGCAGAAACCAGGGCACCTGACCACTAAAGGAACTTGGGGGATGCCATTTCATAGAAATTTCCGTGTTCTAAAAGCGGTTCTGCATCCTTCTGGTACACCTTTCTCCTGATCATACACGGTGACTTCCCTGAAGCTTCTTTTACCACTTGCTTCGCTGGACCACATCTGGCTTTCATTTTTCTCGTTTGCTACTGTTATTTTCAAAGGAGCATGCTGTCAATGAAGTCCAACACAAAGTAAAACCAAATGTGAAAATTGACCTCGTCATCCATGGTGGCCCCATTTGTGAGTTAAAAACCCAATGCTCTTTTTTCTTTTTCAAGTATTAGATCCCAAGTTGTCATAATCTTTTAGTATACAGAAGTACTAGAAAGGATATCTCACATCTCAATGAAGGATGTTTTTGCTTTTCGTAGGTAAAGTGTCAAAGCTAATCAGTGACATTTGTAACACAGCAATTATGTGTTCCCAGCATCTATTGGTTGCCAACTTTGGCTTTTAGATCTAGGCCAGCATGCTACATAGATGAGATGAAACCAGCCTTGGCTTGGGAAGTTAAACCTGTCCTTTTTGAGCTTGGAGGTCTCTGTGCAGTAGAAACACAGTTTCTAATCACAGAATGATAGGGTTACCTCTAATCATGGAGGAATTTCAGGGTTCAGTAAGTTTTAGCTATAGCTTAGAAAGCTATAGAAAAAAATCTTAGCTATATGTGATTGGTTAACCAATCATTCCTTTTGTTAACCCTAGTGGATAATTCTGGTGGCAGACAGTAAAGATGTCCATCTTGATTCCCTGTAATGAATATAGAATATAGAGAGCACATACAATATATAAAATGGTATTAGAGATAAAGAATGCATGGACCAGTCATCCCTAGGTTTCCTAGCAGGCATGACTTCAACTTTCCTATGGTGTTCTGAGACATTAGTACATTCTTATTCACAGGGCTTGCTTCCAGGATGTGGAGAGCAAAGAGTGATTAGAGAGTGATTAATCCTGCACAAAAGTTTCTGAGCACAGTAACAAAATCTGGTTTTGATGGATTTCTTTACAGTTACTTAGCAGAAGGCTTGTGTGCTGACAAATGTGTGCCGTGCCCCCTCCCTCTCTTCCCTTCCTTGCGTTCCTTTCATGGGAGTTTGCCTTGTTCCAGGAGCTGGAGTTTCCTCTGCTTGCTCTGTAGGTGTGTAGGCTAGCTTCCTGTGTGACCCAGAGGTGCTGAAGTCACTGAGCCGCAGAGGTGGGGGAATGTAGGGCATTGCCAATACAGACCTGCACTCTGGGATGAAAACCAAACCATTCGCACAAGGAACTGAAAGGACGGAAAATGTGAAGAGTATCTCAATGTTCCAAAAGTCAATAATAAATAACACAAACGTTTTTACTTAGTTTCTCAAAGGTAGAACTGTATTACATCGAATTTTTTTTCTACAAACGTATGGTTCCGTTTACAGTCTTTTCTGTAGTCTAATGTACACAGTACTCTACCTAAGAATGTCAGTTTAAATATACATGATGTCAGTGTGGGCCCTTTTCAGAAGTGTAATATATATAGTATTCTACATGAGACTTCCGGTTTAAATACACATTATCTCAGCATGGGCCCTGGCTGCCCCTGGGATCCTGGCCGTGGGAATAGATGAGGACAGCTTGTCAGTTTGCTACTCTCCATCCAAGCCACCTTTATTAACTCTTGGCATCTGGGTTCTATCATGACCATGTGGGATGCCAGTCAAGAAGAGGGACTTGGCTGTCTCACCGATGATTGGATTAAGGAGAACCACCAACTGGAATAATTCAATTTGATACACATATTTCCTTCCTTCCATTCCCGTTTGCCTGCTGTTTGTTAAATCAAGCAGATGATCCGCAAATCTAAAACATGTAGATATATTGTCCTTAACAATGTGGAAAACGTAGATGGAGAAGATGCTATGTAAACAAATCTTGCTTTTGCTTAATAATTTTTCATGGTAAGCTTCTTTTAAAACTATTTATGTAGCCTCTGTTCAACTGCGCATGTGTGCATGCATGTATGTGTGTGCATGTGTTGAGTGTATACACATATAGTGGGGGCCAGAGGAAGATGTCAGATAGCCTGCCCTGCAATCTCTTACAAAGGTCTCTAACCAGCACATGAGGGCTGGGGATTTGAACTCATGTTCTCTGTTCTTGCAGCAAGTGCTCTTACCCAGGGAGCAGTGTCTCTAAACTTATTTTTAGCTCCTGATATAAGCAGGAGAATAATTTCAGAGCACCATTTCATTAGCAAAATGGTAACTTACAAGGACTTCTTTCTACTCCAAGAATTGTTTAAAGTTAGCAAAATCTATAGCTATTCACAGTAGTATTAGAAACAGCAAACATCTCTATTATTATGCCTAGCATACAAGTCACATGATAAAATGGTATTTGGAAAGAGGCAGAGAGCAGCTAGAGAGAAGCAAGGAACATGAAATTTTTTCTTAGGAAAGGATATTCGAATGTTGCTTGTTATCTGAAAAATCTATGTATTGTAGACATGGTTGTATGTGTCTTTAATACCAGGCTGAAGGTTAAGGAGGAAGGATTAAGAATTTGAGACCAGGCCAAGCTACTAGCAAGGTTAGGTCTCAAAAAACAAACAAACAAAAAAAACCAGACCAAAACACTAACACACCAAGATGAAGGCCAGGCAACAAATAAACAATGCTCCAGGCCACCTGGGAATAACAGACCCAAAGGAAGTGAGAAAGTCAGGTCAGGGACACAGCCAGACAGGCAAGCAGCAAGTTAGCTTTGTGTCCTTTCTTTAGGAGTGAAGATAATTATAGTGTGTGTGTGTGTGTGTGTGTGTGTGTGTGTGTGTGTGCGCGCGCGCGCGCGCGCGTGCACGTGGGGGTGGAGGGTGGGGGCGGGGGTGGGAGTGGGGGTAGGAATGGGGGTGGGGCAGCTCTTTATTGCCGCACAGATCTCAGAAAAAAGCACTTTTTAAAAAAAAATACTCAACATTTACAATAAAAACAAAGGATCATTTTCTTGCTCAGCATTCTGTATAATTATACATTTACTTTGAATCCTCAGAAACGTCAAATTTACACTACCTCAGGGTAGAATTGCAGTTTGGAGTAGTTTAGAAAAACTAGTTTACCTCCTTTACAGTTAGGATGTGTAGAGTGTATAACCGGGCATGGCAGCACAGGCCCATAATCCTCGTGCCTGGAGGGCGGAGACAGAAGGATCAGGAGTTGAAAGTCATGCTCACAGGCTTTTTAAAAAACTTTTCATAGCATGAAAATAGAAAAAGACTACTGGTTTAAATGATATAATGCTTCCACAATCCATTTGCCAACATTTATTTAGTTTGAAACAGGACAAAAATTGGAGGAATTTTAGAGGAAGTCGTTGTGTCACACCAGAGGACCTCGACTTGAATTGCTCGGTAGTAATTACAGCAGGAACTAGGCAAATGGGTTCTTAAATTTACAAAGCTGGGCAAGGGTAAAGTCAAGTCCTTGCTGTGGATTCATACGAGGACTCAGATAAGAAAGCTGCACATGGAGAGGATCTGGTTTTAGTGAGAGATCTGTCTCAAGAAACAAGGTGATGGTCCCTGAGGAATGACTCCTGAAGCTGACCTTTGACCTCCAGATGTACCCCCACCCCCACACAATTTACAAAGTACTTTTGGGTTTTTTTGTTTTGTTTTGTTTTTTTGAGACAGGGTTTCTCTGTGTAGCCTTGGCTGTCCTGGAACTCACTTTGTAGACCAGGCTGGCCTCGAACTCAGAAATCCTCCTGCCTCTGCCTCCCAAGTGCTGGGATTAAAGGCGCGCACCACCACCGCCTGGCATACAAAGTACTTTCATATACCCAGATCTTTTTTTTTTTTCTGTACTGATTGGGGGGTTTAACAGAATGTACTAGGTAAATGCTTTACTGATCTACATTCCCAGAATCTTAATTATTCTCCATTTTAAAACTGTGGAAACCAAGTGAAGAATAAAGTCAAATGTCCTGGTTCTGGGTTTGCAACTGCTCTAGAGTATAGAGGACTTAACCCTATTCTGACTGCAGCTCTCACCACATCTGAGTAACTTCCTTTACTGACAACATTATCAAGGGCACCTTTAAAACAATGGTGTGTATCAATTGGAACTCAGGGACACTGGGTACAACATAATAACACTTCCATCCCTTTCTGAACCTACCTCTCCTCTGCTCCCACTCCAGAAGTTAAATCCCCTGATGAAATACATATAACCAGGCCAGTGAGATGGCTTCATATAGGGACATTTGTTGACCTGACCTGAGTCCAGTCCCAGGAAAGGGTGAAAGGAAAGAACTGAATGTCACATGTTGTCCTGTGACTTCTAGGCATGTTCCTTCATATTCATACACACACACATGCACACACATAAACACAGAGAGACACATACACAGACACACACACTTCCACATAGAGAAACACATCTACATAAACACACATATAAACACAGAGAGACACACACACATACACATAGACACAAAAACACATACACACACACATCTTTTTAAAGATCTACAATGAAGTGAGTGCAATTGTCAAGTGAGCAGCATGTATGTGTGTAGGAGTAGCAGCCAAAGAGTTCACTCCACCAAGACCTCTGAAGGTGGGTAGTGGAGCATGGTGTTCCTGGAGCTCAGCAAACAGCAAAGGCGATCTATATCTGAACTACAAAGGAAACCAAGGATGAATAACCCTGAGGATGAATGCAGACACCCCAGACATGTCACATCTGATATAGTTGCCCGATCCAAGTTAATTTTAGGAACATAACTTAGGGTTGGGCTTGACCTTTCTTTTAAAATGTTTCTTTGACAATTTCATATGTGCCTACAATGTATTTTGATCATATCAAGCCTGCACTCCTACCTGATTCCTTCTACCCACCCTACCATATTTCCCTTTGTGTTCCAGTCAGGGCTGTCCATGCGTATGGATGTAAAAATCATCTACTGGATCAGTTTACCAGGGGCCATTTCTCTGAAGACAATTGACCCTACCTGCCTCAGAAACCTTCAATTGCTGAAGCGCTCCTCCATCCATGTTGCAGTTTTGACTGGTTTAGTCTAAAGTGCCTCCCCCATCCACGTTGCATTTTGATTAGTTTAGTCTTGTACAGGCAGCTGTGGCTACCATGAGTTCTTAAGTGCAATGGCCTATTGTATCTACACAACCCTGTTCAGGAGTCTTTCCCAATTTCTGCTTCTTAAAATCTTTCTTCCCTCTTCCACAGTGTTTTCTGAGTGGGGAAAATGTGTAATGATTGATAGATCTCCTTTATGAGTGGGGAGGATGTGTGATTGACAGGTTTCTTTATGAGTGGGGAGGATGTGTGATGATTAACAGGTCTCCTTTATGAGTAGGGAGGATGTGTGATTGACAGGCTCCTTTATGAGTGGGGAGGATGTGTGATGGTTGACAGGTCCTCTTTATGAGTGGGGAGGATGTGTGATGGTTGACAGGTCCCCTTTATGAGTGAGGAGGATGTGTGATGATTAACAGGTCCCCTTTATGAGTGGGGAGGATGTGTGATGATTGACAGGTCCCCTTTATGAGTGGGGAGGATGTGTGATTGACAGGCTCCTTTATGAGTGGGGAGGATGTGTGATTGACAGGCTCCTTTATGAGTGGGGAGGATGTGTGATGGTTGACAGGTCCCCTTTATGAATGGGGAGGATGTGTGATGGTTGACAGGTCCCCTTTATGAGTGGAGAGGATGTGTGATGATTGACAGGTCCCCTTTATGAGTGGGGAGGATGTGTGATGGTTGACAGGTCCCCTTTATGAGTGAGGAGGATGTGTGATGATTGACAGGTCCCCTTTATGAGTGGGGAGGATGTGTGATTGACAGGCTCCTTTATGAGTGGAGAGGATGTGTGATGATTGACAGGTCCTCTTTATGAGTGGGGAGGATGTATGATGATTGACAGGTCCCCTTTATGAGTGGAGAGGATGTATGATGATTGACAGGTCCTCTTTATGAGTGGGGAGGATGTGTGATGATTGACAGGTCCTCTTTATGAGTGGGGAGGATGTGTGATTGACAGGTCCCTTTATGAGTGGAGAGGATGTGTGATGATTGACAGGTCCCCTTTATGAGTGGGGAGGATGTGATTGACAGGTCCCTTTATGAGTGGAGAGGATGTGTGATGATTGACAGGTCCTCTTTATGAGTGGGGAGGATGTGTGATTGACAGGTCCCATTTATAAGTGGGGAGGATGTGATTGACAGGTCCCCTTTATGAGTGGGGAAGATGTGATTGACAGGCTCCTTTATGAGTGGGGAGGATGTGTGATGATTGACAGGTCCTCTTTATGAGTGGGGAGGATGTATGATGATTGACAGGTCCCTTTATGAGTGGGGAGGATGTGATTGACAGGCTCCTTTATGAGTGGAGAGGATGTGTGATGATTGACAGGTCCTCTTTATGAGTGGGGAGGATGTATGATGATTGACAGGTCCCATTTATGAGTGGGGAGGATGTGTGATGATTGACAGGTCCTCTTTATGAGTGGGGAGGATGTATGATGATTGACAGGTCCCATTTAAGGTCGGCACTCAACAGTTACTTGTTCTGTGCATTGTGATGAGCTGTAAGTTTCTGTATTCATCATCATGCACTACAAAAAGAAGCTTCTCTGATGAGGATTGAAAGCCACAGCAATCTGTGGATGTACAGATAAATATTTAGAAAGCTGTTTGGTACTATTGCATTTAACAAAGTAATCGCAGTAGATTTTCTGGCAGATAGCCTAGGGCCTATGACTTCGTAGTCATGAGTTCTCGGTCAGATTTATAGTATTGGGCATGAGTTTTATCCTGTGGGTACCTTAAGTTAAATCAGAAAGTGGTTGGTTACCCTCCCTAACATTCATGTCACTGTTGCATCAAGGGAATATTTTGCTAAATTGGACGTAATTGTAGAGTTCACAACTGGATAAGACTGTTGATGACGTTTTAGGGTTTTACTGTTGTGAACAGACACCATGACCAAAGCAATTCTTATAAAGGACAACATTTAATTGGGGCTGACTTACAGGTTCAGAGGTTCAGTCCATTATCATCAAGGTGAGAACAAGGTAGCATCCAGGTAGCCATGGTGCGGGAGGAGCTGAGAGTTCTATATCTTCATCTAAAGGCCACTAGGAGAAGAATATTTTCAGGCAGCTAGGAGGGTCTCAAAGCCTACTCCCACAGTGATACACTATCTCCAATAAGGCCACACCTACTCCAACAGGGCCATACCTCCTAATAGTGCCACTCCCTAGGCCAAGCATATTCAAACCACTACAAAGATTTTCTCCCTTAGCAACCTGTATAGCAACTTTTAGAAAAGTAGGAAAAAAGCTTCATCATCAACACCAGATTACATTCTCTCCTGTGACATAGCCATGTCTATTTTTTAAAAATATGGTTACTGGGTAAACTTGGGCCCTGATGCTTGCAAGGCAAACACCTTACCAACTAAACTATGTCACAGACTGGGTCTCTCTAAGCTAATGAGATAAGACATCAGTGTCCCATCACAGCAGGTACATGTGTTAATGGTTTAGTATAGTTGTCTTCTAATGGATCCACAGCCACTTATTCTGGGGAAATGAAAACAGATCTATGTCTTACTTGACACTGCCAGCCCCCATCTCTCATCCAGTCACATCAAGGCCTTGACAATGACTAGAGCTCATGATGCCAAACAATAAGTAGGGTCTTGGCTCAAGCCTGGTTCATGGGGCCAATGAATTAACAGAGCATATGTTTCCAAGTATCTTAAGGTTTAATAGGAAAGAACAGATGTGGTTCTCTCATAATGTTTATGTGAGCTCAACTTATGCAGAGAAAAGCCATCACACAGTTGTAGGGCCAAGTGACGACCTATGAAGCTACGTATCTGCATTGATATTGTACACCCCAACAATGTAACCTCCTAGGAAAAAAGGGCAGAAATTAGGGAACACCCTAAGAGAGCCAAAAGATGTCTGGGTAGTGGTCTTTTGATGGCCTTGACTGGTTCATGAAATTCATAGTCCAACGTAAACTAGATAAATCCTAGTATAAAATATCCTCAACTGCATTTTCTGCTTTAATTGGTAGCTAGTGGTGGCTTCTTTGGGTGCCTTAAAGGAAGTTGAGAGAGATTAATTGAGAGGACAAGAGAATTCAAACATAGGACACTGAAAAGTTCACATGCATTTATCATGACAAAATAGTGATAGATATTCCAAAGAGTAAAATGTAGAAACTTTTAAAAGTAACTAACATAACACTGGAGAACCAAAGAACAACTCAGAGGGAAGATTCTTTATAATAAAGTATGATATAAAAACCCAAGGCCATAAAACTCAAGATTGAAAAGTATGACCATGTAATAATAATAATAATAATAATAATAATAATAATAACTTACTGAAAAGACCAAAACAAAAACGTGTGCATAGAGTTTATATGTCCAGTCTAAAGAGTCATTTCAAACTGACTAACTATTCTACTACGCATAAAAAAGTTGATGAACAGTAACCCAATTCACAGAAAGAGAAATATAAATTCTTGCATGAAGGTTACTCCTTGTACGCTGGACACAAATGAACAGTAAATGAGCATCCTCTTCACCCACTCGTTAGGCAATGAAAATACTTGACCAGGATAACAACAGAGTTCAAAGAGCCCGATCTGGAGTTTGAAGCCTGCTAGACCAACTCATCCCATCACCCCGGATGAATTTGGTTTCTAAAATTGTATTGTGGTTATCACAAAGGGTGTGTGGGTATGTTCTGTAGGACTCACATGGAGGTCAGAGGACAACTCTGTGTGGTTGGTTAGTTCTCTCTGTCCACCTCTGAAAAGGTTTAGAGAACCCTGCTCAGTCCATTAGACTTGCAGTTAGGCCGCACATGCCTTTCCCTTCTGAGCCATCTCTCTCTGGCACCAAAGACAATTTTGTTAGTATTTATTTACCTCAGATTCCTCATCTAAAAGTGATGATGATAACAAGTTAATGTTGTACCTTTTCCTCAGATGTTTTTGTGGGAATAAAGTGATTTAATGGGTGTCGGTCATTTAGGATAATTACGATGACATAGGAAGCACCCGCGTTGTCATTTTGCCATATTGAAAATTTGGGGCTGCTACAGAAACCCATTGCTTATAAAAATGTAAATTCATCCACTGTATACAGAGGACTACTTTCCTTAGAAATTAAAAATACAATGTGTAACATGTCTGCTTGTAAATGTGGATGCAACCAATGATGTTATACATGTAGAAGATAGAGCAGGCAGAGGGGGATTATTCTAACACAATACTCCTACGAGTAGAAAGAACCTAACATCCGAGGTCCGTTGGTGCAATGGATTGCTGTGACACTACTGAGCACATTTTATTCTCTGTCTGAGATGATGACCCATGCTTTGTGACAGCTGCTAAAAGACCAAGTATTCCCAAGCAGAGTCTCATCCCACAACTTGGCCCTAGTGTATTGTGGGTGCCTGACTAAGTGGTAGCTGGTATCATTTTATTATTTATCATTATCCCACAAGGCTCTTGGGAGCATTCATGCTTGTTTGTATCAGTTCCTATTAAAGTCATCCTTCCTTGACTTTGCTCCAAAACAGAAACTCTGTATCTCACGGTTGCTGGCCAGACTGTCCTCTCACCAGTGGCGGCTTTCCAGCTGGCTCTAGTCGTGGCTTATTGCCAGAGAGCATGCTTGAGTCAATCCTTAGAGTCTTTTCTATCTCTGTTCATCGTTGCTTACATCACTGTATCTGCAAGAGGAAACTGTTGAAGGGTTGCTTGCCACCCATCTCCTGCAGTAGCGTTGTCTCTGAACTGTGAGTCAAACTGTTGCTGTGTGGACAGAGAGAAAGTGGCCTGATATTGTGACCTACATTCTCCACAGTCTATGTTTTGAAAAGCACGCACACATACAAAATTTATTCTAGAAGACAACACAGGGAATACCCTTCAAGAAACTGGAGCAGACAATGTTTTGAACAAAACACCAACAGTACAGGAATTAACCCAGTGTCAACAGATGAACTATGGGAAAACAGAAAGCACAGCAAAGGAAATCAGCAGAATAAACAGACAGCCCACAGAATGGGAGAAAGTCTTACTACTCTGCTTCAGAAAAGGGGCCGTCATCCAGACTTTACACTGGGTCTGGAAATTAAGCCTTTAATCCCAGTTCATGGAAGGCCGAGGCAAGTTTATCTCTGTGAGACTGAGGCCCAGGTACACGAAGTGTGTGCCATGAAATCTCAGGTTACGTAGAGAGATCTTGTCTCAGATGAACACACACACACATGCACACACACACACACACACTCACACACAGCACACTCATGCCACACACATACCACACACATGACACCACACACACCACACACACATACACACACACAGACACTCAGCACACTCACACCACACACATACCACACACATGACAACACACACACACAGCAGACTCACATCACACTCATGCCACACATACACATGTACACACACACACACACACACACACACGCCAGCAAAATCCACAAAGTATTCCTGAAACTAAATACTAAGAAAATAAAACTGCCACTAACAAATGGGCAAATGAACTGAAGAGTCAGTTTAGAAAAAAGGAAACAGAAATACAAATGGCCAATAACAGTTTTGAAAAGTGTTCTAGGTCTTTATCAGGGAAATACAAATTAAAACCAATTTGAGATACCCTCTCATCCCAGTCACCATGACTATCAACAGATCTGACAATAAACACTGGAGATGATGTGGAGAGGAAGGAAGGAACTCTTATTTATTGTTGGTAAAGGTGCAAATTAACACAGCTACTATGGACATCAGTCTGGAGATTTCTCAAAAATTTAAAAATAGAACTACTATACAACCCAACTATCATACTCTTGGGTATATGCCCAGAGAACTCCATACACTACTGTAGAAATATTTGCACCATGTGTTATTGTTGCTTTATTGTTTATAGCAAAGAACTTTATTACATATAGATATTCATCAAGAAAAAAATGGATAATGAAAATTTGGGTGCTCTCCCCCCCTGCCCCGTGTGTGTGTGTGTGTGTGTGTGTGTGTGTGTGTGTGCAAGCACGTGTGTGAATGCTGATTTAAAGAAAAGTGCAATAACAAATTTGTGGAAAAATAGATGGATTTAGGATCTAAATTGAGGTCACAATCCCAGAGAGAAAATACCACATGGTTTCCTTTATATTTATATATATATATATACACACAATCAAGTATAAATATAGGTACAACATAGCAAGTAGAAAAGAGAGCAAGAAAGGCTAAATATTAAGGGAAGGGGAAGGACTGAGTAATGTAATGAGTTGTAAGAGAGGATATAAACCTAACTGCTTTCCTAACTCTGTTCATGGAATTTTCTAGAGTTGGTGGTAGGCAAGTGCATACAAATATATTCAGTAGTGAAAGTGTAAGATCCATTGTGAAACTCACAATTTCAGAAGCCTATTCTAACTGTACAGATTTTGAACCTGATTAATTTGTATGTGCATGTTTTAGTTCCAGGTCCTTTTAATAATAAAGTTAATTAAAATTAAATTAAATTAAAATTAAAATATAATTTTGATATACTTTACAGTTTGCAACTTATAAGATTCAAATATTTTTGTGTCTAACTTTTATTGTGATTGTCCATGGTTTCAAAATACACTGTTTGGACAAGGGCAAAAAGCAGGCATCATTCTTCACCAAAACATCATGCGAATGATCTCCAGAGTTCAAATCACGCTCAGCACCAACATCTTCCATGTTCCTACTAGGATGGCCCATTAAGTTTCACTCAAAGCACTGCATGGCTTTCCAAATCCAAAGTCTCAAAACCCACATTCCTCCAAACAAAAACATGGTCTGGCCTATCACTGCAAAACTTCAGTCTCTGGTACCATCTTCTGTCTTAGTTAGGGTTTCCATTGCAGAGAAGAGACACCACAGTCAAGGCAACTCTTATAAAGACAAACATTTAATTGGGGCTGGCTTATGGTTTCAGAGGTTTAGCCCATTATCATCATAGCAGAAAGCATGGCGGTGTGCAGGTAGACATGGTACTGGGGAAGGAGCTGAGTTCTGCATCTTGATGTGAAGGGAATCAGGAGAAAACTGTTTCATGGGCAGCCAGGAGGAGGGTCCGTTCTGCACTGGGCAGAGCCTGAGCATAGGACCTCAAAGCCCACCTACACAGTGACACACTGCTTCCTAATGGCACCTCCATCTCCTATGGACCAAGCTTATTCACACCATCACAGGTAGCTGACATGATTGTTAGTTTCTATCCTAAATCTGCTCAGTGTGATGAGAATTCAAGTTTGTTGAACATACGGTTGTGATTTCAGAAACTGAAATTGTATATTCCCTCAAGTATCGATGTTGCCATATTGTTTCTCACAGTTTTATTTTCCCCCGTCTTGTGTGAAAGAGAGACTGAGAGAGAAAGATGGTGTACACGTTTATGAGTATGTGTAAATATACATTTTAGTTTCATTTCATTGCTGTGAGCAAATACTTGAAGCAAGGGAGGGAACTTTTATTTTGGATCAGTTTCAGAGAGACTTTGTCCCATCGTAGCAGAGAAAGACATGGGGCTGTGGCAGCCAGGGATTGGGGTAGCCACATATTTTGGTGGAAACTTTCCTCCCAAGGCAGCTAAGCAGGAAAAAGAGAGCTGGGTGGAAGTAGGCTATCCCTGCAAAGTCTGAGTCCCACCCTACTTCCCTCCCCCCAGGACATACTTTCAGAAAGTTACACAGCCTTTTAAACTGTCCATCAACTTAGATATTCAAATCATAAGACTGTGGGGGACATTCTAGAGGCAAACCATAACAATATGTATTTTTAAAGTTGAAACATTAGATAGAAATATATGAGAAATAATTTTACACATATTCTTATGTAACTATACATTAAAATACATATTTGCTTGAGTTTATTTAATTTCACTAATACAGTTAAATTTTTACTTTGAATTTTCTGTTTTCATGTGGTGGTGTGTGTACATGTTTGTGTGGGTGTCTATGTGGGCTGATGGGTGTGAACCTGGGTGTGCATGCGTGTGAAACCAAAGGTAACATTGGGTGTCTTCTTCAATTGCTCCTCATCATAGTTTTTGAGACAGGATCTCTCACCAAACCTGGAGCTAATGGCTTCTTTTATGCCACTTGGCTAATAAGTTACAGACATCTCTTGCTTCAGCTGTCTCAGAACTGGGCACTGTCATGCCCTTGTGGGTGCTTGGGGGAGCTGTACTTAAGATCTTGTACTTACAAGGCAAGTACTTCAGTAACTGAGCCACCTTCCCATCGCTTGTTGTATAAGTTATGGAAAGCACACCTTTACTTTCAGCACTCCGGAGGCAGAGCCAGGTGATTCTCTGTGAGTCTGTGGCCACCTTGATCTACAGAAAGAGTTCTAGAACAACCAGGACTATATAGTAAGACCCTTTCTCGAAACAGATAGGAAGAGATCAGGAGAGATTGGGAGAAATCAGGAGAGAGAGAGAGAGAGAGAGAGAGAGAGAGAGAGAGAGAGAGAGAGAGAGAGCTATCAGTAACTAATGCTAAATGTGAAATTTTCATATAAATTTTGTATTTTGATAATTTTTTTTGCAATTTTAAGACATCTTCAAAAAAAGTATAATCATCCAAATTATCCAAAATGGGAGACTTGTAGATGTTTTCTGTTCTATTAAATTGACTTTCAGTTTCTGTCTCAGTGTTTCTCTTTTTGTGATAACATGTCATGAGCGACCTGGGGAGGAAAGGGTTTTCTTCATCTCTCACTTCTACACCACAGTCCATCCCAGAAAGAGGACAGGGCAAGTACTCAAGGCAGGAACCTAGAGGCAGGAAGTGAGCTAGAGCCCAAGGAGCAATGGCACTTAGCATCTTGCTTCTCATGGCTTGCCCAGGCTGCTTCCCATGCCCAAGGGTGGCACCGAGCACAGTGAGCTTGCTCCTCCCTTACTAGTCGCTGATTAAGAAAATGCCCTGTAGGCTTGCCCACAGGCCAGTCTGTTGGGGACTTTTCTTCTTAAATAACCTTTCTTCTTGCCAAATGACTCTACCCTGTGTAAAGTTGACAAAAACTAACCAGCACAATCTTGATCTTTAATTTTTTTGATACCTAGTAATCAGAATCTCCTGATTTAGATCTCCATCAAAGATTTGCAACTTGTGAATGATTACCATTCCATTTTTCCTTATACTTATTTTTAAACAAATTTATTTATGGCTCCTTAATAGTGGTAGTTTGAAAGCTTATCTTTCTTTATCGAGATGATTGTCAAAATGGAATATTTACCCGTGGCAACACTAACCAGTCTTTCTCGTGGAGTCAGGTTATCACAGCTCATCTTTTCATAAATTCATCAGACCCTTCAGAACTCATACTTTAGCTCTTGAATTGTAGAAGATGTGTGAAGAGGCGGATGGCCTTGTTCCATTACTCTATTCATTCTGTTCCCAGGTACCAGTTACGCATTCTGGACTCTTCTGTGAAGCAGAACTGTGCCTCAGCTGTGCCAAGTGTTGGCTGTGCAGTGGGAGCCATGCCACCTCACTCCTGTGAGTCTTCATGACCGTGGGCCCTTCCTTCCATTCTTTGACTAATTCTCACTGGCTTTCAAATTTACCCAGACCTCACTGCCCCCAGGGACTCTTCCATGATCTCTATTGTAGTTAAGATTTTAGTATGGAAAGAAATTAATCCAATAAAATTAGGCCATGGCGAAAGAGAAGGGTATGGTTGTTGCAGTCAAGAAAGAAGAAAATCCAAAGACAAGGAGCAAGTTCGAGCTGAGTCCTGTAGGACCTGGGTAGAGCACTGGACATCAAGGCTCTTCCTCTTTTGCTCTTTCCCATCTGTGCTTCCTGTCCTGTGTCTGTGAGACTCCTTTGCTGATTCAGCCCAATACTATTTCCTTTTGCCTCGGTGTCTACATTTTGGCTTGTGATGCTTTACAGAAAATGACCAGGGGACAGCAAACCCCACAGCTGAAGACAAAACAGCAACAACAACAGCAACAACAACAAAACTCAGTCGCAGTCAAGTCAGTCAGTTGTCCAGATCTGTGAAGCATTCTGCAAAAGTGAAGGGTTTTCTACGCCTTCCTTAGCTTTGAATAATGACACAAAGACCTGTATATTTATTAATAAGCTTCAGGCATTATAGCTGGGCAGGTTTTGAGCCATTCTAACTGGACAATGCTGGCCTTAGACTACAGCTCAGCTTACTTCCTGTTGTGGATAGCCCTGGGCTTGTATTTTGATGCTAATTCCACTCCTGGGAGGGGCTGCAGTCGAGATGTTAATCTTGTATACAAGTGCCTTAATGAACCTTTTCCCCACCTTAACTTTTCAAATAAAGGCTAGGGCCAATGACTGGGCAGGAGGAAGGAGGAGGAGCTGAGAGTTTGGGGGAGGAGAAAAGGATCTAAGGGAAGGGGGAGGAGCTACGGAGGATCAACGGGAAGGGGAGGAGCTACGGAGGATCGTCAGAGAAGCTCATGGCCTGGAGAAACCGCAAGTTATGTGGGATAGTATGGATGAGAATAGAGTAGTGTAGTGGGAGATCTGCCCAATCTAGGCTTATAGCTTGTATTGTTACTGATTGAGTTGAGATCTCTTTTACCGGGTGATTGGGTTGGAAAAATATAGCAACAAAAGCTTCCCAGCTACGAGACCCCATTATCTGCCATCCTAGTATCTCTTCTTCATTCATGCCCTGATGGTGACTCCTCAGGTCCTTCCTCTGGGCTTGGAAGTCCCACCTTTTCCTCTCTTGCTCAGCTACTGACTGTTTAGTTCTTTATTCGATGGTAGAGAACAATGTTTTTACAAAACACCGAGTCAGGCGAGGCTTCATACTATCGGCCATTCCAAAGTCCTGCAGCCAGACCTCTGTGTACAGAAATCAGCATTAGTATGCACAGTGCACAAAATACATCTCCTAACAACGTTCACTGCTCTTGTTAGTCATGAAAGTAGGCTCAGAGCCACGGTCCAGCGTTTATGAGGCACCTAAGTCAGAGTGGCCAGTCACAGAATGGTTTTCTAGTGCCTACCGCACATTATATAAGCAACAATGACCGTAAGATCTGTGGCCCTCACTGTGGGATTGGTTGCTTTCCTGTGGGTTCCCAGCAATGCTTTCCACTGTGTGACCCTTAACACACCGTCATAACCTTTGCTTGCACACTGGACTAGAACCTTCAGGAGAGGGAAAGAGGCTCATTTGTTTTTAAACTGTCACCGCCTCCTCAGAGTCCTGGGTATGCGGTAGGAAGTGAATAAATGTGCATTCCAAGGTGAGAGGGCTGACATTCCCTAGGAACACGTGCATCATACTGTGCATTATTTTGGTAGTTATGCAGCAATTAATTAAACATGTTAATATAATAATTCATTGCCTTCCGTTTTGGAGTTGGAGCCCACAGGCTGTTTTTATTCTGTGATAACATTCTTCACAAAGAGTGCCAGTTTTCTGCTGACAAAGGGGATGTAGAGTCAGGGAGAGTTTAACCTTCAAACTCCACTTAGTCAAACTTTTAAGCAGCTTGTTTTTTCTTCCCCTCAAAACTTCCTCCTTACAAAATATGGTGTGGGCTGTTCTGCATATAAATCTGATAACATCTTGACTTTTGTTACTTCTAGTTTAGGGTTAAGCTTTAGCTTGAATTAACTGAAAGTAAAAATGGTGAAGGGATTCTCACAAGAGTGTTCTCCATGGCCGCCATTGCACCAATATCCAAACCAGATGTGTACACATAGAAGGAGGAGGAGGAGGAGGAGGAGGAGGAGGAGGAAGAGGAGGAAGAGGAGGAGGAGGAGGAGGAGGCGGCGGCTAGCTGGCTAAAAGTCGGTGCCAACATTCTTGATGAACCTAAGTGCAAGAATGTCCAACAAATACCAACCCAGTGACTGCATACCATGTGTGTTCTTTTGTGATTGGGTTACCTCACTAAAGATGATATTTTCTAGTTCTGACCATTTGCCTAAGAATTTTGTGAATTCATTGTTTTTAATTGCAGAGTAGTATTCCATTGTGTAATAAGGGGATATTAACACAGAAGCTTGGAATACCCAAGACACAATTCACATATCATTTGATTTCCAAGAAGAAGGAAGGAGAGACCCCTGGTCCTGGAAAGACTGGATGTAGGGGAATGCCAGGACAGAGAAGCGAGAGGGGGTTGAATGGGGAACTGAGGGAGGGAAGGGGGTTTATGGGACTTTCGGGGAGGGAGGAACCGGAAAAGGGGAAATGATTGGGAATGTAAATAAAAAAAATATAGAAAATAAAAAAAAAATAAAGCTCAGTGTTAGACTTAAAAAGAAACCCAAACCAACCCAGTAGTGTGTTTAATAGATTATTCATCAAACTCAAGGAGGATCTATCTCAGAATGTAACAACAGTCGGACCTGCACACACGAATAAATGCAGAACACCTCATAATCAGGATGTAAGGCAGAAACCACAGAGAGGGCAGGTTTGCCGGTTCTGGGGAACCTGGAAAATCGAAAGCAGAAGAATAAGAGTGGATTCTTATCATTCACTAGTTGTAAATGTCAACTCAAAATTGGTTAAATACAATCGTGTAAGACCTAAAACTAAGAAAATGGGAAAGGTTTCAGAACATTGGAATGGGTAAAGAGTTTCTTGGCTGAGACTCCAAAAAGCACAGGAATCCAAGGCAAAAATAGAAGATGGGACCAGGGAAAGTAAAATTCTACGAATTCTCAGGCCATGATCACTGGAGTGACCAGACAAGCTGGGAAATGAGGAAAATGAGTGGAATTCTGCATCCGACAGATGAAATCTGGTGTGAAAAAGAGCTAGAACCCAGTAGCTAAATAACAACCCCCGATAATTCTCAAAATATAACTTCTGAAGGAAGAAAAGTATTTAAACATGGCAAATGTTGCTAATCACTGAGGAAATGCAGACGGAAACATACACCAATATCCCAGCACGGCAGTTAGAAGGGCTTTTATGAAAGGTTGTAGCCAGCTGAGAAGCACGTGGAGAAAGGCAGCCCGTCTACTTGATTGCTGATAATGTAGCTTAGTCCCTGCTTTACAGAAAACAGTTGCTCAAAAAATTAAAAAAAAAAAAGCTAAGTGTTCATACATTTGATCCCAGCACTTGGGAGGCAAATGCAGGTGGATCTCCATGAGTTCAAGGTCAGCCAGGACTATGTAGTGAGATTCTGTCTCAAAACAAACAAGCGAACAAACAGTATAAATGGAAACTCCCATATGACCCAGAAATCTCACACTCTCTGGTATATATCCAGGAAAATACAAGCAGTGTGTGTTGAAGAGGCATCTTCACGCCTGTCTGTATCCATGTTTCAAACAGGATATTATGATACGGAAATACCTTACGTATCTAGTGATTGAAGAAGGTGCAAAAGAATTGTGGTGTAGACACACAATAGATTGCTCTCTGGATGTAAGAGAGAAATGAAGTCTTGTCATTGTGACACTGTGGTTGGCGCTGGAGACCATTATGTTAAAGAAACCAGAAGCAGAAAGACGTGCTGCAGGAACTCATTCCTGAACTGTTAAGAACACGGAGAATTGAAGGGTGCACATCACAGGCTGAGGAGGGGGACATGGAAAGCTTGATGAGCGGATGCCAAGTTACAGCCAAGAGCAAGTCCTCCTAACTGGCCCTGCACGGTAGGGTGTGTGCACATAACAATAGTCCTCCTAACTGGCCCTGCACGGTAGGGTGTGTGCACATAACAATAGTCCTCCTAACTGGCCCTGCACGGTAGGGTGTGTGCACATAACAATAGTCCTCCTAACTGGCCCTGCACGGTAGGGTGTGTGCACATAACAATAGTCAACTATGTATGTCAAAAAAGTACAAGAAAGGGTTTAAGTTTTCAACAGGAAATAGACATTTTTAACTGATTCAAACATTATACAATAGCTAATGTTTCAAGGTTAACTAACTTAAACAAACACTGTCTAAACTCATTCAGTATAACATCCATTAAAGTGGACAATTTCTATGTTTTTCTATATCTGGTAAAATATTTATAAATTCAGGGGGAGAGATGATACTTTGTCACCCATTCTGTCAAACTATTTGTTGGAATGGAACAGGAGCTATCTGGTGGTTCTTAATAATTACAGTTTATTTACACGGAGTTACATTTTTCTCTGTGTATATTTACATCCTTTCTTCTTTCAAAAGTTTATTTTGTTACTGAGTGGGAGAAGGCCTCCCCCCTTGCATTTCATTCTAGCAATTTTATTTTCAGGATGTAAGGCACACAGTGAGTTCCTGCTCTCGTGAAGTGAGGGACAGCTGAGTTTTCACTGCGCGTAGTGTGACAAACAGACATGTGAAAAGAGTTAGGGACACCCATGGCTGCACAATTTTACGGAGTCTTTAAGTTAGATGAATTATTAAATAAATTGAACAGAAATCCAGGGCCTGACATGTTTTCTCCTCTCATTCTGAATGGGCGCTCTTGGAGGAGCTTCTGTGTCTGTTCCACGGTGAGTGATTGCTTCCACATACATAAGGCATAGATAGTGGTGCAGTGCACTCTGCTCTCGTGGTTCCTGAGGCAGAATTCTGAGGTGCACATTGAGTGCTCTGTAGGAGGAGAAGAATCTAGACGTTCCCATGTGTAGTGGAGGGTTTGGAATGCTCTTAGTTAAGGGCTTATGAAATAAGACTGTGGATCTCAGTGTTCTAGGCAGTGACTCTTGCACCACGGGTCAAACCTCACCTCAGAATAGGATGGGATGGAGAGTATGGCTTTACTCAGAAACACATGCAACTCTGCCACAAACTGAGGGGGAGTATAGCAAGCTATAAAATATTTCTGAGCCTTGGTAGGGCCAAGAAAACAAGTTAGCCATGACCAGAAGCATCTCAGAAGATGTGGTGGCTTTTACTCATGGGTCATGTCAGACCAGATCCTGACTATGTAGACAGTGAGAATATGTGGCGAGATGCGGAGAAATCTGTGAAGGAATCAAGGAAAAGCCCACCTACTACTGCATGAGAGCCCTGCCCAATCTTTGGTCGAAAACACTGGGGCATCGTAGAGACAGATAAACAAATAGGAGGGACAATCATATTTATTTCCCTGAGTGAGTAACTCCAAAAAGACCAACAGACCTGAGGTAGTGATGCAACTCTTAATCCCCACTCAATCTCTGGTGATTCAAGATAGGGTTTAAAAGAAATTACTTGGTTGTATGCAGAAAGCTTCAAAGCTTCAAAGGATTTCCAGAGAACAGGCACTATGCCCAACATAAGTAGAAAAAGAATGTTCTGTTGCTAGCAATTTCTTGTCCCAGGTAAAGCTGCCCATGGAGACTGAATGCTCAGAGAATTCCAACATTGAATAAGGAGCCAAAGAGATTATAGCTGACCCTTGTTATCTTTGCTATCTAGCATGAAACCCTCATTGTTTCAGAACAGCACATCAATTATACAGTGGAGAACGAATCCCTCCTCAGTCATCCCAACCTTAACTCACTTCCACACATTTGGCTGTTTAATTCCTATGAGTCATTCCAAAGACCCAGAAAGTGATCATGACAACATGAGCCTGCCCTTTCGGAGCAGAGACAGATGTAGGCAGAGAATCCCTAGCCTAGAGTTAAAATGAACACTAAGGGGACATGGTTTCTTTACAGGTCCTCCTGATACATCCCTAGGACAGAGTTGGATGTTTGTGAATCTGGATCTGTTGCTGTCATAGGTACTCTTTGTGGACCTCCATGACATTTTAAAAGTATTGTCTCAGTTTTGAATATTTAAAAATCAAAACAAATACAGAAATCGTCTGATATCCAAAATGTAAATTTCTGTTGTGGATTTCCAACTATACAACTATGAAGAGATCAACAGATTCTCTCCCGAAAATCTAATATAAAAGTGGACAATATTCTCAGCTGGGCATGGTGGCACCTGCCTTTAATCGTAGCATTTAGGAGGCAAGGGCAGGCAGAGTTAAAGGCCAGCCTGGTCTACAAAGTGAGTTAGTTTCAGGACTGCCAGGATTACACAGAGAAACCCTGTCTCAAACAAACAAAGACAACGTTCTCAGTAACTACTGTTTTCCCTTCTAGTTTGTATTATGTATACTATATATACATAGCATATATATATATATATAATATATTATATGTATTATACCCATGATATATGCAATGTAACATAATATGTATGGGTACAGTGTAAAGTCTATGTTAGAGAGAAATGTATAGGTACAGATTTATTTATAGTTAGGAAATTTTAAGACATCTATTAAACCAAACCAAATAAAACAATCAAAACCAGTAAGTCACAGGTTACAATGTAAATACACAAAACTCTTGGATGTTGCAATGAACACTTAGGCCATTTTGGCTAAATGTGCAACTACAAAATAAATCCAGTTATAAGAATGTGAAATACTTAGGAAAAACAGTCAGACAAAAGGGATGGAGAGCGGAATGTAGATGGCCTAAAAGTAATGTCAATCGTGAGAAAAACTGAAGGTCGCCCAAATGAGCAGAGGCCTGTACACTTTCACAGATCAGTTGACATAGCAGTTAGAGGACAGTTCTCCTCAGTATGATTCACAGGGTAAGTATAATCCCATCAAAATAGGTAGACTTCTTGAAAATAAGAGTTGACAGTGTGTCCTTCCACTTCATTTGTGCATTGATATAGACACTTTCACTTTAATAAACAGTTTCCCAGAGTGCTGGATAATCTTGACTATGTAATTATCTAGGTACACCTCTGGCATATGTATCTGCATTTTTTTTTTCAGAGAGTTTTACCTAAGGGGGAGATCCATCCTGAATGTGGGAAGCACCGTCTCATTGGTTGGATAGACCAGATAAATAGAAGAAAGCAAATACCATCGTTCATCCCTTCCCTTTATGGATACAATGTGACCAGTGACTTCCTGTTCTTGTGCCACACACTCTCAGCCACTCAAACCCTGACTCCAAATAAACTCATCCTTTCCTTGTCTTTGTCAGGAATTTTCTCACAGATAGGAGAAAAGTAACTGACACAATGAATTTTCAAAAAGTTAAAACCATGTTTGACATCTGGCTCAGCAATCCCATTTCTACTCCCAGTTGTTTACTCTCCAGAAATACTGATTCTCAAGGGGTTACGGCAGGGATGTTCATAGTAGCTCCAACTGGGAATGATTCAAACATTCAATGGCTGGTGAAAAGATACAATGTGGTTTGTACATCCATTCAGTGTAAAGATACAATGTGGTACATACGTTCAGTGTAAAGATACAATGTGGTACATCCACTCAGTGCAAAGAACCACTGATATGTGTGCAAGCACTGACAGACTATTAAATGTTCTGCAAGTGAATGGAGTCATACACAAATTACTGTAGGATACCATTTACATCAATTTCTTAGAAAAGACAAGCTCATAAATGAAAAATAGAGCAATTTTAAAAGTTGGGACTGAAGTGGAAACAGTATTTTTAGATTTATTTTATTATTTTTAAACGTGCATGTATGCACACGTGTGTGTGTGTGTGTGTGTGTGTGTGTGTGTGTGTGTGTGTGTGTGTGTGTATTAGTGTCCAGAACCTTTGGAGCCAGAAGCATTTGGCTTCCCTGGAGCTGGAGTTATAAGCAGATGTAATTTGGAAATTGAACTTTAGTTCTCTGCACCATCAGTATGTGCCCTGAACATACTGATCCATCTCTCTTGCTCAGAAACAGGTTTTGGACTGTAAATGTGAAGAAAGAAACTTCCTCAGATGCTGAACAAGTTTCTAAACTGAATGTGTTAATAGCTACTCAATCGTATGGATAAATGTTATAATATGTACACTATTAAAACTATGTAAGTTTTACTAATAAGTTATTTGTCAATATATTAATAAATATTAATAAATTTTAGAAAGTCAATAAATTTTAATTATTTACCAGTGTCAGGTTTTGTTTGAGATAGATATGAGTAAGAATGGAGATGAGGTGTTGGTAGCAGCAAAGATTATGTACAGCCCTACTGTAAAGAATTGCCTTACCCCCTTGTTGAACTCATGCCCCAAAGCAGCTCTCTTCCTCAAGATTAAGTATAAAATACACACAATTTATGAAATAGTTCTGGATTCGTGTAGGCATGGTGATTGGAAAGAATAGACTGGAATGCTCAGATAAAGTTGGGAGAAATGCAGAACAATCAAAAGGTACTTAGAGACAAAAGTGAAATTTATAAGTGAAGGAACTAGAGGTCAGAGACTAGGAATATGTTCAAAGTCACCCAACCTTTTCTGCAGAGGGTTGTATTTAAAAATAAAAGAAAGAAAAATGAGGATGTTGTACAAAAATTTAAAAAATAAACAAAAGTCAAGATTTTTTTTTCCTGGGCCTCATACAGATGAGAACCCTCTGTGGCTTTCTCCTTTTAGACCTACCTTGATGTTTTCAGTGATAGATTGAAGAGGACAGAGCTGGAGAATGTAGCAGCTGCTGCTGAACTCGTCAGTTTAAAAGCAAGGGATGTTTCTCAGCTTTGAGGCGGCACAGTTCCAGTACCGAGGGATTGGTTTGGTTTGGTAGCTTAGCTTTAGAAACATCTATCATTTCAGGTACCAAGATGGGCAAATTTAAATATTTACAAGTTTTAATAAAATAAAAATTGTTCCCATTCTTAGAGTACTATCTCTGCTATTGTGCTAAGTTGAGTCTTAGCCCCAGAAGCCGATGATGTAGACCTAGAGACCAAACATTAATTTCTCACATTTGCTGTACCCTGTACCCGGAGAAGTCATTTTGATGTTTTATGTGCCGTGATCTTATTACACTTTGGAATAGGATGTTGTGGCCCTGAGCATTTAGAATAAATAAGACTGAAGCAAGACTTTATCAAAGGCAGTGTAATGTGTGTGGATAAACAACATGAGCAGCATGCTGGACATGGTTGTATTTTTCTGAATTTAGAATTTTAATTAGGTTTTCATAACTCCCTATAAAAACCCAAATGGTTCAGGCTAGGCATCAACACAGGGCAGAAGCCACATCCTGGTGGCCTGTCTCCCAGGTACACCCTGCAGATGTGCTACACTGTGTTTTAAAACTGTTTAAAGACTGTGTGTGTGTGTGTATATATATATATATATATATATATATATATATATATATATATATACAACATTTCTAGAAAACTTACAAAAACATTTAAATGTCCTGCTTGTTTTTAAAAAATCTGAGTTTCCAACTTAGACATATAATCCTGTATAACCCTGGCAATTGTTGCTAACAGGCCATTGTGCTCACTTTCTGTCTTGTCTATAGAGGGCTGTATTATTCCTTAATGGTTCCTGGTTGTCCTCAGATGCTTGAGACATTGTAACCTTGCAGATAGCATCGGCTTTTCCAATGAGGACTGTATAAACGTCATTAATTGCTTTGGGTTGCCGACAATACACTTATTCCATTTTTCTTTCATACTCAAGGCCGCTTTGGAAAGTGTCTGTTGAGTGCTTTTAGAAAATTTGACGTGTATTTGGCCAGTTTCAATGGAGCAAAACTTTGGCCTTCAATCTGGTTTCTGGAAACATTCAAATTAAAAAACCAGAACCAAGTTTGGGGTAAAAAAAAAAAAGTATGTTTGAGTATGAAATGGTGAACTTGTTTCTTGTGGGTGGTTTGCAAGCTGACTCAGTGGTGATGATAATAAAAAATAAACTAAAGATTGCTTTTGGGGGTGGCCTTTTCTCCTCCTGTAAATCATTGGTCCTACTGTGTGGCTTGCATACCTATGTCCATCTCTCTACCTGTTAATTCTACTCTAGCCCCTTGCTGACTGATTATATATATATATATATTCATGCTTTTATACATATGGCATTCAAAATGTTGAAAGATTCACAAGTAAAAGATGACTTGTTAATTTGTGATTTTTCTTAGTCACTATGCTCAGTCACATCTCTTCTGCTTTTGGGTTCTGGGAGGTATGGTTTTGCTGATGGGAAGGGGCACATTAAGCTGAAGAATCAAAGGTGAAACAAAACCTATCAAGAATTATAGCCTTCTGCTCACGTTCTGCTTCAAAAATAAGCGCATCAAATAGAGTTCTTGATCCTGTTCATCAATTAAAGTGCTGACCTCGGAGAAGCAAGACACAGACACCCGGAAGCCTCCGGAAGTCTAAAATAGTTAATAAGTAAATATATTAGGATAGCAACCCCGGACGCCACATATCCCATATGTGTGTTTGTGCAAACCCATCAATGTTGTGTAAACCCCGTGTCCCATGTTTGGCAGCTCCAGGCAGAGAATTTTTGTTTGCACTCGTGAGAGAAAAAGAAAGTCACCTCTCCACGCGCTCATTTGCATTTCCCTGGTGAAAGGCGCGCAGGTCTGCTCCTGGCCACCGATGTCCCGCCTTTAAGACCTTAGGGGCCGCTGCATCCTCTCAAGGCTCTATTTTGGGGCTCCATGATCTCATGCCCTCTGCAGACCACACAGCGATTCCAGGCTGGGCTACGCGGGGCGATTCCTGCAAGGGTTCGTAGGGTGCCACGATCGCGGGCGGGGACAGGGTTTGGGGTGGAAGTTAAAGACACGCCCACGTCAGGGACCCAAAATAGCCCACGCGCCCAGGGCCCGAAATCAGACAGGAAGCCAAATACCCGGGGCGTTGAGCGGCTCGGGCCGGAGCGTCGGCCAGGGCTGGGAGCCAAGGGTCCGGCGGGGGCGGCGCGGCGCGGGGCGGGGCGGGGCTGCGAGCCTATTAAAGCTCAGCCCGCGGGGGCAGAGCGGGGCGATGGAGCGCGACGGCGACCAGGCAGGGCACGGGCCCCGGCAGGGGCCAGCGGGAAACGGCCGCGAGCCCGAGTCTCCAGCCGCGGCTTCGCTGCTGGCGCCCATGGACCTAGGAGAGGAGCCTCTGGAGAAGGCGGAGCGCGCTCGCACCGCCAAAGACCCCAACACCTACAAAGTGCTGTCGCTGGTAGGTCGGTGCTTGCTGCTACCCGACACCCGGGAGGGAGCGAGAGCGAGCAGAGAAAAGGGTCAGCACCCGGCGGCACACCGGAGAGCGGGAGCGCCTCCTGCGCCAGCACCGGGTGACCTGTAGGGTCCATACCCCTCGCCCAGCTGGAACAGGCTGCTAAAATAGTCACCTTGAAATACCGTCCTCTTCTCTCAGAGAATACGGATATTTAGAGGCGGAAACAAATGATCAGCTGGTCTTAGGATAGCGCAGCGATGTCTGTAGCCTTTTAGGTGGTCTAGGTCAGGGTACAGGTGGTGCTCCTGGCTGTAGATGAATTTATTCCAGTTGAAAGATTTATCACAGCTTTTGAAAGTATCAGGAACTTGAGAAAACACCCATGTTTGGCTCTGTAGTGGTACTTCCAGGCAGTTGTTTAGAAGCCTCATCGATATTCATGTTTATGTGACTGGGAAGAGGCCTGGATTCATTGCCCACTCTTTGAACCACAGACAGCTCTGTTTGTGTTGCCCCGCACAGCTGCCTGCTATAGCCCGCTATTCTGTTAGGACAGTTGTAGAATCCACAGCCAACTTCTGGAAACAGGAGGCCGATTTTCACTCCCGATCTTCCTTGGGTCAGAAAGGCTGAGTCCTGTGGTCTTTCTAAGTTTTGGTGGGGTTTTCCATTATTCTTCCCAAGCTCAGTTTTGTCGTGTTAAAAAGAGAGCACATAGCATAGTTTCAATGGGACTGGATGTGGGAAATGAATTCAGAACCGAAGGAGACTGTATTTATTTTATGTGCAAACCACAGCTTTCTGTGGATAGCGCACTCTAAAACATACTCTTACACGTTTTGGCTTCAGCACTGTTGTGTTGAAAAATCTCCTTTCCGATATATATATATATATATATATATATGAACTGGAGGTGTCATTACATTGCTTTGGGACTATATAATCTCCTTTCTGACATTTCCATTTCCACGGTTCTTACCATAGCACTTTGAGAAACAGAATTCCTAGACTTAAGAGATGGTGTCATATCCTTAGTTTTTTAAAAATAAGTCTGAGGTTCAAAGGAGAAGTCTCCCAAACCACAGGCTGCATTATCCCAGGGTATAATTTTGTATCCTATGTCACTCATATGATATTGATGGGCATTTATTTAGTTTGAGTCTAGTAAGTCTTTTTGCTGTATGTTTTTTAATGGAAGATCGTAGGTGTTACAGGACTACTTAGATTACTGAGTATCAGTACCCTTAGCTACTATGAAATACTCAATAAAGACACACTGAATATCTATGAAATGTTTATAACTCACCATAAGTCTTTAAAGGGTTTCCAGTTATTGACTTCAGTTTTAGGCCCACAATAGATGTCAGCACAGGTCCACCTTTAGAACAGAGTTTTCACTCTGACACCTGCAGTTGGTTGGTTGGCTAGCATTCCATCATTACAAATGGCTCTGATGGCACACCTCAGAAATTGTCACGCGTGTGCCCTAGAATTTCCTCAAACAGGTGAGTATTTGGTATATTTGGATATGGCATATTTTATGAGTTAGAACAAATCTTTGTCTCATAATTTTTAGATATTTATTTATTTTTAGTTTATGTGTATGACTGTTTAGCGCATATATATGTATACACACACACACACGTATGTGTGTGTGTGTGTGTGTGTGTGTGCTACATCCCCACTCCAGCTGTCCAGTGTTCTCAGTAGAGGCCCAAAGCAATGTAATGGTACTTCCAGTTCCATTGTGCCAACGTAGTTCATCACAGCCAGGGAATGCTAACACCCGTCACAGAGGACATTGACAGCAGTGCATGTTTTCATCTCTTGCTGTTTCTCTCTTCTTGCTTTTCCTCTGCAAGCAGCCCTGTGATTATCCTGTCCAATTAGAATCTTGGGGCCAGGGAGTTGTCAAATTCCTTTGAGGGACTGTGTGTGTGTGTGTGTGTGTGTGTGTGTGTGTGTGTGTGTGTTTGTATACCTATACCTTGTATGTGTGTGCTTGGTACCCAAGGAGGATGTCAGATTCCTTGGAACTGTAGTTTACAGATGGTTATGAGCCACCGTGTGGGTGCTGGGAACTAAACCTGTGTCCCCTGCAAGAGCAGCAAGGTCCTTCCCTGCTGTGCCATCTCCCCAGCGCCAGCTTCATATATTTTGATGGTCTACTGAGAGACATAGAATATCAGCCGCTTGGTTTCTCACCGGAGTTCAGGACCGAGCTGGAAGTGAAACCTACTGTTTCTCTTTTCCTCCTCTACTTTAATAACCCTCTATCAGAAGCCCTCAGAGGAATTTGACAACTGTCATCAAAGAGCTCTGGGATGTGTTTTCTAGAGACAGCCATAATTATTGGATTTATCTTGTTTATTTTTTCAGATTAAGCATCAGCACATTTTGTATGACGCTGAAGAATCAGGTTGGACTAATTGCATCCTGGGGTTAGGATCAGGGAGGCCCCCACTCCCTGGCCCCAGGATTCTAATCGGACAGGATAATCACAGGGCTGCTTGCAGAGGGCGGATGAAGCAGTGGCGATATGATTGTGTGCTTTTCTCAGGTTTTCTCTTATTAGTGAAAAGAATGTAGTTACATCAGAGTAAACGATGAAAGGGGGATCTTGTCCTAGCCTTGCTTGCCTGTGTGTCGCTTCATCTCAGGACTTTGGGCAGTGGTAAGGATTCTGCCTAGGTATCAGCAGGACTAAGGAAACAGCAAGAGAGAAAAAACAAGCTCTGCTTTCAGTGTCCTCCGTGATGTGTCTTAGTATCCCTGGCTGTGATGAACTACGTTGGCAATTAAGTTGCCAAGGGAAAAGGCTGAGCAGATCAGAGTACTGAGATCAGGGTACCAGAGGTTCCGTTACATTGCTTTGGGCCTCTGCTGAGAACATTGGGTGCTGGAGTGGGGAATGAGGGTGGATAAGCAAACACAGATGGAGCTCAGGATCCCACAGTCCCCTCTGAGTGAACACCATCCGTGACCCGCGAATCCCCCACGAAGTAGATTCTCAAATCTACCACCTCCAATGGCACTGCCCTGCGGACTAAGAGTTTGAGCTCATGAAGCTTTGGGTAGATATTTGCAGTCTGAAGTATAGCAATGTTACATATGAGATGCCTTTGCTTGGTTCCAGATCAAGTTTGAACTGAAATATTCACTCATAAAGTTGGGCTCAGGCATCTATCTAAAATATCATTGCTCCCTTTTCTAGTTCTAAAAGGACTGGTAGCCTTTAAGTAGTTTGCAGTGTGTGCTCTAGTTAGGCCTTCTAAAGCACTACTGTTATGAATTTGTGATTTTCTTTTGTAATTATAAAGATAGAGATTGGCTCTATGGCACAGGCTTTGCTGTTGGTAGTGGTAACTGAAGACTGTTTTGACCTTTGCATTAAAGAGTTCTTTCTAAGAAGTAGAAGTTGACCTTGGTCTAGCTAGACTAGGGTGTGACAGGTTAATTCTCTAGCTTCCTTCCTCTTCCCATTATCCTACAGTGTTCATAATAACTCTCTCAATCAGGTTTGGATTGACATTATCCATTGATTTTCAAATTTAATATGTGCTTACTATGGTTTTTGCATTTTATTTCAAAATGACCAGGCTATCTCCAAAGCAAGAACAGTCTAAAATTTGTCTCTAAAGGTATTTGTTTCATATGCTCTAATACATACAGAGGATAGTGGAGCCCAGATTCATCATGTTTCTATTGGGTCTCTGACTGTACCTGACTCTCACCAGCATTTGGTTGGTTGAATGAATACACTACACACTTTATTTCTAGTTAGAATCATGGGAAGACAGAACACTCAGGTATAAAGTCAGAATGTGAGGAATCCAAACATGCTTGGCTCTTGGCTGTAACCTCTGGGGTAAGATAAAAACGGGGATAGTATTTGATTTGGATGACGGTGATGGAAGAAGGCATGAATGACCGGGATGAATGAGAACCAGCATACCTAAGCAGAGCCCATGCTAAGCCTGTGGTAATTTAGGTTCAGGATCAGAAATGTAACCTTGAGCTTTCTTCCCCATTGGCACATACAACTCAGGTGTGGCCAGACCAGGATATACAAAAAGGCCAAAACAAACCTCCCTCATTCACGCCAGGATTCTTGTGCTTTGGTGTCTTACTTGTCTTTCCCTGAATTCAGCAGTGGAGTCTCCTGCAGATGCTTTCCTCGGTCTTGTCTCCTGTTCCTGTCCTTTGCCTTGAGGTCTTGTTCCTCCTGACAGGCTCTATAGCCCAGTGTTTGTACCCTATGTAGTCGCTTTCTCAGGAACACAGCCATGGTCTCAACACCCCTTTTATTCCTCTTCTATTTCACTTTGCCTCTTCCCTGTCATTGAAACATCTTAATCATGACTCTGGACATAATGGCCATGTTGAACATGTTAACCGTGGGTAAGAGAGAGCTGGAGGCCACTAACCGTTCTAGAATAAGGACAGAAATTTCAGTTGCCAACTCCTTATTTTCCTCCAACTAGTTTTTCTTTTCCGGATACCAATATTTAAAATTAAAATAGTTTCATTTTATAGGCAGTATGGTTTTTTTTTGATAAGTACCATTGAAATCTCTCTGTCTCTGTCTCTCTTGTGTGTTTAAAGATTAGCAGATATATTTCATCTGTGTTATAGGTTTTAAGGACAAGCCACAGAACCTAGTCATGATTCATAACTTATC
The DNA here is from genome assembly GCA_036184795.1 of Tokudaia tokunoshimensis. Lineage (NCBI taxonomy): Eukaryota > Metazoa > Chordata > Mammalia > Rodentia > Muridae > Tokudaia > Tokudaia tokunoshimensis. The sequence continues at coordinate 55,804,457 of BTHU01000006.1, forward strand.
ACTTTTTGCAAGAGAGAGCAGCATTTATCATTTTTTTTGCAAGAGAGAGCAGCATTTCAAATTTTAACTTATCAATTAATAAGCTTTTGGAAGATAACAAAACTAGAGAACTGTCTCTGGATAAAATAAACTTGCTTCCATCAACCATGAAATATGTCCCCCTACTCCCCCCCTGCCTAGATGGTCAATAAAAACTTTGGGCTTTTGGAGTCAAGATAGAATATAGATTATTTATGTAAGCATAAATCTGCAAGGGAAGAATAGACAAGATGTTGATTCAACATGAGAAATACCTCACTGTCTAAATGAAAGTTATGCATTTACTAAGGAGAGAAAGAATCTAAGAAGGTTTTTCAAAACAGTGACAAGAATGTTGTATTAAATATTAACTGGAGCACGTGACCACAGTATTTTATTTAGCGAAGGCTTTAGGACAACAGTTGAATACAGTCTGGAGTAGCTGTTCTTTTCTCCTCTTGTTTTTCAGGAGAATTGGTGGAAATGTAGGTGGTAAAGTCTTGGTAGTTATACATGTTCATGCTGTGTAAGGAAGTTTCAAAAGCCTTTTCCCATATATTTTTATTGACCCGCAGCACATGACTACTGTATTAGGAAAACACAGTAATAGCCAGTTCTGTCTTACAGTTAAGGAAATAGGCACAGAGGAATTCTTTCAGGATTCTAGAATGTTTGTGTGCCTGGAGACAATCTGGGGTTGCCTTAAAGGCAGAGATTCCAGAGCTCTCAAGTTCTGATTTGGAAGGTCTGGAAGTTGTGGAATGCATCCAAGGACTGTGTGTGTGTGTGTGTGTGTGTGTGTGTGTGTGTGTGTGTGTGTGTGGTGTGGTGTGTGTGTGTGATGTAGGTGTATGCAAGTGTGTGTGTGTGAGTGTGTGTGTGTGAAAGAGAGAGAGAGAGAGAGAGAGAGAGAGAGAAGGGGGGAGAGAGAGGTCAGCTTGTTCTGTTGTTCCTCAGGTACCTTCCTCTTATGATTTAATAGGATTCCTTCAGTAGCCTAGGCTTCCTAGCAGTCTAAAGATCAGCCTATCCCTGTCTCCCCATCTATGGGGTTACAAGCACTTTCCTTTCCTTTCTTTTCCTTTCCTTTCCTTTCCTTTCTTTTCCCTTCCTTCCTTCATGGGTTCTAGGGACTGAAGACAGGTCCCTGCTCTGACACTGCAAGCTTGCACTAACTGAGCTATCCTTCCAGTCTGGCATGTGCCATTAATAGATAACTAAGGGTATTCGGGAGTCGACTGTTCCTTTTCTCCACTTCTAGAAATGTAGGTTGCTGAGCAAAATCCATGACATCAGTTAGAGGAAGACCTTAGCCCTAATCTCACCTCACCCTCTCTGTAGAGACCAAATGTCACATCCAGATGTATCACTTCTGACTACCCCAGTCTGTCACCTTCTTTCCTTTGTGATTTTCATAATGAATGATAGAAATCTAAGAGTTCCTCGCTAGTGTGTGATGTACAGATCGCTTACATGGTGAGATGCGTTTCTCTTGATAATTGGCTGGCTCACTTTTCCTAGGGATCCCACAATCTGGGTACTTTTAGTTACTCTTGATTCAGTAATTTGTGTGTGTGTGTGTGTGTGTGTTTCTAATATTCGTAACTGAGAGTGTCACTGCCTAATTTTCTCACTGTACTATATGACTTTGCAATTATTTAGCTGTCAAACATCCTCTCTAGCTGTGGTTTGGGAAACATAAAGAATGTTCTAGCTTGTTCCTGTGCAAGGCATTTTTGAGAAGAAATTTCTTTGTTTCTAAAGCTAGTTTCTTGTCTTGGAAAATTTGTTGGCATTAGCAGACACTTGTAATGGGCCATCTGAGACCTGTAGTCTCTTATAGAGATAACAAAACAGAGACTCAGTAATTTTTATGGTGACATTATATGTATTTCTCCCAAGTAGACTTTCACATTAATCTAGACCATCTTCATGAGATTTTAGATAAGTGTGCTTATAATTCAAAGGCAATACAGGTGGAGCAAAGTTTCAGCCAGAATATTTAGCCAGCAGTTCTCAAAATGGGGTTAGCAGATTCTTGGGGGTTCCTTAAGGAACTTGCAGGGGGAAAGCTAGCTCAGAATCATCATCATCATCATCATCAATCATCAATATCATCATCATCATCATCAACAACAACAATAACAACAATGAGGTTTCACTATGTCTCCCTGGTTATTTTGGAAGTTCCTGTGTAGACCAGGTTGTCCTCAAACTCATAGAAATCCCTAATGCCTCTACCTCCCGAGTGTTGGGATTAAAAGGTGGTTGCATCACACTCAGCACAAATCAGTCTTACCTTAATAGAACAAGAAGATGTTCCATGCCCTTTTGCCATGTTGGTTTTGGGTGATGGTGTCTTAGTGTAATGGAGTGAATGATGCCGATGGTGCCTTGGTGGAAGGAGGTTAAGGCAGTGTGCATCACAACTAGTTTTAAGGTCATCCCCAATTAGTGCACAAATGAATGACGCTGTGACTATGGCTATTTAGTTTGGCTTTGACAATTCCTGAGGGGGGGGCACCTCTAATCTACTCTTGTAACTCCTGGTCTGGCCACCCCCCCCGGCTACCCCCCCAGCACTGTACCCCAGATTCTTGCTGTTTCTCCTGGTCACAGGCTCATGATCCATCTCCTCTCATGGTGACTTCCTCCTCCTCTTTTCCTTCTTCTTTCTTCTTTTCTTCTCTCTACCCCTAACCAGGTAACTCCAAACCCACCTACCTCTAATCCCTCCAGTAACTGTCTGTAGCCTATCTTATTTAACCAAAAGTTTAAGGAATAAGATTTGCACAACAAAAGTTTGTAATTCACTGGTAGGCCTAGGCCTTCAGGTACAAAATTTAGCATCATAACACATAGCATCAGACCAAACCTCCATAGCAATGGGCTCAATTGGACAAGTAGTCAATGACTTCTATTTAAACATCAACAATAACACCTCCCCCCCCAAAAAAAACCCTTAATGTCCTAGAGAGAGCCACAAACATGACCCTTATTATGCTGATTTTTATTAATTTTATTAATTTATTAATAATTCTAATTATTAAAGCTTAGCCATCATTCATTTTTCTGTAGGATGGAACTGAAAGTGCATATAACACACCAGCCATTGATGGAAGAACAGCAGTTTTCTGCCAGAAATGAGAGCCTGCAGTTAGGTTAAAACCAGATGGGTTCCCCTGTTGGGGGTGGGGGTGGCAATTTCCAAGCATGTGCCACCAGACCTGGCTTTTTTAATACAGGTCTTGTATGACAAGCAGTTTCCTTGGTGAGTGCTGAGTCTCCTCCTCAGCCTTTACCAGATTCCAACACTTCTCCACGCACAGCATTGTTCGGTCCTGTCAGTCTCTACCCTTTGTTGGAGGTGGAAAAGTCACGCCTCAGAAAAGGTTGAGAGATTATTTAAGATGACAGAAACGTGTAACTCTGTGGACCTCACCAGTGTGGTTGTTGGAGAATAGTTTTAGAGTCAGACAGAATTAAGTTTAAACTAATATTGTGAGTAGCTGATTGAGTAAGAAAAGATTGTGTCCTGAATATCAATTTCTTTTCCTCAGCTGTGAAGCTAAACCCACCTCATGTATTGTTAAGAGAGTCAGATAATATGAGGTGGCACATTGTGTTCCCTGAGCACGTATTCTTTTTTGTTGTAGTTAATAGTGTGACCTTGTAACACCTCCGTGTCATCCCTTTGGAATTTGTAAGAAATCAAGTGTCACAGGCCCCACCCCAGACCTTCTGGGACATCATTTTGCATGTTAAAATTTGGAGTGTCCCAGCATACCACAGGTCTGAGGCCCAACAACTAGAGTTTTTGTTCCTGGAAATTCTAATCAATAATCTATCATGCCGTTGCTATCATGCATTAAACACAGCAAGCAAGACAAAAAAGCCAAGTAAGTGCCCACTGTGGCCTGGATTGTGGTGAACTGGGTTGTTCTGGTCCTACTTCTAATGGCCCATCTGCTTCCCTGGACTGCAGTGGGACAGGTGACAAGGAACTTAACTTGTCCCTTCAAGGCACAGTTTCCCTTTTACAGGGAACTAACTCACCGTGCCCTTGCCCGAGGCTCTTAGTTTAATTACCATCCTCACCCTGCTCTGACTTGCCCCTTAATTGCTGTTTATTGCTCCAAGTACAGCCAAGTTTCTGCTATGGCCATCGGTATATAGCAGATGTTTTTCTGAGTCTGACTTTTATCTATTCAGACAATGTATTGATTTTTCTTTCAGCATGTGGTCAGGAGAGCTCTCTGGTTAAACTACAGCACAGTTAAAGGGCAGACACTTGACACAGCCAAGCAAGGGAGCTCTTAGCAGTACGCCTCAGGTGATGGTGAATCAGATTAAATATTCTTGGCACCGAGTTTGTTCTGTGATACTGCATTGTCCAAAAACATCGGTTTTCAATAGAATGCCACCTAGCATCATAGAGATTTGTTTCTGGGATTCCAGGAAGTGTAAATGAAATCTGTTCAGGTGGGAAGGTGTGGAGCACTGTGAATAGATAGACTCTCAATCTTAGCTATGTTCAGGTCACCCAGGAAATGACTACAAAGTGAATTGTTTATTTAAATACCATATACAGTCAGTTTAAAGGAAAGTGCTGTGAAGAACTCCAGCAGACACAGTATACATTCGTCATCTGGAAATGGAAAGAAAAAGCATGACTGGTTTTTCTGGAATGATTCAAGCAAAGTGAAGGGATCATGTAGAATGTAAACTAAGTGTTGTTATTCGATATTTGTTATTGGATAGTCTTTTCTCTCTGGACTCATTGCCAGTTAGAGAAACAAAGAAATCAAGATGTCTTTAACAAGTGTTTCAGCTCTGCTCACACAGCCTTCTGCTGCACTGGCTAGGAGATTTCCCCATATATTATATGTATGTATGTATGTATGTATGTATGTATGTATGTATGTAAGTATGTATCTATCTATCTATCTACCCACCTTCGATGTACCTACCTATTTCTGTCTGTCTGTCTTAGTTATGATTTTCATTGCTGTGAAGAGACACTATGACCACGGCAACTCTCGTAAAGGACAACATTTAATTGGTGCTGGCTTACAGATTCTGAGGTTCAGTCCATTATCATCAAGATGGGAGCATGGCAGCATTCAGGCAGGTATATCACAGGAGGAGCTGAGGGTTCTACGTCTTTATCTGAAGGCCTCTAGGAGAATACTGACTTCCAGGCCTCTAGGAAGAGATCCTCAAAGCTCACCCTCACAGTGACACACTTCCTCCAACAAGGCCACACCTACTCCAACAAGGCCACACCCACTCCAACAAGGCCACACCTACTCCAACAAGGCCACACCTATTCCAACAAGGCCACACTTCCTAAGGGCCAAGCATATTCAAACCTCCACATTATGTCTTTCTTTCTCTACATCCATCATATCTATCTATCATCTGTATATCAATCTATCCATCTACCATCCATCCATCTGCACAGTGTATATGTGTGTATACATGCATATAGAGGTCAGAGATCAATTTTTATATCATTCTTCAGGAGCTAGCCACCTTCCTAAGGATGGCTTTTATTAAGCTTACTTGTTTCCTTATATATGTTTTCCTTAACGTGTGTGTGTGTGTGTGTGTGTGTGTGTGTGTGTGTGTGTGTGTGTATCACTGCACACATGTGGTGTCAGAGAATAACTTCCTGGAGTCTGTTCTCTCCTTTCACCATGTGGATCCAAGAGATGGAACCTAGATCATGAGTCTGGACAGCCAGCACTGGTACCCACTGGAGCCATCTTGCTTGCTCCCACATGGTCCCTCACTGGAACCCAAGAATCTCTGACTCCTCCCCTTCAACCCTGGGACTATAGGCATATAGCACCATGTCTCGCGTGGTTGCTGGTGACTGAATTTGGTACCTCTGTAAGGGTCCACAATTCACCAAAGAATGATACCAGGACTCAAATAGTATGCAAAAGCAAAGATTGTTTTATTCTACATTACACAGGGACTGCAAGTCAAGGTAGTAGGATAAGAGGACTGGCCACGGAGGGCACAAAGGTGGTCAGCCAAGGAAACCAGCTGAACATGGACTCATAACCAACCCTGAGACTGTTCTATCTCTATTCTCCTGTCTTGTAGACTCTTTCTGACTAAGGCTGTGGATTCTTTGACCACCCCTGAGTGGTCAACATAGAAACAACATTTCTCACTTAAGGCCGCACAGCATCCTCCCTGCTGGAGGAACAGCAAGTCTAGGCCTCTTCTCTTCTGTAAGACTCCCTCTGTCAGGGAGGATAGGAATCCTGCAGGGCCATGATGGACTTTTACATCTCCTGTATATCTGCATCTATTGCCATTTATTGTATTTACAACCTCAGTTGTATTTACATCCTCAGTTGTATTTACAACCAGGTCATAAATGCATGGGGTAAGCCCTCTGGTATGAGCCCATCAAGCGTTCTCTGGGGACAGCATGTATCCTGAAATGGTGAGCGTTACAGAGGTGGGAATAGGCAAGTGGTACCTTACCTTATTTCCAATGTAGATTCCCTGTCTGGTAACCAACAGTTATGTGTTAAGTCCGGGGTGAGAGGAGTTAAGAACTAGCGTCCAATTGGCCTTCTTGCCAGCCATTGTGAACTTGATGATGGGGGTGTTGCATCACCCCCCGGGGGGTGCCCAGATAGTAAGGGGTCTCCCAGTTTATCCACTGGGCAGCATTAAAGTGGGAGTGGTATATCCACATCCTATCTCATCTATCCTAACAGCCATGGGCGTGGTCAGGATCACGGAGTGAGGTCCTTTCTAGAGAGGTTCCAGAGTCTTGTGGTTATGTATCTTAATCCAGACTTTGTCACCTGGTTCAAAGCAATGTGGGTTAGGGGAAGGAGCAGACTCATAAACCTGGCAGATGGCAGGCTAGAGTTGCTTCTGGACCCTATGAAGAGCTTCCAAGGATTTAGAAAACTTATGTTGGTCATATTCAGCTAAGATATCAGACTGGAGGTTAGGCAGAATGGGAGGGAGCCTCTCATATTGGATCTGAAAGGGGGTGAGACCTAAAGTATGGGGGGCGGTGTTCCTAGCCCTTTATAAGGCTTAAAGTAGGAGAGATGTCCAGTCACAGCCAGTTTCGAGAGTTAATTTGGTCAAGACCTCCTTCAGAAATTCCCATACTTGACTTCTGGTTGATGGAACTGAGATGCTAAGGATGGTTTGCTTCCAGGGTATCTGACAGCATGCATTGGCCAGACCCCCTTGAATATGTACCCCAGATAGGTGACCTCAAGCTGACAAAGCTGGGCCTTCTTAGCAGACATTTGGTAGCCAACTGACTCAGCTCCTGTAGCAGGTCTCCTGTGGCCTCCTGGCATGTTTCCAAGTGCCCCCCCCCAGGAGACACTCTATATACTGGAGTACAGTTATTTGGGGATATTCACCCAAGGCCTCATGCAGTGCCCTGTCCAAGATGGTGGGTAAGTTCTTGAATCCTTAAGGCAGGCCTGCCCATGTCAGTTGTCCCTTGAAGCCTCTCTTCAGATCTTGGCATTCAAAGCTAATAGAGGCTGGCTTTTTGGTGCTGAAACTTCCAATGGATGTCAGGGGCAGCTTGGTTAACAAAAGCCATGTTCACGGCTGACTGGTGCTCTTGGGTTTCTGTGTTAAAGGAAGTATAGGTCCTATAGGCTTCTAAAAGTCTTTCTAGATATTCCCTGGGGCTCTCATTCTTTCCCTGTACCACCTGGCTCACTTTAGATAAATTTGTGGGCCATTTGGAGACCTCTTGGAGGCCCCCCATCAGAATCTGGCCATAGACCTGGAGCCTCTCCTTACCTTCAGCAGTGTTAAAATCCCAGGTGGGTCAAAGTCAAAGGAAAGTCTCCATTGATATCAGCCTGGACTTGAGCTCCTGGAACCAATTTCCGGGCGGTTCCCACAATCTTCTTTCTTCTGTTGTGAAAAGGACCTGGAGCAGTTGCTGACAGTCATCTCAGGTGGGCAGGTGAACCAGCATGTCACCAGTGAGAGCTGATGGTCTTTCTACAATGGGGGATCTGCAAACTTCCAATCGTAAAGACCATTACTGGAAAATGGCACAAATGTCGCGAACTGAGATATAGACCTAGTCTCCTGAACTGCCAGGCTGAAGCTTGTCGTGGAATTTACTGTCTCACCTCATGCTTCAAGACACTTTACACAAGCTGGTAATATTCTGTCTCCTCTCCTCAGTTAACACCAGGCTCCCTGGAATCTCCCTCTGTGTAACCTCACACATGAAGTATCTCTTTGCTCCTCTCTGGCCTATCTCCCATGTCCCTAAAGCACTCCATTGCTATTAAATCATGTGGAGGCCACATTAGTGGTTAGGGGACAGACTTTGGAACCAGAATGCTGGGGTGTTGACTTTACCTCTGCCAACAACTGCTGTGTGTTCTGGGCAAGACCCCAACTTTCCTGTGTCTTAGTTTCCTCACCCGTATGAAAAGGGAGGACAGTTGCTACCTTTATGCCTGATAGACTCCAGATGCAGAATTTGTGTTTACTGTTCCTGTGGTGCTTTGTGATTTATTCCCTGAGAATTTGGAGCTCCTTGGGTGACCGTGTTGTGTGACTGTCTGTACTCTGGTGCTGCGTAGGAACCTGGAAGATATTCGCTTTGTTCTCACAGTCTACACCCGGGGGCCTACATAGCTGTCCAAGAATCACAAAAGGGAGTTATCAAGCGGCAGCTGTGGGAAGTGCTGCCCAGGAGCTGTATCCAGGGCAGAGGGTAGAGTGTAAGAAGATTGAGGTCTTGGCTTGAAGAGGCTTCTCTGAGGAGGCAGCAGGCCTGGAGAAAGGGATCTGAGGGGAGGCTGCAGCCTGAACAGAGGCCCTGGGAGAAAGGAGCATGTGACTCAGTCCTAGCCCTGGCATGCCTGCTGTGCAGAACGCCTTTTGAGACCTCTCACTCCCTCTCTCTCTCTGTCTGTCTGTCTCTCTGTCTCTCATGTGTGCTGTGTGTGTGTGTGTGTGTGGTGTGTGTGTGTGTGGTGTGGTGTGTGTGTGTTTGTGTGTCTATGGTGTGTGTGTGTGGTATATGGTGTGTGTGTGTGGTGTGGTGTGTGTGTGTGTGTGGTGTGTGTGTGTGGTATATGGTGTGTGTGTGTGGTATATGGTGTGTGTGTGTGTGTGTGGTATATGGTGTGTGTGTGTGTGTGTGGTATATGGTGTGTGTGTGTGTGGTATATGGTGTGTGTGTGTGTGTGTGTGTGGTGTGGTGTGTGTGTGTGTGGTATATGGTGTGTGTGTGGTGTGTGTGTCTGGTGTGGTGTGTATGTGGTGTGGGTTGTGTGTGTGTGTGTGTGTGTGTGTGTGTGTGTTCCAAGGCCAGTTGATCCTGGCAGGATCTTGCAGTCTGTCTGAAGGGTTTGGATTTTCCAGAGTGACTGGAAAGTACTGAAGTATTTTTCTGAGGGTTGTTTGTTTTTGTTTTCTTCTTTGGTATTAGCAACAAGATAAGGTCTGATTTACATTTTTAAAGATCATTTTAGTATTAGCAATAGGAATAAACTGAAGAGTGGGCATAGAAAGATACACTGCCTTATTTCTATTTTGGGACCGCTTTGTAACTTCTCCCCTATGGGGTGGGTACATGAGGTTATTATGTTAACATTCTAATGAATTAATATTAAATACAGTAAAAATTCATTACCTGAGCCAATGTACAGTACTAAGTTTTACTACAACATTGAGATTTACAGGTATAGAGAACATTTCTGTTGTCTTAAAATTTCTATTGGACAGCAACTGTGATGTCATACAGGTTTTGCTTGTGTAATGTGCGAATCAAACCCTGGGCCTTGTACACACTAGGTAAACAGTCTGCCACTAAGCCACAGCCCCAAAGTTCTTTTTATTTCTAACCCTTTATTGAATAATAATAATAATAATAATAATAATAACAATAACAACGTATAACACTTGTTAGAGATACATTTACTAAGAGAACAAAACAAAAGGGTTTAGCATAAATGTTCTTCTAAAAATACTTTTGAGATTCTTTACCCACATGTACGTGTATAATTAAATTGACTGAAGTCATAATAAACATGTTAAAAGTTATTATGCTTGGAAAACTGTCATCCTTCCCTAATTATAAACCCACATATCCATTACCTGTTCGTAAATTCTGTCCCTCCGTTGTCAGTGTCATTGTGATGGAGCAACTGCTCGGCCTTTCTGAAAGGTTAAAGGTTGTTTGATCTTCCTTTATACTGTTGCCAGTAAAAAGAAAAAAAAATAACTGCAATTTATTTGACTTTCTCTCTGTTTCTATTGAGTCTTTTTCATTATTAATTGCATTTGTCTTTTGGCCATTTCATACATGTATATAATACACTCTGGTTAATTTCACTTTCACCCTCCTGCCTGCCTCCCATACCCCACAATCACTCCACACTCCTCCCTGCAAATCCCTTTCTCACATACCTGGCTTTTTGTCTTGTGACTTCTTCGCTTAACCAGAAGGTCTGTGTGACCAGGGGCTTGGAACTGTTCACTGGAACCTGGTGGGCACACACTGAAGACCACAGTGACTCCTCTCCATCAATCCGTTGCTAGTCAGTGAATAGCAGTAGAGAGGTGTAGGGTCTCCTGTGCCCCTGATACCATACTCTGCACCCCCATAATTTATTTCTTTTCACTTTCCTCTAGTCTCCTGCCATTATTTTCCATTGGCTTATTCTGGCTTGAGTCAGGGAGCCTGGGTAGTGGGGCCAGGAAGGGTCATTTCTCTTCAGCTCCAGGTCAGCAGGAAGCAGTGTTACAGCTTTGGTATCCTTGGCAAACAAAACTAGAGACAGACGTAGCTCTAGACCTTTGTGCTCGGGTGTGCAGGGTCTGCTCATGGGGAACGAAGCATGTAGGACTGTGCAGATGGCGAAGGTGAGCTCTGATGCCCTGTGGATGGCCGGCAGGAGCCATGTTCAGTGGACACATTTGCTACACCATGTACTGCCCTCAATTAAAATAACCCTTTGAGGTTGTGCAAGAAGGATCAGCTCTCTCAGGAAGAGTGTGTGACTCTATGACATTCTTCAGCCAAGGCAATCCCCTTAGGAGACTACTCCCAACAGCTGGAGTAAAATTCCTTCAGCTCTGGAGACCACTCCCAACAGCTGGTGTGGAATAACTTCAGCTCTGAACACTTCAATTGGAGTGTCCAGTGCTGGCCAGAGTGTTCAGTACACTTAGGAAAAAGATGTGAAAATCAAGTCTACACACTGATCACACATTGCTGAAATACATAAACATTCAAACATTCAACTTGTTTTTTTCCACATAACAAAACCATAGATTATTTATCATTTCCATACTCCAACTGTCAATCCCCAAGAAATTAAAATATACAGATATTTAAAACTATTCATTAATAAACAAATGATTAAAAATCATGTTATATGCAAAGAGATGAATCAATACTACATGTAGAATAATTTCTTAGTTATGTCTTCACAGCTATGGTAGAATATTAATACATTTCAAGAAATGAAAATAGACCAAAGGTTTTAAGCAAAAATGGAAAATTGTAGAGTAATTCCAAATTTTTCTGATTTCCCAGTTCCCCAATAAATACTCTACTTTTATAACAGTTTTAGATTTACAGAAAACTTGTAAACCCTTCCCTGTGGCTGACAGAAACAAGCACAATTGCCAGGGCCCCCTTCTCTTGTCTTTATTCTTCTAGGACTCCCTCCAGGAATGACAGATTACACTGAAGATTTCTACCCCGGCTCCTCCACCTAAATGTCTCAGACTTTCCTTGATTTTGATGACTTGGACAGTCTGGAGAGGATTGCCTTATTTTTTGGAGTGTTTCTCATTTAGGATTTATCTGATATATTCCTCATGATTAGACTTGAATAGTGAAGTTTTAGGAGGCAGTCTGAGGGTTAAAGTGTTCTTTTATACATCATGCATATTAATGTGACCTATCCTCCAGGTACTTTTTGTTTTTCTATAAAGACAGTCTTCTTATCCCCTTTGGTCCATTTTCATATTATTCCTTTGGAAGAAAGATGTTTATTACCTTCTGCCTCCCGAGCGCTGGGGTTACAGGTGTTTGCCACCGTACCTGGCCATATGTCACTTTGATCACTGGATGTCAGAATTAACTAAGTTAGAGGAAGTTCAGATGCATGTCTGCAACTACAGAACTGTGTCTACCTAGAGATGGCATCAGAATCACAGCTTAAGGTGTGACTTAAGACACAGCTTTAGTCTCCAAAATCGAACCCCCTTCTGGTTTGCCTGTTTGTTTAAACCTCAATTTGTTGTAAGCCTCAAGCTGCTTTTACCCTGACTGGCTCCCAGGTTCCTTGGCTTCAAGCAATTTTCTCGAGGGGCTCACGTATCTTAAAGAAACACATTTATAGCTATTATAAAGAATATTGCTGAAGGATGCGGATGCGGATGAAGAGATGTGTGAGGCAAGGTGTGTGAGAAGAGGGTAGGGATTTTGTGCCCTCTGTGCTCCCTCTTACCAGGAATCTGCATGTGTTGAGCTGTCTGGACCCTGCCCATTGGATTCACAGCTGAGAGCTTAGTCTCCAAAAACTGTACCTAGTTCCACTTTACCTGTTGTAAGCCTCAAGTTGTTTTTACCCTGTGGATGACTGTAAGTCAGGATTCTCCCAGTCTCTTTGTCTTGGAAGCTCTCTGTATTTTAATGGAGACTTCACTTCCTACATGATTGAGGCATGTTGAACTCTGACAAAAGGGGGAGCATCTATCGATAATACACTGACGTGGACATCCAACAAGCCTTGCTGAGGCTATTCTCTGGCCTCTTTCTACAGCATTCCTGTCTTCAAAGTAGGAATGAGGTTGCCTTACTCCAGGGCAGGTAAGACACTCCTTGTGTCTTATTGTCCACTATCAGGCAAGGGAAGGCCTCATGATTTCTTTATGGCTAGTTACTGACAGAAAGATTAGTGTTTCAGTGACCTGCTCTGGGGAAGAGAAATACTAGTTTCTGAAGGCTTCTAAGACAGTATTAATGGACAAAGGCTGAAATCAGTATGAATATGGGTACATTTACTATCACACATTGTTGGCAAATTTTTGCTGTTATCACTTTGCTCCAATAAATGTCTCTTTATGTGCATATCTTTGTGTGTTTATGTGAATATCAGGTAAATCAATAGCATCGGAATCATAAGGTAAAAGATGTCCCATTTTGAGTTTTGATTCAGTGATCGTCTCCTGACGCATTTGTGAAGATGTGATGAAGATGCTCCTGACTCATCTCTGCTGCCCGTTCCGCGTTATCAGTCTTTTTGGTGCTTGTTAATGTTGATTTATAGCTTTTGGCTTTTTTAAAAAATTAACATTTCTTTGTTTGTGTAGGCGTATGGGATAGGAGACAACTTCTGGGAGTCAGTTCTCCCTCCACCACTAGGGTCTGAGTGTCAAACTCAAGGTCTCAAGCTTGGGCCAGCTCCTCTATCACCAAGCTGTCTCACTGGTCCTAGATTTTTACCTTAAATGAAAGCAAATACTATTTCTGGGTTTCGTTGTCACTCCCCCTCCTCCCATTTTAAAACAATTTGGTAACACTTCACTTTATATCTTTAAAAACGTCATTTTTATTTTTATTTATGTGTATACGTGTTGGTATGTACCTGAGGTTCCTTTGGAGGCCAGTAGAAGGTGTTGGGTTTCTAGGAGCTGAAGTTACAGGCAGGTATGAGCTCACCCTTATGGGAACATCTACAGATAACGCGGTGAATGTGAGCACCCAGCAAGCCTGGCCTTTTTCTACAGCATTTCTTCCTTCAAAGTAGGAGTGAGATTGCTTTTCTCCAGGGTAGGAATGAGGAGTGTCTTGTGGTCCACGATCAGACAAGGGAAGGACACATGATTTCTTCATGAACTTGTCTCCTAGGTGAGCATTCTCAGGTACTAAGCCATCTCTTCAGACTCTCATTTTATATCTTTAACTTTTTTCTTCATCTACCATTTTATTTTTTTTAATAAGGAATTCCTTCTACTAGACACCCCTCCCCCTAAGCTCACTGTGTTAAAAAATGTTACATTTATTTATTCATGTGTAGGTGACACTAACCTGTCACAGCTTGTGCATGGCAGTCAGAGTACAGCTTGTGGGAGTCAGTTCTTTTCATCCACTGTGTGGGTCTAGAGGATTGAATCTGGGATATCAAGCTTGCTGGGAAGTGCCTTTACCCATCGAGCCATCTTGCCAGCCCCAAATCTCTTTTATTAGGTAATTCTTCTTCAGGATCAGAAGTAAATAGACTATGTAAAGAAAGGTCACAAAAAATATTTTGTTATCCAAAAAGTTCTATTGAAGACAAAAGACAGTTAAATTATCAGAGCAAGAATACACTGGTGACATTTACTGATTCCGTGATCGATCCAGGGTACCCACCCTTGTGGGCATAAAGCGAAGTTCTCCTGTGGGTGACCGCGTCTGCCTTGTACCTTCTAGCCATTTGAAGATTGATCCTGCTCTGCCTTTGTGGGGTTTCCTGCCCCTGGCAGAGTGCCTTCATGCTTGTGCCTCAGGCTTCAGTGAAGACATATGGGTCATGGAGGGATGACATCAAAGCTGAGTAGAGACTTTACACTCTCAGATGGACGATTTCTTCTCGGGCCTTTAACTTCAGAGAGAAATGGTCTGTGGGAGCACACAGGGAGCGACTGGAGGAGCCTTTGCTCACTGAGGCGGAGGCTAAAGACACTACTTATTCTTCTCTTTGAAGATACTTGGTACTTATTAAACACAAATGATTGAATACAAGAGGAGAGTAGATAACTCCATCCTCTGCACATCTCCCCACCAGATCTCTCATTTGAAAGACATGACAAAGGTGAGCTCCCAGTGACCTTCCTCTTCTGTGTCGGGGCTGATGCTCGAGGCCTCATAGTTTATTCCAGTGGCCCATGTTCAAGGAAGAGCCCTCACCCTTACAAGATATAAGAGGTTAAGTTATGGGGGAGAAGTAGACTCATAGGTAGTGCTGTATTATACCGGGGAGGGTGGTGGAAGGGCGCTTGTCACTCAGACTCATCACATCCTAATGTAGTTTGTGTCTTAGTTCAGCTTAGAGGTTTGTGGTTCCAATGGCCTTTGTGACTGCCCACAGTTCTGAGCTCTGTTAACTGGGTCTGGCTCTAATTTGAAGAATATGCTTATAGTTTAATTTGTATTGTTTCTTTTCTATTTTGTAAGGCTAACCTTTAAATTTGATATTTCCTTTTAACCGATCCTTCTCAAATCTTTTTACAATTATAATTTTCGACTCCTTTGCTTTCTGAATGGAAGGCCTTGAGTCCTTTCAAGTGTAAATTTACCAGAGTAGTTCATCAAAAAGCAAAGATATAGTAGTGTAGGTGTTGGCTTAAGTACCCAAGGTGCCAACACCTTTGTTTTTTTTTTTTTGATCCTTAATTGCAGTTTATAATCTGATAGAGCTCTGTCTGCAAGACCAGTCCAGCCAACTGTGTGTGTTTAGTTAGTAAATAAATGCTTGCTTGGGATTTTCTGTTGTCAGGTTTCCATTAGCTTCGGGCTTCGGCTCCATGATCTTTACTCCTGAGGGGTAGGCTTGGGAAAGTTGAAAGTCAACCAACTCTATTTTGTTCAACGTTTGTGATTGTTCTTTCAGAAGACTCTCTGGGTGGCCTGGTTCTCTCAGTATCTGGGTTGCTCTCCTTGGGAACTCTGATTTACCTCTAGCCCCAGGCATGTCTGGAAACTTCTTCTGTGTTATGTTCAGGGCTTGGCCCTTTCATAGATAGAAAAATGAAACGAAACAGAAGCCAGAAGATGTCCCAGTGATCCTGAAAAGCATTCCTAGGCCTCACGGCTGCCAGTTTTCTAGAAGTTGCCATAATGTAAGCCCCAGGAGGCACTGACTTGGTTCTATTCCCTGGTCTGTACACACAGTGGGAGTGTTGTCCAGGGAAGTACTGATTCAGTAAATTGGCTTCGAACCATCCTGTCTGAAGCTGGGGCTCTTTTTGCCAGGCAGGTGTGTACTCTTTCAGCGTTAGTGTTTGGGGGGATCCAAGCGTGAGGTTTGCCCAGCTGATGTGCCTGTTCAGGCTTTCGGCCTCTTTCTCCCATTTCCAGTAACATGAGTACCTTAACAGACAATCCCACTGTAGCTCAGGAAGATCTTCAGTGAGTATCTTCACACCCGATTCCACTCTAGCTGGGGAGGGTCTACCGATAAGTCACACAACGGAAGAGAGGTGTCCACGTGTGGGTAATAGACTCAAAGGGCATCAGCACCTGCCTCGATAGAGCTTCAGAGGAAGATTATAATATATGCTGGAACTTCACAATATTTAGACGATCTCCAGTGAAACGTTAGCCTTTGAATGTGCTCTAGAAGTTGGATTTACTTCCCTCTAGATACCACCCCAGTGGAGGAGTCCTGGGAAGACTAAAATGTTGCTGAGGTCTGAGTTCTTTCAGGGTTGGGTTTATTTTGTTTTTTAATAATTTCTCTTGCAGTGTGTTCTAAGGTAAGAGGTCTCATAGGCAATGATCCATTTCCATGAAATATCAGCATCCTTTTTCCCCTGTTACGCTTGGATGGCAGATACAACAGTCGTCCATTTCCAGACTTTTTTTTTTATGTATTTATTGTTGATATTCTTTATGTGGGTCAGGCATAAAAACACTTAACAAATGGGCCAACTGGGTCAAGTGAAATTTGGGAAAAGGGGTAGTTCTGCTTTTCCCAAATTATGTTTTTATTCTGCCACTGCTTGCTGGTTTTCTGCTTGGGGGTTTAATGTGTGCAAGGCGCCTTGGTAGGTGTGGAAAGCACAGAAGTAAATAAATACGTCTATAGCTGCCTGGAGCTCACAGTCAGAGACAGGCAAATAAACAAACCCATGTCTGAGGTCTGGGTTCCTGTAACCTAAGGAGGAGACTTTGGTTCAGAGGAGCAAAGAGCAGAGCCCATCCAAAGTGAGGCAGACACGCCAAGACTTCATCTTGGTGTGAGACCATGCAGATTCACACCATGGCCTTCCAGGATTCTACTGAAAGACTTTTCTAGAAGTTTCTAGAACAACCCATTTGTGTTACTTCCATAGCTAAAGGCTTCAAGATCTCCCATCTCCAGGTCTCTTCCACAACCTCTGTGCTGCACTTCTTACTGAATTTCTGTCTTGCCACTTTTACATTAAACTCCATGATCCTTGGAGAATTCCTCATTTCTCTAGAGTTCAGTTTACTTAAACAGGTACAATCATCATAATCACTCTGAGAGTGCTCTTGGGAGGATTAAGTGACTCAATATAAAAGTCTAGAGAACATTAGGATGTGCTGTGGAAGTGACAGGTGTTATTGTTATCTTCTCAGAGTCTATACCTGCATGGGGCTTCTGGAGACCCTGTAGCATGTACTGTGATTCTGTTGGTTAACTGTGAGGCTACTTCTTGCTAGTTTGTGCTTTTCTCATTAATGTGAGGCTTCTTCTGGAGTTGTTCTCACTAGACTGTTGCTCTGAGATGAAGGATTTCACTACAGTACCTTCTGTTTGCTTTGTTTTTGTGTTTCTTTGTTGAACCTTATTTCGTCACACACTGCAGACAGATAAACACTTGTTCATTGATAGAGAAGGAAATTACTTTTCCCCTCCAAATATCTTTTTGTGGCCTTGTTACCTCTCCTTTTGGCTCTCCACAGGGTTGAGGCTACCAATATGTTAGCATCTTTTGTGATTTTCTACTGTAGCTCTTGTCAAATTCTGTTGTGTTAATTTATTTTAATGTCCACTACCCCCCATTTTATATCTTCATAGGTTCAGAGTTGCTTCCATTGTGGTACTGACCGTCAGAGCAGGGAATACACACAAGTAGGCATTCACATCTTGGTGAATATTTGATAAAAAAAAAAGAATGGTGAAAATTAAAATAAAGGTAATATGGAGCTGGCAAGACGGCCCAGTGGGAACAGGCACTTGCTACCTAGCTTAAACAGCTGGGTTCAACCCTAGGGACCCACTTGTGGAAGCTGAGAACTGACCCCCATGTGTGTGCATGTACACACACACACACACACACACACACACACACGCTAAATTATAGGTAAATGTAATATAAAATTAATACTAGTGTGCTTGAAGAACTCTGTGAGAAAAATGAGGTTTGTAAAAATATCTGGGTTTTTTGTCTCATTTAATGTCAAAGAAAAACCTAATGATTTATATTTAGCTAAGGACTCTTATTAAACAAGCAGGAAGCTTATATATATATATATCCTTTAACATGGAGGCAAAACATTTCAACAACTTTGTTTTGTTACTTCATGCATTTCAGATTTCCAGGAAATATTTTTCTATAATTTTCAAGAAACCATCAAAATACAAATTGAGCTATTCAAGTTATAAATTGATAATATCAAAATATAAAAGTGTCTGGATAGTTTCAGAGGTAAACACAGATTGATGAGGGGTTAGAGAGGTGGACCTGGGTTCAGTTCCCAGTATGCTCATGGTCCTCACAACCATTTGTAACTTCAGAGAACTGGTGTCATCTTCTGGTCCCCATGGGCATCAGGGTGCATATGTACACATGCAGGTGATACACTCCCACACATAATAAAGAATATTAAAATAAATGGTGGGAAGACTTTGACCGCAGATGAATCTATGTTGAGAAGAAAAACTGTGTCAGGGTTCACAGTTTTGAAAATGTTCCAGGGAAATTTTCCACTAAAATGATCTCAACTAGGTGTGTTATGATAGAATGAAAGACACTGCAAATTTAGTTTTTTTGTGTGGATATAAAGATGCATGAAGAACATTTTGTCATGTATATATGTTTTAATCCTGTGCCACACATTATATTATAAAATATAATTACAAGGAACTTAATTTTTGACAATGTAGAGCTAATTATGAAAAGAGAAGTGTACACTTTCTGGTAGTTAATAAGTGGGCAGGGCGTCACATATACACGGTTACTTGTTAAATGGTTAAACCAATGGGCACAGTTTAAATGGTGACTTACAATCAACTCTTTCCACCCTGTCCTTTTTTCTCCATTTCTCCCACACAAGTGCTCAAGTCTGCTTGATCCTGTCTAGCTATTCCACCCACGCTTTGACTCCCAAGTCTGTGTTTCTGCTTTGTTGATTCTCCCTTCCCAGTTCCTAGGCCGTGCCAAGTTTTCAGCCAGTTTCCCACCCCATCCTAGACTTTCATGCCATTAAGGTCCATTGTCATCTAGATAGGTCACGCTGGGCTGCCGGAACCTGAGGGTTGTTCCCTTTCTGTTCCCTGGCCACTTGGTCATTTTCATATCTGTCTTTACTTCTGCCCTTCCCCATGGTGCAGTCCACATCCGGTTCATCACACCAGAGCTCCGCCATGACTCCCTCAACCCCCAATTGTGCTCCCTGCTTGACTGACCTTGAATGGCTTCTGCTTCCTATCACCCAGGCTCTTGGCATATGAGTGGATCTTTTACTTTTTTTTTCTTTTTAAATTTTGCTCAGTCTTCTGTCACATCTGTCTCTGGGGCTAACTCCTGGAGATGCTTCCACAGTACAGAACAGAATGTGACTTTTTTTTTAAAGATTTATTTATTTATGAGTATACTGCAGCTGTCTTCAGACACACCAGAAGAGGGCGTCAGATCCCATTACAGATGGTTGCGAGCCACCATGTGGTTGCTGGGAGTTGAACTCAGGACCTCTGGAAAAGCCGTCAGTACTCTTAACCACTGAGCCATCTCTCCTGCCCTGAACAAGACTTTTTGAAGCAGTTTTTCTGTTCTGTTCTTTTGTGTGTTGAGTACAGTTTTGAAGTAATTGTGCTCAGATAATCATTGCCTGCCTTTAGCTGTTTAGGCAGTGCTGCTTTCCTAGTTCTCTGGTACGTACAATTTCACTTGCCGTGGTTTAATTAGATAACACTGGCTTGCCAACAACATTGTTTTGAGATTTAGGTGTATTGACATTGAGTAATTGCATGAAATACTAACTTTGTTGCTAGCCCAGTAGTGGGCAGGGAACTACAGATGTGGATCATCAGAAGCCAGTCCTAGCGTGCATTTCAGAGTCTGTCAGTGATTGGTCGATAGGCACCTGTCAGTCAGTTCAGGCATAGATAGCAACATGTGTTTGTGATGCTACCTTGGCAACCAGGGTTGTGCCTATGTGACGTTCTATAACAGTCTGTAAATGAAAAGGCAGTTGATTGATAAAGCAAGTACAGAAATGAGCAGAAAAATGATAGTGCTGGAATCGAAATTCAAACAAAATGTAGATGGAGTTTTGGAGGGCGTGGCGTATGTGAGACTGTTGACATTACCACAGTTTGGATGAAGACTGGAAGGCAGAGGAATGGCGTGAAGGCTGCTGCATGGGCGTATATGAGAGAGTGCCTGTACCCATAAGAATGGGGAACCCTAGGAAAATCTACAGTAAAGTCATTAGTGAGGGATCACAGGGGATAGCAGTGTGAACTTAGGAAGGAAAAAGGACTCTTCAGAGCACAGAAGCGATCTTTATTTTGTATCGTAAGTTATGCAAAGAATGGGAGGGGAGCAGGCACGTAAGTCTAAACTGCTCTAGATGTATTCTATAAAACAGACTTTAGTTCTCTACTGCTTATGTTTGCAACTACAGTGTGTGAAATATAGATCAGCACTTCTGCTAATTTATCCTCTATGCAGATAGTTTGCAGCAAAAGAGATTTTGATGCTTTGAATAGATGTGTGCTAATTGCTTTTCTGTAGCATCCCATATTTATGTCACCATATAAACAGTTCCAGAGAATTTCATCAGTACCTTTTCTGATACTTGATTTTGTTTCCTTTGTCCTTAGATAGTTACTATTCATGTCTTCCTCTAATAAGCTCCCACTTTTATGGATATGTTAATAGTTATACCAAGTATATGCAAGACTATACATATACAAATAGAAGATATACAAATATATACAGTATCTCAATGGATACCTGAAACTGGGGTAGTACTGGATTCTATATCTTTATCATCTATATAGTTATATTTATATCTATCTATGTATCATTTATATACCAGTCTATCTATCTTATATTTGTCTCTCTATTCATCCACCTAATAAAGACTAACTTAAAAAGTAGACAATATTTACATTGAAACTAATAAAATAACAATCAAAACAATAATAAAACAGCCATAACAATGTAATGTCATAACAAAGTTATGGGAATTTGATTCTTCTCAAAATATCTCTTTGTATTGTCCTCATCTTGCTTGTGATGAGATACTGCAAGGTGCATAGAGGAGGCTCTGGGACATGGCCTTAGGCTGCTGTCACGGGTTCCCTGAATGCAAGCACTACAGTACTATGTCAGGGTATCTGAAAGCTCTGGATACTCATCAAACTGACAGTGCACACAGCATAGATACATAAGAAAAAAATGATGCATGTCTAGGGAGAGAGCACAAATGACACATTCTGTGACTACCCTAGAACAGTGTACGATTTAAAAAAATTGTTATTTCTGCAATTTTCCTTTTAATGTTTTCCGATGATGGTTGACTGTGGGTAACTCTAATTGGAAGGTGAAGGCACTCATAAAGGGAGACTGCTAAGTCTATGTCTGTGTCTATGCTATGTTACGTTTTTGTCTTCGCTGTCCCTCTCAGGCTCCCAAGCTCCAGGAGGTAGCACTTACTCTTCCTTTAGTCACATAGCACTTTTGCTTACAATCCATTCTCCGAATGGTGAAGTGCCCTCGGAGCTGACATTCCACGGTGCTCTGAACGAAATGCCAACTTGAAAAAGGTGGGCAGGGGATTGTTTTGTGAATATTTTTCTCCTTTGTCTTCAGACTATCAAAACTTCTTATTGATGTTAGGGGTTCCAAGCTCAGTCATTTTAAATATTAAAGGCAGGAATCATGGGGAGGGAGAAGGTGAGAAAACAGAAACCCTGAGAGGAACTTGAGAGATTGTTACAGTCCTGCTCTCTACTTTTATAGAAGAATAAGCAGATGCTTAGATCTCATGAGCTACTCCTTCAGCTACTACTCATGTCAGCTCATGGCAATGTTGTGGCCCAGTGGTCATGCCCACGGCCATGCATGGTACATCTGAGAGTGCTGAGTTAGGTTTAGGCTTGTGAGTTCACAGCTAAAAGAGGTCTGGAATGTTCCTAGATGGCAGTAGGAAGTGGAGTCTCTTAATGGATTTTCTTCTTTTAAGGATTACAACTTTCTTCTGGCTAATTCCTTTGTGTTAGCCAACTATTTCCCTCATTACATTATCTTTGGATGATTTAGAAAGTTGCTGACTGATGTTTATCACAATTTCAGAACAGGACTTAAATCACAAGTATGTGGTTTGAAATGTTCAAAAAATGAACCTGTCCCTGTGATCAGCTGCCACATCTGGAAACATCTTCACTAGCAAAGTCAGAAACGCTGAAAGGGATGAAGTTGGGGGAAACAGGAGGATGTCAGAAGACTCTAACGGTCTTTTTCTCTCCTTACAGGTTTTGTCAGTGTGTGTACTAACAACTATTCTTGGTTGTATATTTGGGTTGAAACCAAGCTGTGCCAAAGAAGGTAATTAATGTTGTGGGGTTCTGTGTGTCTGTGTGCCTGTGGATATACGTGGGTATGTGTGCCTATGTGTTTCTCTGTGTCTCTGTGTGTTTCTTTGTATGTGTACATGTATATGCTTATATCTCTATGTATATGTGCATGTGTATGTGTGTGTATTCAGCCTTATGATATGATTGAGATAACTGCAATCTCCAAGTCCTGTGCATACTCCACAGATGTTGAAGATTTCATAAGTTTGATGCTGGTTTAAGCATTCTTCCTAAAGTCTTATCTTATTTTGGCCATACAAAGTATTTTTTGCTTACAAATATTTGTATTAAAATGTGGAATAGAGTCTGTGACCAAAAACCAAATGAAGACGTGACCAGAGGTTCCTCCAAGCCCCAAGGAGTTGGTTGCTAGAGCAGTTCTGGAGGTTACTAGGAGACCAAGTATCATCCCTAAGTGACCAGAATCTCAAGAGTGTTTTAGGTATTTCTGCCATTGCTATTTCAAAGTAGTAATGAAATCATCACACTTCTAATTGTGTTTTCCTGGTATCAAGAGCAGGCTCTATACAGCACTGCAAAACTACCATATAGATAATGAAAGCAAACCACGGGCAATTTCAGTGGTCATTCTCTTGAATCGGTAGTGTCTCCCCCCCCCCCCATATACCATATGGTAGGGTATTGGTGATTCAATTTTCAAAATTGAATACATTTTTTTTCCTGTTCAACTATCCTGCTATTAGAATATTACTCGTTTAAATGTTTAGTGATTGTTTGAAATATGCCAATTTTACCTGTCTGGTTAGGACACCCTAGAGCAAATACACTCAAGCTTAATACAATTGAAAAGGTGGGCTTTTGTGTTACCTGTGCATTTGTTCACAAAATGAACTAATTCACCTCACAGCAAAGAAACTGAAAAAAATAGATATTTTAATCTGAACTCAGGGAGGCATAGTGCGCACTATTTTAATGGTTGCCAGATGCATATGAAGCGACAGCAGCTACTGTGATACCACGCCCCTGCCCCTTCCTCAGATAGTTCTAGAAAAGTTAGTTTCCTCACTCTAGTTTCTCCTTGTAAAATGTCCTGTTTTCCAAGCGACAGATGTGAGTTACACTCCACGGTGATGGCATCTTGACTCAGGTGTGCCTCAGCTGGTGCATACCTTGTAATTTTGTGATTGACACCACCTGACTTATTCTCAATTTTCAGTAAAAAGTTGCAAAGGTCGCTGCTTTGAAAGGACATTCAGCAACTGTCGCTGTGATGCTGCCTGTGTCACCCTTGGGAACTGCTGTCTGGATTTCCAGGAGACCTGTGTGGAACCAAGTAAGTATGGTGGAGGAAGGGACTGGGGTAATGGGGAGAAGTGCAGTCACAGGAAGGGGCGGAGTCACGGGTGTCAGGAAAAGATCTCCAGGAAGCTGTGTATCTTCCTGTCTGTGGTTGTATTAACTCAATTTTTTTTTCTTTTCTAGACACCATTCATTCATTTGTTTATTGAAACAAGGTTTCACTATGTAACCCTGGTCATTCTGAAACTTGCTATGTAGACCAGGCTAGACTTGAATCACAGAGATTCACCTGTCCTCTGCCCAGAGTACAGAACTCAAAGGCATATCTCCACCATACCCAACTTTGTTTTCCTTTTCTACTTTAGAATGTATATGTTTTCTAATGTAGCCTTTCTTTTTCAGCACTTAAAGTCTTTACTTATTTCATCTTTGTTAAATGCTTTATGGATAATAAAATTGTATATGTGTTTAACGTGTGCCAAACTTTGTGGCTTATTTTTTTTTAAATGTAGTCCTAAAAGAATATTTTAAAAATGTGAATATTTTCTTTATGAACCTATTAAAGAAAGAATTCTTGCCTATCTACTGAACATTTTAAAAATAAAACCATTGTATTAGCAATAAATAAAATTGGGACAGGATCTGGACTTCAAACAAGTGTTAGTGCATGTGTTAAAGCTCCTATTCTTTTATTATTTGGTTGTATTAAAATTACTTTTGTTTCTTCTATAGTATTTAAGTTGTATTGATTGTACACTTTCTAATTGTGTTAGTGTACTGAAGCCTGGCATGTCTGTATGGTGGTCTATCAACCAGCTCTTGTTTTATTGCCTGTGACTATTACAGGACCTTGGTATTTTGAAAGAAGCTTGAAGGTACTGGAGGAAGTGAGTCAGGCTTTAAGTAGAAGCAAGAGGGTAGTGTGTTTGATTATTGCTTGTATAGCAGCTTTAATTACATTAATAGGTAGCACCACTGCTTCTGCAATTGCTCTGACACAAGAAGTTAAGACAGCTACTTTTATTAATCATTTAGCAAAAAAAAAATGTTACTAATGCTCTGAGTGTTCAAGAGGATTTAGGTAGGTATTTGGAACAAGGGATTGAGGCTCTTTATACTATTCAAATTATTGGAGAGGAGGTTCAAAGTTTAAGAGTAAGGAGTCATCTCGATTGTCATGCAATACCAATGGACTTGTATTACTTCTAAAATTTACAATGAGAGTTACTATAATTGGGAAAAAGTTCAAAGACACTTGCAGAGTATTATAATTCCAACACCTCTGGATGTTTTAACTTTGCATAATGAGATTATGAATTTAAAGAATGCTGCTCTACTGAGCTTTGATGCTGCAGATACTGCTGATAAAATTTTTCATGGCCTGAAGTCAATATTTCCATCATGGTCAAACTTCAAGAATGACTTATATAGCTTGGTCATGCTAGCCCTTCTTGACCTGGGAATACTTTTATTCCTGCCCATTGTGATAAAACTTACCTTAAACAACAGCAATATGCTGGTGGCCAAAATACATGGCTTGAAACTAAAAATGGACCTCCAGGGCTATTAATTTAACAGGCTGGCAGTCAGAGATGGGTAAGTTCTGCACAGAGCCTTACCAACCTAAGACAGAAGTACATTGCTTTTAACAATGCATATTCCGAGACGGGTTAGAAAGGCATTCTTGTCAGACCCCTAAAACAGGTACAATCTTGTTTATGAAATAAAAAAGGGGGAGATGTGGGGAGCTTTTTTGGGCCACTTGGCAGGAATTTGACATTGGTCCAGGACAAGGAAGTAAGCTCAGGCAGGAATCTGATTTTAGGCTAGAACAAAGAAGTAGGCTTCAGGCAAGAATATGACTTTGGGCTAGGACACAGAAGTAGGCTCAGATATCTTGGTCATCCTGATAAGCTCTCAGAAACAGTGATCACGGTGAGTAATCACGGGACTTTGTTTATTGCCTTGCTTGATCCTCGAATTTTTGTATTAATTGTCTTGCTTGTTCATCAACCTAGAACTGCCCTTATTACTTGCATGTAATTAAAATGGTATAAAAGTAGATTGGGAAAACATAAACCTGCCTCAACCTCAGAACTGACTGGGGTCATGCTACAAACAAATAAACAAACAAAAAACAAAAACAAATAAGTAAATAAAACCATTGTAACAAAAAATTGAGATAGAAGTTAAATTTAAGGTTTTTTTGTTTGTTTGGCTGCATTTTTTTTTTGTTTCATTTTGTTTTTTTGTTTTTTTTTTTGTTTTTTTTTTTTTTACATAAGAGTCTTATTCTATAGCCTTGGCCTCCAAATTGCCATTCCCCTGCATCTGCTTCTTAAATACTAGAATTACAGTTGTTTACTAGCATGCATCGTTCTAAATTAAAATTTGAGAACCCTGAAAATGGCTGCTGGAACAAGCAAGGATTTTCTTATGTTTGTGATGACGTGTCCCAGTTTAAAAACAATGAAATTCCAGTTTCTTAGTGAAATATTACTGGTGGGTGCCTGCATGTTTGCAGTCTGTTAGATCAGAAAGTCTGAGCAGAAGCAGAATCTCAGGACTCAGTTATAAAATGAGTTATCATCTCTTATCCTCTTGTCTAAGATGATATTGACTTTACGGATGTGTTGAACTTGAACCATAAGTATTTGTTTGTTTGTTGCTGGTTTCTAGCACATATATGGACTTGCAACAAATTCAGGTGCGGTGAGAAGAGGCTGTCCAGATTCGTGTGCTCCTGTGCAGACGACTGCAAAACCCACAATGACTGTTGCATCAACTACAGCTCTGTGTGCCAAGGTCAGCTTCCCTACACTGGACTCTCCTGGATCCTGGTGTCTTCCAGGGCCTTTGTGGGGTTTTTGCATCAGCATTGTCTTTTCTAGGAGCAGCTGTATTCATTGTCATTACAGTAGCAGATGTATTGATGGGCCAATTACATTTGCCGAAAAAAGACTTGTAAAACTTTTATTATGGAATGGTTCTGATGTTTGCATGAGCTAAGAACATGTGATATCATCCATCTGAGTGATAGTTACTATCCATACATGTTTGACCTTATTTTACCTGAAGCCAATTTTCTATTCTTTTCTTTTTCTTTTACTTGAGTAAGGATCCTGTCCGAGTTGTGGCCAAGGTTTCCTTGTAATAAAGGAGCACAGTCTTGGCCATGGAGCTAGAGCTGGTTTGATGAGACCAGGTCCATTCGGGGTGGAATGGATGAAGACAGGAAATTACTATGAAGGATGCTAACAGTGTTCTAATGTTTTGCTCAAGAATTATAAGGTGTCTTGAAATCTCTAACAGAACCGGAGTCTAAATGTGAGGGAACTAAGTCACCAAAGTACCAATTGTGTAGAGAGGCTGTGAGAGTCTATACATTCTGGCTGAAAATACTAAGATTTAGACAACAGTTCTCACAAAGACAGAATAGTTGTCCCTGTATTTCACAGAGACAAGTTGCATGACCTGTGAGGGTACTTCGGTCCACCAATGCTAAGTCCTTTCTATATTAAGTTGCATAGTTTGCACATAACCTGTGCATTTCTTCACACATATCTTAAATGATCTGCAATTACTCACAGTACCCATGGAATACAGGAGCTATTTAAATAATGATATATAATTCGACTTAGGAAATGAAAGTGTAATGTTCACTACTGATACAATTCAAAAACATAAATATTTTCAATCTACAGTTGGTCGAATCTCTGGGTGCAGAATATTCAGAGGTTGGGGATGAGTAGTATATTTGCATCCCGCAGTTCAGTATTTTGTTTTCTCCTGTTGACTGTTATTTTGAAACGACTCTCTATATTCATATTTGTCTACTGTCAATGCCTCATGATGTCTGTTTATTTTGCTTTGGGGATCTGTGTTACTGTGTCTGAAAAACACTGCATTCCTGGCATTATCTAGTGTGTTCACTTTATTTTTTTTGAAAATATTCCAGATAAGAAGAGTTGGGTAGAAGAAGCGTGTGAGAGCATCGATACACCACAGTGTCCAGCAGAGTAAGCTCATGTCCTGAGACATACGTATTTTTCCCTTTTTGAGAAGGGCCTTTTCTTTCTATTTCTAAATTAAGATTGAAAATAGTAATGAATCATTGGCTAATTAAACATTTGCTTTCAGCAGACCGTGTTTGCTGCTGGTTCTCCAGAGGACTGTGGTATGATCCTCACTCTGGAAGCTAGTAGAAAGAGACACGGCATGAGTAATAGTGGCTGTTACCAGTGAGTGTGGGCGGTGTGTTTGCAGCCTTCTATGGAAGAAAGCATCTTGGCTCTAGTATGGAGTTTCTGGTGTTGAACTTGTAGCAAATTGTAGTTCTTTAATTTTTTTTTTTTTTGCAATTGTATGCAGTTTTGGCATAAATAACACATCTATGAGAGGAGGTTACATGAGTTTTGTAATTCATCAGTGTTCTTTTTTTTGAACTATTCGTGTCAAATTACTTATTTATTTTATTTTATTTTGAGACAGGGTTTCTCTGCGTAGCCCTCACTGTCCTGGAACTCGCTCTGTAGATCAGGTTGGCCTAGAACTCAGAGATCTGCCTGCCTCTGACTTTGTAGTGCTGGCATTAAAGGCATGTACCACTACCACCTGGCAGAAATACATTATTTTTTTTTTACCAGTTTAAAAGTTTTTTAGACTGAAAAATACTTTAAACCTGTATTTTTATCTTATTTTGTTCATGCATGTTTTTATTTTGCCATACAACTTTTTTTTGTTGTTGTTGTTTGAAACAGTAGTAACGACAACGAAAACTAAACTAAATAATTTCACCAGAAGAGGGTGTTTTGGTGGTGAGAGTCTTCTTTAAGCTGCTTTTTAAATACCAAGATATACTAAAATTTTAGATTTGTTCAGTTTTTCTTTCTAAATGTTAATCATTGCTTTAAAGTATAATGTAAGTTCTTTACTGGAAAATGGAACTCCTGTCATAATTTAGATCATGTTATTCTGAGAAATTTTTACCTGGTGTTCCATTGACCTGGATTTTGAGGATTTTGTTGATTGACATAGTTTTGTGCAGTGACTGAGACCATACACATTTTATTACAATCACCCAGGAGGACTAGACTATCAAGAGTAGTTACTGAGAATTGTATAGCAAAGTTCTTCCTTTGGTGTGGTTGCTTTTAGATCTGGATGTTTGGTTAAAATGGGAGGGCTGAGAAGATAAGAGGAAAAAACTCATTCACCCTCAGATTTTAAAGTTCTGAGAAACTGTGGGAAAGGTGCTTGCTGATATATAGTTATTTAGTAATGCAACTTTTCTACCATGCATTAGCAAAACTGTCATGACTCAATTTCTGAGCCATGGCTTTTTTTTAAATCCATGGCTAGCTATTCTCTGTTGCCGAGTATACCTGATGCAGTGTTTTATGCCCTCTTGGGTTTTCTGTGGCACACACCTTCTGTGTCTCTCTGTGAACTCATGTTTCGACATTCCTGATCACTTCATTGTTTAAACATATGAACACTGTCTCTAACGCTTCTGTACCACATACTCATTTCTTCAAAATATATTGAACTTAAATATTAAATATGGCCAGGGGTGCGGCTGATGGGCAGAGATACCTAGCCTTAGAAGGGACAGACCTAGACTTGATCCTCAGCATATAAAAAGAAAGCAACAAAACCTAATTATACCATATGTTTTATGCCTAATGAGGCACCATCTACTCAAGGACAGACAGAGGTTTGATCAGAAAAAGAATTAATGAGGAAGAAATAGTTTATTTGTTAAATATAGTTTCTTAGAAACTATGAAAATCTGGAGGTTTTCGAGGAGGGGGAAAGTTGGAAGGGGTATAACATTTGAAAGGTAAATGAAGACTATATTCAACAAAAAAAAGAAAAGAAAAAAAAGAAACTATGAAAATCTTATACTGTGACAATATTATTTGACCAAACTTTTGTAATGGCAGAAACTGATTAAAGTTTCCATTTTGTAGCTCAAAATAGTATGGATCCTTATAAATATTATTGATGATATAGGCATGTGAATTACTCCTTGATAAAATATGTATACAAATATAAATGCATGGAGGATGGTCTCTTGAGTTCTTGCTGACTTTTCAGATTACCTCAGTTGTATGCTGACTTCATTGAGAAACCTTCACAAGGGTGGAGCCAAGGAGAGGGTGGAGCCATAGAGAGGGTGGAGCCAGGGAGAGGGTGGAACCGGGGAGAGGGTGGAGCTGGGGAGGGGGTGGAGCCAGGGAGGGGGTGGAGCCAGGGAGAGGGTGGAGCCAGGGAGAGGGTTTCCTCATTGGATGTGTCTTCATTTTGTCTCTTTACACATTTTTTTTTAACCAGGTATGAATCACCCCCTACTCTCTTGTTTTCTTTGGATGGATTCAGAGCTGAATATTTGCACACCTGGGGTGGACTTCTTCCTGTCATTAGCAAGCTGAGTAAGTAACTTCAGAGTTGAATACTGAAGGGTCACGACTTGGGAGATGGATGAGGGAGGGGAGATGTTTTTGGAAAAGTACTGTGAAGCCTCTCACTGTTTTACCAAATTTCTCCATTGCAAAGTGGTGAACTTGGGAGACCACTAGTGTTGATATTGTAGATCTTGGAAACTGCCCCAAAAATGCTTTTAGCTTAATTGGTTGTCCTAGTATCTTAACCCTTGACCATGGCTACTCATATTTATTCTTCTTGAGAATTTTGGGAAAATATTTACTTACTTCCTGAGTTTTCATGTTAAAATAGAATTGCGAAAGCTGACAGTTTTGGGAACTAATATACAACTCATGTAGACTGCTAGCCTCCGTCATCATTTGGGTCAAAGTGAATATTCACTCGATTTTGTGTTTTGTTTTTTGATACGTCTTGTGTAACCTAGGCTAGCCTTAGACTTGCTATGTAGTGAAAGATAGCCTTAAATTCTTGATCTTCCTGGCCTTACTTACCAAGTTCCAAGGTTATAGGCATGCCCAACCATGCCCCTACCTTCAATTTCTTTATCTTAATTAAAAGTGCTCGTTGACTGACGATTCTCCAAATTACTGATGAGATAGGATAGTTTTTTCTTAATGTCTTAGCTAAAGCTTTAAGTCTTAACTTCAGTGAGTTAGCATCGTCTTTGGAAGTGGGAAGAGCATGGTTGGATATGACACCTGTTAGACTTTGTTAGTTGTTAGTGCTTAACGGTTACTATCCTGTTCTGTGTGCCTGACACAGAAGTAGATAACCACAGTTATTGTAGTGTTCTGCAATTCCAAAATATCTTCTAGACAAATACATGATGCTGTTTTAAACCTTAAAATTACTCTCAGTAAATGTACACGCGTATCATTATGCTTTGGTAATTTAAAATTTTCAGTCTTTAA
Organism: Tokudaia tokunoshimensis; assembly: GCA_036184795.1. Taxonomy (NCBI): domain Eukaryota; kingdom Metazoa; phylum Chordata; class Mammalia; order Rodentia; family Muridae; genus Tokudaia; species Tokudaia tokunoshimensis. Next base: position 55,835,682 of record BTHU01000006.1, read on the forward strand.
TGACTGCCTGGAAGATAATCTTTTCAGCTGTCCCTTGGCATAAATCAAGCCTGTGGTCTTGGAAGGTTTTAGCCAGCCCTTTGTCCCTTCCTGAGACTTGTCTCTGTGGTACCTAACATGGCCCCTGAATTCAAAGTTAAGGAGCTGTCGGCACCCATGTGTGACATTTAAACCAAATCAAGGCTTAGCTAGCTGAAGTGACAATGTTGGATAACAGGAGTGTTGGAGCTTGTGGTTGGTAACTCGGAGCCCTTGGAAGGTCATACATAGGCAGACATGTACCAATCTGGGGTCCGTTTTCAGATAACATATTTCAAGTACTGGGGTCAACAGTTGTATGACCCCAAGGATTCCCAAGAGTAGACAGTGTGGAAGAGTGAGACCCAGGGCTAGACAAAGGGAAGACTGGCAGCATCTGACTCCTCAGTTTCCCTTGACGTGCCTTTTGTTTTTAAAGTCACTAAGAAGCTCATCCGTGGGTGGTTGGTTTGTGCTTTATAGCCGGGGGACAATGTCACCTTAACTACTGCATCTTCTTAGTCTTCTTTTGAGGATTTAGCTGAGAGCGCCACCACGTGTCCTTACACTTACTGTTATTTAGTTATTTGAACACTAAGTATCAGGCTCTTCCAAGCATCCTGTTACTACATCTGTCCATCTATTCAGGCTATTGATGATTGTAGGATGACTGCTTACTTGGCTTAATAACTTTGCTTATTGTTTTTCTAACAAAGAGTGTGAGGTCTGGAGTTGAGGCTCAGGTGGTAAGAGTGCTTGCCTAGCACACACGAAGCCACTGGTTCAGTTCCCAGGACTGTATAAGCCAGGCATAATGGTGGACAGCTGTAATCCTAGCACTGGGGAGGTGGGAGCAGGGAGCTCGATGTTTAGTTTCTCCCTTGCTGTACATCAAACTTGATGCCAACTTGGGTTACGTGGAAGGGAGAGAAATAAGACTTTTTATTTCATTGTTAATACTAAGTTTGTAGCGGTTGTGTTACTTTTGACTCATTCTGAATTTTGATACAGCTGTTTGATCTGCATCCTGGGATAATTACTTAATATGATATGCCTAATAGCAATGTCTATCATTGTTTTGTTTTCTGTCTAGAAAACTGTGGAACATATACTAAAAACATGAGGCCTATGTACCCTACCAAGACGTTTCCCAACCATTACAGCATCGTCACAGTGAGTAGGCATCCAAGCATCTGTGTTTGGACCAGGAAGATGTAGTTGAAGACACTGTTCAAGGACATACTTTAACTTCAGGTGAGGATGAGATAGTTTGTTTTGGAATTTGAGCTACAATCTACAACTGATCTTTCCTTAGGGACTTTATCCAGAATCCCACGGCATAATTGACAACAAGATGTATGATCCCAAAATGAATGCTTCTTTTTCGCTTAAAAGTAAAGAGAAATTCAACCCTTTGTGGTACAAAGGACAGCCGGTAAGCTACTTGTTGTGGCTACTAAAATAGTTTGTTATTCATACTTATTTTAATCAGAGAGAAATAAACTGATTCTGTAGGAATTTTGGCAAGTCATTTGATCTCCCATTTGTAGTGCAGGCGACTGTTGACAGTCTCATATGTATGTATGGTTACACAGTTTACTTTAGAGATAGATTTGGATTATACCAAGGTTCTTTTTACCCAACCAGAGCCTTCTCTCCTGAAGTTCTAGTAGATTGGCATGATAGTTTTTTATTTCTTATTATTCACCTTTCGCTTATGGTCCATAGTATGATAATTTGACGTGGGTACATACTGCATAACAATCAAATTAGTGTGCTTCTTATTTTCAGCTTCTCAGACATTTACTTTTTAAAAATAATGTGAAGTAATGCTAAGGGGATTTAAATGTTAACTACCATGGTTTGATAGCATACCTTATATACATGAGTATGGTAGCTTAACAGTGGGACCTTGAAAACACTGTCACTAAAGAAGAATGGGTCGGTATTGTTTTCTGTCTCCTTAGAGGTTAATATCTTCACCATCTCACTCCCTTCCTGTTTCTTTGCCAGATCTGGGTGACCGCTAATCACCAGGAGGTCAAGTCTGGCACATACTTTTGGCCAGGATCAGACGTGGAAATTGATGGGATCCTACCAGATATCTACAAAGTGTATAACGGGTACGCGTGGGTGAACGTTCCCTAGGTTTTGTAACATAGTACAACGTCTATTTCACTTTCCTTTTCCTTTTATTCAGTCCTGAGTTCCAACACTTGGGTGACACTCTGAATTAAAGACCTTCCTTACAGAGTCTTAGATGGTGCTGAATAGAGAGTAAAGTCAGACGAATGGTTTATAGAATCACTTACAAAATGAGTTCCGATCTTTGGGCAGTGTTTTCTTTTTTCTTTTTTTTTTAATGAGGTAATACTTACTGGGTGTGTTGGTGCAAGACTGTAATTCATGTAGCAAGGCACTGAGACAGGACGGTTGTGAGTTTCAGGCAAGCCTAGGTGGTAGAGCGGGATCAAGGCCAGTTTATGTGACTGCAAGGCCATCCAGTGTTTTATAATGAGACTCTGTTTCAAATAAGACAAGTGAAAAATAGCACAGAAGGAAGGAAGAATAAGAGAGGGAAGGAGCAAGGGAGAGAGAGAGAAAAACACAGAGACAGAGACAGAGAGATCACAGTGGAAACAGGGTTCTGAGCTTAAAGGTGCTATGTATTTTAACTCTAGAAAGTAAAAGAAAAAGAGAAGGAAAGGGGAGGTGCATTAAAGAATACATAATCAGGAGCTCTGGCACGGTGGATACAGCATAAAGAATCTATATGTAGGAGCTACAGGATGGTGGATACCGCATAAAGAATACATAGGTAGGAGCTATGTCGTGGTGGATTCTGAAACATTGTTTAAATGAAGATTGTTGTGTCTCTGAATTTCCATTTCCAAATTGCTTTAATATACTTACTCTCTAACATAAGGGCCTATTAGGATGGCCTCTCTGATTTTCAAAATCATACAGACATTATAGGGAGGGTTTTCTTTCATTGATTTTAGAAAAAACTACCAAAGTAGTTTCTTTTATACTTTTGAAATTTGTGATTAAAGAGCTCTATGATGTACCTTACCTGAGAATGTCAAAAATAGTCAAAAATCCCAGACTAGTGAAGGACGGTCTTTCCTTGGTCAGTTCGTGGCACTGTGTGTTCTGTGCAGTTCATGAAAGGAGAGTGTGTGGTCTGTTTCTCTCTCTGCTGCTTGTCATGTTTTATTTATTTATTTATTTATTTATTTATTTTTAACAATTTTTCATTTAGAATTTGACTCACTTATTTATTTATTTTTATTAGATATATTCTTTATTTACATTTCAAATGTTGTCCCCTTTCCTGGTTTCCCCCCCAAAAATCCCCTAACCTATCCCCTCCCCCTGCTCACCAACCCACCCACTCCTGCTTCCCAGTCCTGGCATTCCCCTATACTGGGGCATCTAGCTTTCTTAGGGTCAAGGGCCTCGCCTCCCTTTGATGTCCATCCTCTGCTGCATATGCATATGGAGCCATGGGTCCCTCCATGTGTACTCTTTGGTTGGTGGTTTAGTCCCTGGGAGCTCTGGGGGTACTGGGTGGTTCATATTGTTGGTCCTCCTATGGCGCTGCAAACACTTTCAGCTCCTTGGGTCCTTTCTCTAGCTCCTCCATTGGGGACCCTGTGCTAGTTCAATGGTTGGCTGAGAGCATCAACCTCTGTATTTGTCATGCACTGGTAGAGCCTCCCAGGTAACAGCTATATCAGGCTCCTGTCAGCAAGCACTTGTTGGCATCCATATTAGTGTCTGGGTTTTGTGACTGTATATGGGATGGATCCCTAGGTGGGGCAGTCTCTGAATGGCCTTTATCTCATGGATCGAGTGGTCTGTGAGATCCAAGGTGCATCCTGCTAGCTAGCCTAGGTGAACCTACAGATTAGTGAGGGGCAGCCTAGATTTCTTAGATTTTAAAGGGCACAGCTGATGGTGTGGGGGGTGAGCAGGCTTTGGAAGGACTATGTTAACAGAACCCAGTGACCAGAGGAGGCAGAACTAATTTCATTGAAGGAATGTTGCCTGGAGGACTGTAGTCTGTTCTCACTGTGTCTGCTTCCCAGTCACCAGTGAGCAAGTCCTTCCAGGACAAACAAATGAAAAATAGCACAGAAGGAAGGAAGGAAGGAAGGAAGGAAGGAAGGAAGGAAGGAAGGAAGGAAGGAGGGAAAGAGGGAGGGAGGGAGGGAGGGAGGAAGGGAAGGAAGGAAGGAAAAAAGGAAGGGAAAAAAGAGGGAGGGAGAGAGGGAGAAAGAGAGAGATATGTAACTGACAGTGGACATTATTAACTGAATGTATAATACCTCATAAGAAGGCAAGAAATGATTTTTAAAGACCAATCACATTTATTTGTATAAAGTTAAATCTTGGTCTTCATTAGAATAGTGAATTTAAGTTTGAAAATAACACCTTTTTTGTGTGTCGTGGGTGGGGGGAGACTGTGGGGCAGGGTCTTTCTTTATAGACCTCAAACTACAGTTCTGCATCAGTTTCCTGATATTGGAATTACAGGACGGCAAATAAATTTCAAATAATTTTAAATGTAGCAGCTACCTCTGGTCGTTCTAGCTATTATCACTTATTGCTATTTCCAATAAGAAAAAGATTTACATTTGACATATAGTTATTGCAGATTCAGTTTAATTCGCTTATCCCCAATTTTAGGTCAGTACCATTTGAAGAAAGGATTTTAGCTGTTCTTGAATGGCTACAGCTTCCCAGCTATGAAAGGTATGTAGACAGTTTCCGGTACAAAGACTGCTTTGTTCCATAGATGTCACGTGTTTCTATGCAAACTATAACAAAGCTGTTGTTTGCTCTGATGACTTATACCCAAAGAAACTGGTGAACAATTGCAGCTTCGTTTTGAAGAATGCCAAGTTTGTAAACGGCTCCTCGGAGTTTTAGGGATGCTACCCCAGTGCTGTAGGATTTTTTTTAAATCAGGATCAACTGTTGAATTATTCTTTCCACTCTGTTTTTCAATGTGTTCGTAAAATATTACATTTTGATACTGTTTGATTTAGACCACACTTTTACACTCTGTATTTAGAAGAACCAGACTCCTCAGGGCACTCGCATGGACCAGTCAGCAGTGAGGTAAGTCCATCCTTAGCTATAATCACATCATTAAACTTAGTATTCTAGAAGTGGACCTCAAGAACATTCTGTACTGTGACTTCTGGAAAGAAAGATATTATGGTTTTTTTGGGAAAAAAATGTTACATAAAATTCTATGTAACCAGAGAGAACAATGTAAACAAAACAAGGGCTGAGAGAACTGGTTTTGCTTACATTTTTACAGTGCTACACTGAACTGTTGAATTAAATCATGTCTTCAGCTCTGAATCTTTTGTCCTCTCTTTGCCTTCGAACCTGAGTGCTCTATGAGAGGTCTTTAATTACCCAAGACTCCAAATTTCTGTAGAAATATCCTCTTCTTACTCTTCTTAGGAGACACTGTCCTGCCTGTGAGCCAAGCTTATAACTTAAGAGTGGAACTTGAAAGCGTGGAAGACACTATCAAAAGTGAAGAACTGGGCAAACAATAATTATTTATGTTAGTTACCGTGACACCAGAGATGGGAACCGGTCACTTACGGAAGAAAGATCATAACGTGTCTTGTTTGACCTGCCATATAGAACATAGCCAGTTCCTGACCATGGTCACCATAGCTTAAAGCAACACTTCCCCCTTTCTGAGTTCCCATCACCATACCATTCATGTGCCGTGGAGTATAGGCCATCAGCACCCAAGGCACCTTGGACTTCTTCCTCCCTGTATCTGTGTTCTGTTTCCTTCTGATGCGTGAATTCTTTCCTGTGGACTGAGATGTGAATGGAAACAGAAACTTAGGACTTGGGAATCCTGTTGGACATAAGATGAAGAAGAGGTGTTGTCAGGTCCATTATCTTCCTCCTCCTATGACTCTGGAAGACAAACTACAAATCCACTGTCTTCCTTAGTAGTTAAACCTTTACCCCACATTCCTACTAGTTCCCTGCCCAGGTGACGGAGGTTGAATAGTTTACCAGTCTTTAGGATTCCTTATTGCTTGTCCAGATGGAGGCTTGGTCTGCCTTATCTACTGTGAGCTCTGTTTTGGGTAGCCATTTCTGGGCTCCTTGGTCTAAATGCAGGACGATTGCTAAATGTAACAATAGGGGAAAGGCAGCAGCCCCCTCCCCACACCCACCTACTTGAATTTAAACCTCTGAAGAGACCATCTCTCCTTGTTTTTCTGTCCTGTGCCTGGCAGGAACTTGAACCCTTTGAAAGAGCAGATACTATTCTGTGATGCTTTCATACTAGACAAAAGAGGGAAATTAGTTCTCAGTCAGGTCTGTTTCTGTCCTTTGAAGTCTTTCCATCCAGATACGTGTCCAGAAGCTCCACAGCAGATAGCAGCCTCACTATACCCAGCTTCGACTCTGTCGTCAGTAAAGCAGACACGCTCCTTGCTAGAAGCAGGGCTATGAAGAAGTGTGACCAGACTAGCCATCTCCCAGTAGGGCTAGAGAAAACTCTTCTCATGATTATTGTTGTGGTTTGAACAATTGACCAGGCAGCCAGTGTGATTTCCATTATTGTACTTATTAATTTGTATTATTTCACTGATATGTAAGACCCATGACGAGGTCAGTTTGGCTAAAAAGCAATTGTTTATTAGGTCGTATAATTAAGATCCATGCAAGCCTGTTTGATTTGCTCTGCCCCTCCTTTGTTCCTAATGTGCTCTTGTTCTGGATGAAGCCCACTACTTCTCAGATCACACTAATCAACTCTCTTCAACTCTTTCAGTATTGCTGGTACCTGAAAACCACTTTAAATTAAACTTAAAATGTAAAAGTCATGTCATTTGACTGTCTTCCTGTGAGTGAAGGATCATATCAAAGGACCTTATATTAATGTGAAGTATAGAAGCTATAAGTGAAGATATATTACAGAGAATATAGGCAAGACTTTCTTTGTGTGGCTTTCTAACACACTTGGAAAAGACAATGCCAGTAAGCAGCTTACCCAAACTCAAAACCCTTCCGTCACCTTGGAATATCAATGTACAAAATAGACGCATTTTGTAAGGAAATAAGGGGTTCCGTTCCTGAGAGTTGTAAGGGAAGTTTTTTAAAATAAATAGAACTACATGAAGCATTTATGGATTAATTTTAACCCCTTTGAAAGTCAGGAATCATTGTGCCCATACAGTGACCATTTAAATGATTAAAATGTTCAAGACATAATTGGTAGTGGAAAGTGAAATGCTAATAAAGATGGCATTGGCTTCTGCCCAGACACTGCAGACTTGAGTGAGCATTATTTCTGGTTAATCAACTCTAGCCTGAGCTTGATAATTTAATCTCAGGGAGGGACTAGCTAATGGTACTCCCCAGAGTACATAGTTCAGTAATCTGGACCATTCAACTATTAATGATTGGCAGATGTTTTATGATCCTGACTGTGTTAGTCTAATGTGTGTTTATTATAGTTTATCAATGCCTCATTAGCCCCTTCCCTCCCTCCCTTCCTCCCTCCCTCCCTCCTTCTCTCCCTCCCTCCCTCTTCCTCTTCCCTCCCTCCTTCCCTCCCTCCCTCCCTCTTCCTCTTCCCTCCCTCCCTCCCTCTTCCTCTTCCCTCCCTCCTTCCTCTTCCCTCCCTCCCTCCCTCCCTCCTTCCTCTTCCCTCCCTCCCTCCCCATCTTCCTCCTTCCCCCCTCCCTCCTTCCTTCCTTCCTTCCCTCCTCCCTTCCTTCCTTCCTTTCAGTAGACTGTGATTATGTAGAAATAGCTTTAGCATGGAGTACATCATACATGCTGCTTGCCATTCCTAGGTCATCAAGGCCTTGCAGAAGGTTGACCGCATGGTTGGTATGCTGATGGATGGCCTAAAGGACCTAGGCTTGGATAAATGCCTGAACCTCATTCTCATTTCAGATCATGGTAATTTGAGTTCATGCATTCACTCTGTGGATTAAACAGTGCGTTTTAAAGAATTGGCTCCATTTATTCCTGTTTCATTATTTTTACTGAATATTGTAGATAAAGATTTTTGTTTTTAAATGTGATTTCTTAGGGGTAGTTTTTAGGGAAGATACATTAAATATAAAATGTAAGTAAAGCATAAAATTAAAGAAACTTGTGGATAGGGCCAGCCATAACCCATCTGACCTTTTCTCTGATTTGATAAAATTCTACACCAGTACTGAAAGAACTAAAAATAATCTCCAGCATTAAATTTGGGTAACTACAGTTTAGCTTCAATTGGGACACATTCTTATATATCTCTTCAGTTGTTTTAGCATCATAAATCTGACTTTAAAGGTGATCTATATATTACTTTTATTTGAGTTTCTCACAATACATTTTATATTTTAAGAGTTTTAACTTAATTATTACTTGTGCACACACTGCCCCACGGTGTGCTGTTGGAGGTCAGAGGACAACGTTTGGGAGTCAGTTTCTCCATTCACCATGGGTTCTGGGGATAGAGTTAAGGATGATAGGTTTGTAGAAGGGCCTTTTCCAGCTGAGCCACCTCACTGGCCCCCAAATGCAGTTTTTTGCCACGTGATTATGTACAGTTTTGGGACTACAGAGAACCATCCATACAAGAAAATAGTCAATAGGTTCTTTCTGGTTCCTTTTGTTAATATCACTTGTCTTTGCTTCAGTCATGGTTGTGGAACACCATCTTAGGAAACAGTCCTAACACTGTATGCTCAGGGATCTCCTACTTCAGGAGTGTACTCCAGTAGGAGGTGCTTTGAGGGTACATTGCCCTCTTCACTTGTGGAAAGTTATCGAGCTATGCTCACGTGGTGATTGCATAAGACACCTGGAAGATTCAGTTAATGCTAAATTTGGGGATGAAGGAATGGGAAAAGTGTGGGAAGACTGGAGAGATGACTCAGTGATTGAAGTGCTAACTGCTCTTGTAGAGGACCTGGTTCAGTTTACAGCACCCACGCCAGGAGGTAACTGTATCATGTGTAACTCCAGTTCCTGGGATCTTTAGCCTCTGGTTGTCTGTGGGTACCCGCACACATGTCATAGATATAGATGACATATATACATATGCAGCCATACCTATATATGTGTGTATGTGTATATGTATATATATGCATACTCATGTAGGCACATGCACATATGCATACATAAAAATAATAAATGTTTTAAAAAGAGAAATATAGAGAAAATATGCACCTAGCTGAAACGTGGTATCTTATCAGATGATCAACTAATATGAGTACTGAATTCTATGTGTGTAGATAATCAGTTAAATTCTGGAGGTCTCAGGTGACTGAGGCAGGCAGATCTCTGTGAGCTCAAGGGCAGCCTGGAGTATGTAATGAGTTTCAGGAGTATGTACAGAGACCCTGTCTCAATAAAACAACAATAAAAAAAAGATAAAAACTGAAATTGGAAGTGAAAAAATTATGCTTTATGTGTGGTTTTCTTTAGTTCTGTTACAACATGTCTTATGATTTAATTCTTCCAGGCATGGAACAAGGCAGTTGTAAGAAGTATGTGTATCTGAATAAGTATCTGGGGGATGTGAACAATGTTAAAGTTGTGTATGGACCTGCTGCTCGATTGAGACCCACTGATGTCCCAGAGACGTACTATTCATGTGAGTGAAGCTATTTGCTGACTTTAGATCTCACTAGAGCAAATGTATTCCTCTACATCAATACATATCAGCCGTAGGAAGGCATGATGAGGTCTCCACACAGATGTTCCATACGGAGTATCATCGGAGTGAAGATAGGATAGCCATTTACCTATTATATATTCTTGGACTGTACACTATTTGGTGATCTTAATATAATTTCATATTACAGTATACAGTCTCCTTATTAAGTTTTATACACTGTTTATGAGAAATTTCAACTATATTTTTAAACATTAAGTAATGACATTCCATTACAGTAACCCACCATTAGAATATTATTGTTATGAAGAGGAATGCAGCAGAAATTATTCACTCTGTAGGCAATCCATTTCTTTACTAAGACACAATTTCCTAAAGCAATAGCATGCACCTTTTACATATAGAGAGACATCACGTTGAAACACAAACTGCCAAGACATCTTTAAAGGTATTTATTACTTTGCACAGCAAGCTTACTTCATAACTGTCTCTGATCTCCATGGCCCCCTTTCTGATTTCCATCTTTGGTTTTGCTTATCTTTTTGATACAATTATTTTTTGATATCATTGTGTAATGGAAATATAAATGTGTCTGAATTGTCAAAATTGGGTGAAGTATGGGTTTTGCAATGAAATAAATTTCAGTACAGATGGTTGGATATTTTGGTACTGTTACCCTCTAAATAATACGGTCTTATAACCAGTTGCAGCTCACTTTGGGTTAGGCATTATAATAATTCAGAGATGAGTTAAAACACACAGGAGATCGTGTAAGTTACATACAAAGACTGCATGACCTTGTAGGGCATGCAGCCATCTGAGACCGGTAGTATCTGAAGGAAGACTCTAGAAACATTTTTTCATGGATTCTGAGGCACACTGTGCCTGGCTAATAACCTATTAGACATGGGTAGACTGACATTCCTGGGTGACACTTGGCACGGGTGGTTGAGGCTGACAGACAGAAGGACTGGTGTTTGGAATGTGGCTGAGCTTTTATCACATCATCTGGTTAGGACTCCAGATCTCCCAAAGTAAAGCAAAAATTGTGTGTCAATTCATCTATACACATACGTATGGATTCTTTTGTGTAGGTAAATTTCTCAAATGTATGTAACTAAAAACAGAACTAAAGGGACTTTTAGAAAACTATACAGTTGCTGATATGTAGCACAAACTACACTAGGAAAATCTAATGGATGCCCCCATTTAAATTCAGCGTTTACACTAATAATCTACTTGCCTTCTCATTTGTATCTGTTTCATTTGAAAAATCCATTTCCTTCTCTACACCATGGCTTGTTTCTTCTCTTTAGAGACAGCTTGCTTAGTTAGGGATGTCTTCCTAAGTACTTTCTGTAATGTATCAGAAACACGTATTTTTATCCTTACACAGAGAAGTTATGCTGGATCTGGATGGGTGGACAGCAGCTGAAGAGTCAGGTGGATGAGCAGGCAAGCATATGGCTGCACCGATGGATGGGTCAACAGACAATGCATTGGTTTCCTTTTTATATAGCAGTGTGACACCATTTCTTGGCCCTCATAACAGAGTGGTACCTAAGGACTTGTCTGCTCCTTTCAGAGATCATGCACTGATATTAGAAGAGTTGTTTGAAACTAGCTTTGGGACTGCCGATGTATCTCCTTTGGCATAGAACTTGTTTAGTTTGCAGAAAACCCTGGGTTTGATCCCCAGTACCACAAAGTGGGTGTAATGACATATGCCTGTACTCCCAGAGTTGCAGGTAGTAGGATTAGAAGTTCAATGATGTCCTCACTACATAATGATTTGAGTCCAGTCTGGGCTACGTGAGATCCTGTTTCAAAAAAAGGAAAGAAGAATGCACATTGATATTTCATTGATAAGTTTTGAGTGCAACAATATGACACTGTGCATCTTATATTATTTGTACTATTAATTGTAGCATATCATTAGCTTTAAATTCTTTTGTTTGTCCCTTCAGTTAACTATGAAGCCCTTGCAAAAAATCTTTCTGTGAGTATCTTAATTTTTTCATTATTTAGTTATTGCTATTCTTGGTAATATATATGATATAGGTCATGGTGTCCCACTGTGCTGCATGTCTCTAATCTTGGTTTTGATTTGGTTTATACTAAATATATATTTTAAAATATATCTTTGTCCTAGTCTGATATATATGTATGTGTGTATATGTATCATATGCAAAGAAATGCATATTTATGCATTTGTGACATATATGACATATATAATGTATATAAATGTTTCATATTTAATATAGTCTAAGTATTGAAGAATTTTGTATAGCCGCACTTAACGGGCATGTGAAATAAGTGCATTAGCTGTAACCACACTGTAACACAGTGACACTCTAAGAACCCTAGGTCTTTTGCTCAGTAGTCATTATAATTCCCAATAAAGGTTTCAATGACCACTCAAGTTCCACAACTAGCAAGAAACATTAGTTTCCTAACTGCACCTGTCTCTTCCAGTCACAGTCAGGCTGGTAAAATGCTTGTGAGTAAAATTGTACCTGAAGTTAAGGGATTTTCAAGATATTCATGTAAGAATAATGGTTTTGTTTTGTTTGCTTTTTGCTCCATCAGTGCCGGGAACCAAACCAGCATTTCCGGCCTTACCTGAAACACTTCTTACCCAAGCGCTTACACTTCGCTAAAAGTGACAGGATTGAGCCGCTGACCTTCTATCTGGACCCTCAGTGGCAACTTGCATTGTAAGTCGTGAAGCTGCTCTGGGCGTATGCAGCCTGATGTAGTATACACAACGGGGAGGACTTACCCCCTTCTAATAGTACATGTAGAATGTGTTTCACTCTAACTTTAAACTCTGAACATTTGAATTGGATGATTTTTGTCACTTTGAGCCACTCAGTTCCTTGTAGGAACTTTGATAGGACCTTGCACTTGACTTTAACATTCAATCTCAACTTATCTCCCGGGGATGAGTGGTCAGCTCTGACGAAGGCCATTGCTCTGTCTGCTCACATCCGTGTTGATGTCTTCTGACAATCGACATTAATGTATTACCCACACCACCGAGGTTCTTCTGTACAGTAGTTATTTCTAACAATCCTTCCAAGTTCGGCCCTTGTGAGAGCAGTCTTTAACAAGCATACGTCTTTGTTACACACAGCTGCTTCTTTTCGTTTTCTTATACCAACCCATCAAGAAACCTCAGTTTGTTGATTTGCATGATTGATTATATTCATACCTCAAAACTTGACCATTAAATTATTTTGGTAGTCACCCACCAAACCATTAATTCTGACAAATGTCCCTGCCAAATAATACTTGAAGCAACGAAAGAGTTGAGTCAATAGTTACACCTCTTATCTCTATACAGAATGAGGCGTTTAGTCTAGAAGACGCATAATGGGCCAATCATTATTCTCGGGAGGTTTAGTATATAATGACTATCTTAATACTCAATGTGAGGGCTAGGCATATAGCTCAGTGATAAAGTGCTTGCCTAACACTTCTAAGGCCCTGCTTCAATCCCCAGCACCTCCAACAACAGCAAGATACTGCATCTAAGGATTATTATATCATTATTGAGGTTTTGCAAATGACCTAAAAAGAGAAGTTGAAACCAAGTGGAGTGAAGATTAATGCCATTTTTTTTTAGCACAGTAGGCATTCCAAGACCCCTACTTATATCTCTGTACTGAGGCTTGGTCACCTCTGTCTGTTGTTTTATGAAAAGATCAGCTCTGAGCAAAACAGTATAAAGAATAATACCCAGGAGTTTCAAAGCAAGGTGGCTTTCTTTAGTTTATGTTGATTTAACAATAACCACTTGTTCTTTATGAATTAAAATAGCAGTGTGGTTGAAGTTTTGTCCAAGGACTAGAATTGTATTACTAATTTATATATGTCAAAACTTAGGAACCCATCAGAAAGGAAATACTGTGGAAGTGGATTTCATGGCTCTGACAACCTGTTTTCAAACATGCAAGTGAGTAAACCTTTTATACTTCACTGATAGGATTAATCTGAAGAAAGCCAGATTAAAAAAGAAATCTGAGTCTTAAAAGAACAAACTGAATGTGTAGAGAAAGACAGTTATTGAGCTTTTTTCCTTTGGGAAGAATTAGAGGGTCTGTTAGGAGTCTGTATACGTGTTTCTGTGGACGTGTGATTTATTGGCCGTCTTCCCACGTGTCTGATGATCGTTTTGAATGTATCTGAGCTCTATGAACTGTTTTGGGTCATGATAAACATCAGTAATTTCAGGTGATCATGTTTATGATCTGAAAGGAGGTACCACCTGGCCTTTTAAAAAAATTTTCTGGATATAGTTGTAATGATCAAAATGTTTCTCTATAGCACTCTGTGAGGTAGGCAGTGTGAGTTTAAACTTCAGCTCTGGGCGAGAGGATGTCCTCTCTGGTCTCTGTGAATGTCCCCCACACAGATGGCATATATTCACATGGACACATACACAGAAACACAAATTAAAAAATAAACAATGAATTCCTTTTACTAAAAGAAAAGAGTATTTAAAATGCAAAATTCTGCCATAAGTATGCCAATTCAGAAGTCATGGTTTTCTATGAAACTTGTCCTATTTCATAGATGAAAAAAAATGATTTCATTGTTTGCTCTGTTCTGATTATCAAGTCAAAGATTATAGTAAAAGTAAAAGAAATATTATAGGTTTCTTTATACACAATGAAAATTAAAACAGTGCCCAAGACAGCCCACTGGGCATGGTCGTTCCCTTATCTTATATAGATAACAATATACATCTGTGTGTGTACATATGTGTGCAACGCAAACAATATAAAATTTTGACCAGTTCCATGCATAACTGAATTAAACTGATAATCTTTTCTGTTTCTGGTGAATTCAGGCTCTCTTTATTGGCTATGGACCTGCCTTCAAGCACGGTGCTGAAGTTGACTCCTTTGAAAATATTGAAGTCTATAACTTAATGTGTGGTAAGCGTGGGCAGCCATTCTGACGGGTGTAAGATGGATGTTCTTGCAGAAGACCTGAGCTTAGTTGCCAGCACCCATGTTGGGTAGCTTACAACCACCCATAACACTAGCTCTTGTGGGATAAGTGGACTTTGGCTCCCGTTGTCACCAGCTCTCATGTGTACATATTCACATAGACCCACACACATACATATGATTAAAAATAAATATAACCTTTTTGTTTGTTTTTTGAGATGAGATTTCCCTATGCAACCCTGGCTATTCTGGAACTCACTGTTTAGAGCAGGCTAGCCTTGAATTCGGAGATTCGCCTGCCTCTGCCTCCAAGTGCTGGGATTAAAGGCATGGGGCATATGCAACTGTCTGGTTAAAATCAATCTTAAATAAATGAAAGGTTCAGGAATTTTGGTGGCATAGCACTTATGTCAGTATTGGAATACCACATTTGGAGTGGAGAGGTGGCTCTCTACTTCTTCCAGATGACTCAGGTTCAGTTTCTGACACCACCATAAGACAGCTTTCAAACAGCATCCAACTTGAGCTGCAGGGGGTCCAACATACTCCTCTGGCCTCCACAGGCACCTACACTCACGTGCATGCATGTGTACACACATGTACAGTTCTTGCAGAATATACAATAAAAATAACTATATGTGAGTAAAAGAATCACAGATTCCTATAGTTCAAAGCCAAGCATGCTCTATCTTCAGTTTACTTAAATAGAAAGAGAATCAAATGCATTGAATTTAAAACAATTAAATGAAACTCATGGTATAAATCAATTTGTTTGATCTCAAAATGTCTGGTTAACTCTTCACCATTCTTGGGTCTATGCAGATTTATTGGGTTTGATCCCAGCTCCTAATAATGGAAGTCATGGCAGTCTCAACCACCTTCTTAAGAAACCCTTTTATAACCCAAGTCATCCCAAAGAAGAGAGCTTCCCGTCCCAGTGTCCAATCAAATCAATATCCAGTGACCTCAACTGCACATGTGAACCCTGGGTGAGTATAGCTGCAAAGCTTAACATTGTGTGTGTGCTCATCTCTCTCCCTCTCCCTACTCCTTCCTCCTTCCCCCCTCCCCTTCCTCCCTCTCCTCCTCCCCCTCTCTCTCTGTATGTATGTGTAGAATGTATTATAGAAAAAGCTAAGATTGAATTAAAATGTAGAAGTTGCTGTAACATGTTTATTAAGCATATGTATGCTTACTCTTAAATGTAACACATGCAGACCATTTCTTAGACATCCCTCATCTACCTTCTGCATTTTTAGCTATTTGTAATCTCTAGGTGTTATGACCCCTTGAGGGCAGGTGGGCTGAATTCTACAGGCTTCTTTGAGCAGAGTAAACCTATTTTACTGAGTGTTCCTTCTCTAAAATAAGGCCCAACTCCCAACCTACTGCAAATTTAGGAGAAAAACATGTGGTGTGTGTGTGTGTGTATAGGGTGTAAGGGGTTGTTGTTCAAATGGATATAATACATGGTTCCATTTTCATTAGTGGTAACTGTCCTAATCATAGTGATAATGTCTTAGCTGTTGTAAGAATGTAAAAGTTCCCAGTAATCTATCAGCCTAGTGGACAAGATTCCTGAAGTTAGTAGTTGGATCTTATTTTATGAATTCTCTTTTGTTTGCCTTTGGTTTAGACTTGGACTAGGGATCAGATTGTAAATCAGATTTATAGTTTCAGTTGCCACCCATAATTTTGTCTCATGGTAACCACTGCTTCCCCTCTCTCACACCCCCCATTGTCAAAAGGGAAATGTCTCACACGATAGTTTGTAAATTTTCTTTTTGTTTCTTCTTGGATTAGTTAAGCTACAGAAATTATGTAGTACAAAATTAAAGCATGTGTTCTTACTTCCTAAAAGTCCTTTTATAAACCTCTTTCAGATTGGGCCAATCAAGGACTTTGAGAAACAGTTTAATCTGACCACGGAAGATGGTAAGGCATGTTTTCACTCAGATCTGAAATGTGGATGCAGGTCCTTCTTTGTGTACGCTCCAGAGAATTGTTGGGTCAGGGCAGGGCATTCTTTACAAAGAACCGATAAACAGGGTGCCATTTGATGAGACATAGTTTTCTCTGCTAGATAGTCTAACATGTTATTTATAAGACAAGAAATTTACACTGAAAAGGTATACACCCTGTTTTGTGAAAGCTATGTCTTTCTGCACATGTGGAAAGTGTTTTGAAATTTTAAAGATTTTTGTATGTTTATAAGAAAGCTTAGATTTCCATTTAAAATACCTGGCAAAGTTCTGTCCCCTTGTTTTAAATTAATTGTAAGAAATTACAGGTTGATTTATCTATCTAAAGTTACTTCCACATAAATATTAACTTATTTTTTATTTATTCTTTTCTCATAGTTTTCTAATGAAGGCTATGACTTTGTATATGGCATGCAATATTTTCTAATTGTGACTTGGATGCTCAGAGTTACTTTTGACAATCTCTGATCTTTAGATGATTTGACTGATACTTTCTCCTTACTGGATCAGTTCTACATTAGGCCTGACTTGAGCTGGTCTTGTAACTGTTGGGACTGGGCAATCTTTTATCCCCGAGGTGGCACAGTATATGACAAGGACTGATGCCTTGAGACCTTGGTGGAGCTGAGTTTGTGGGCTCAGGAGCAACACGATGGGGAAGTATTTATTCCATGCAAACCTCCATCACCTCATCTGTGAAATAGGTGTAGGGCTGTACTTCTTAAGGAGATGTAGGAAACAAGATGAAAACCCTTCTGCAAAGCCCCCGACACTTAGAGAAAGGGCATCAAGCCATTGTGTACAGTGATGTCACATCTGCTAATTGCTCCCAGACTTTGCCTGGAACCATCCACATGTGCCTTCTTCACTTGCCAGTCACTTAATGAGAGTGATGAAAACAGTATTAAGGAATTCCAGGGGACTTGTGATTCAGTTAAATGAGCCAATTGCTTACCAGCATGCATGAAGTCCTGGCTTCACTCCTCCAGCGCCACAAAGAATTAGGCATGCGGCCACACACCTGCAGTGCCAGCACTGAGGAGGCAGAAGCAGAAGGATCAGAAGTTCAAGGACAGCCCTGGCTATACACACACTTTGGTACCAACCTGGGCTAACCTGAGAGGTTGTCTCAGGTTAAATAAAATATTATTTATTTATTTTTTTGGGGGGGGGGTAGTGTAACAAGAATGTATGGTAATTCAAGGTAGTATTCTCTTGTGATACTTCATATATATATATAGCATTGATATTTCAGTAGAAAACGCAACGCTTCATGGACTCACATTTGCCTGTGGTTCTGTACCCTGTAGTGTTTGTGACGTGTTAAAAGAGAATTATTACTCTGTGTGCTTCAAAAGAGGAGAGGGTTACATGGGTGCTCCATTGTATAGCACCAAACAGTGTAAAGCGTGGTTTCATTTTCCCTTTATGACCCACGTAGATGACATTTACTATATGACTGTGCCCTACGGAAGGCCCCGGATTCTACTGAAGCAGCACCCCATCTGTCTACTCCATCAGCGACAGTTTTTGACCGGATACAGCCTGGACCTCCTCATGCCCCTGTGGACGTCTTACACCTTCCTCAGTAATGCAAGTATCTGTCCCCTCATGCGCTATGTTGAAAGCAGTTTACTGCTGTTAATCTGTTACCCCTTCCTAAAGGAAAAAAGGAATCCAGAAGTTAGGGCCCAGCTTCAGGTCTGCCACTATCTATCTGTGTAGCTGTGAGACTCAGACTGAACTTCTCTGTAGCTGATTTCCTTTATGCCTCCTTACCACCCCCCTTTGTTTTTGATTTTTCAAAAAAAGACAGGGCTTCTCTGTGTAACCCTAGCTGTCCTGCAACATATTTGTAGACCAGGCTGGCCTCGAGCTCAGAGATCTGCCTACCTCTGCCTCCTGGGTGCTGGGATTAAAGGCTTGTGTCATCATACCCGGCTAT
Organism: Tokudaia tokunoshimensis; assembly: GCA_036184795.1. NCBI lineage: Eukaryota > Metazoa > Chordata > Mammalia > Rodentia > Muridae > Tokudaia > Tokudaia tokunoshimensis. The sequence goes on from BTHU01000006.1 coordinate 55,854,261, forward strand.
TCCCCCTATTTTTAATATCATGTGACTCTGATTTATAGTCCTAGGAAACCAGATTGGCAATAGGTCACAATTACTCTTTTTGAAAGAAGGAATAGCTATCTGAGCACATAGGTTGTCTCCAAGTGACCAAATTTAAGGAGACCCATGAGAGCTCTGTCCAGTCGCTATACACCTCATTCACCTGAGAACCCCAGCACAGAAATACCAGCAGGAATTTGCATCCTCCTCCTGGTCCTGCCAACAATAGAGGAGTAGGGTCTTGAAAGGATCATACAGATATCCCAGAATCAGGTTACCATCCTCCCTCACTCCAGCCCAGTGGTTAAATAGAAGGAGAATGGTAAAGGAACCATGGGTGATTGGCGGATCATAAAGATCCCCTTAAGGGATTGCAAGGGAATTGAAGAGAGCTCCATTGAAGGAAGCACTTAGGCCTAATAAATAAACTTAGTGTTGATACTCTCTGAGAGTCCTCGATAAAAAGATAGGGATATGCATATATGCATATCATTTCTATTAAAATACTCATTTTTGTAGACATTCACATTTGTGCAAAATTTCTTGAGCATTTTAAAACATGTTTGAAGATCACCTTCAGTAAGTTTCTTCCCCCTGTAGTATGTAGTGTTCACCATGTTTGGTATGCACAGGCATTTCTTGTGGCTTACTGCTGTAATTTGTGATGGTCATTGATTCTGTTTGATTCTGGTTTTCTTATCCAAGCAAAGCTATGTGAAGTCACTTTCACTATGATCCCCCCCCCCCCGAGAGTTTCCCTGGTTGTGTTCTCTCTCTCTCTCTCCTCCCCCCTCCCTCCCTCTCTCCCTCCTCTTCTCTCTCTCTTCCTCCCTCCCCCCCCCACAGAAACTTTGGCTGTATTTTTAGACATAGAAGATGGAGAAAACTTCTTGGAAATTGACTTTTTATCTCATACAATGTTTAAAACTGTATAAATAAAACATAGCCATTGCAGCAGAAGATGCTTGCACATATAGGGATTAATAATCTTCCCACTGTAGAACATGTTTGTGCTTTAGATAGAAAATACCCATTGACTGAAGGGAAATGGGAGAGGGTCATGACTCTGTGCTGGGGCAATGTAGATTGTCTCTAATTCATTAGCTTCTATCTCTGTTCTACACCTGATACCTGCTGATTCTCTACCATTTATTCCTCAGGACCAGTTCTCCACAGATGACTTTTCCAACTGTTTGTACCAGGACCTTCGGATTCCCCTTAGTCCTGTGCATAAATGTTCCTATTATAAAAGCAATGCTAAGCTAAGTTATGGGTTCCTCATGCCACCAAGTAAGTACCTCCCCACCTCACACCCCTAAGGCTTTCCCCGCCCAGAGCTTTTCTTTTTGCTTGCTAATGAATCTCTCCTGGGTCTGTGGGTGTGGCTTGCTGCTAGAGAACTCTCCTAGCATGTAGGAGTCCCTGGGCCAAGTGTCAGCGCCAAATTAATAATAGCAATAATGAAAGTAATAAATTATGTTAGTGAGAAATATCTTCCCTGTATTCTGTGGTACTGTGTGGAACCTTTTTATATTAACTAGTGAAAGTGATACATTAGGAACATAATTGGGAAGACATTACATTTGTCTGAGGCTTGAATGTTTGATTCATTGTATACTATGTGTTTGGGGAGTTACTGGCCTTGTGCAAATATTCAGGTAGAAGACTGTCTTTTCCCTGCATTTCCCTGAAAACTTAGAAGTGAAAAGCTGTATCTAGCTCTTAGGAAATAACCTCCCTCCCTCCTCTCCTCCCAGTCCCACCCTCACAAAACTCTCCCCCCATTTCCCCCTTTCCTCCTCAGAGAAGGGGAAGGCCCCCTTGGGTACCAGCCTGCCCTGGGACATCAGTTCACAGCAGGACTAAGCACATCCTCTCCAACTGAGGCCCAACTAGCCCCTTAACAAGACTTTGTAGGGCCAGCCTTAAAAGGCAAAAAATCAAAAGGCCCCAGGTGCCCAAACCCTCAGCTTCCAGCCCTGAGTAAGTTCCTGCAGACAGCACTTGGCCATTGGACTACAAGGAAGCAAGTTCTAGCTCAGTTTACACAAAGAAGCCTTGTGTGGCATGCTGGGGCAGACTCCTGGGTTGTTTTCTCTGGGTGGTAGGTGTTGTGCTGAAGCCAGAACTTCTGAACGTTCTTCCTTTGGCTGTAAAAAAAAAGTTTGAATAAGTTCGTAAACACAATACTCTTTCAGCTGAAATAAAGGAAATGTGGCAAAAGTTTGAAAAGGTATGGTTCAGGGCTTTCTTATTAACATTTATGTTTCTTTGATAAATGATCAGCAGAAAGAAATAAGTTTACATTTTTATTTTTCTAAGGATCTTGGGCAAGTGTACTGCATTTCCTGTCTGCTGGAACCGGGGCAGGTTTTACAGGATTCAGTGGACTCTCAGCTAACTGCTATTCTCCACGCCAAGACATTGCAAAACCTTCTTCAGGCTGTACGAAAGAGTCATTTTCTTTTTTTCTTCACAGGACTAAATAGAATTTCAAGTCAAATATATTCTGAAGCGTTGCTTACTTCTAATATAGTGCCAATGTATCAGAGTTTTCAAGGTAAAAACCTTTAACGATGCTTTCAATATATTTAGTCATTATGTAAGATAATTTGTAGTTTTGACTAAATTTGTACTTATCAAATGCACTCTTCAGGTAATTGAACACAAAAAAATTATATAAATACTAAGAGATATATTCTAGTATATGTTTGCTTTGTATTTATATGTTGTAAGCATTTTGGCAAAAAAACGTATAGGGTATGTTCTCTATAGTTACATAGCGAACTCAATAAACATCAGCTTTCAGTATGGTTCCTTATTTAAATAAGTTTTGGGTAATTGCTTTCATTTTAAAAATGAATGGATTTCGTAGCATTCTTAGCCATTTGAGTATTTGATGGTTCTAGAAGAGAACTTGAAGAAGCGTAAATAGGCACTCCTGTGTAAACTTATGATACAGAATATAAAATATAGGACATTTTATTTGGGTATTTGTCTATGACACATGCATATTTTCAGAGGACAAATTCAGCTGTGAGTAGTGAGTCTGATTTATGGCTTGTGCTTTTCCAGTGCTTAATGTTGAGATACGATCATTACTACAGTTCAAGGTGCACATTTCTGAGCACAGGGATGGAGCTGAATCCGGGTTTGCCCTTTAGTCTTTCTGAAAGCCAAAAGTGAATCATACATTCTGGGCCTGGCAGCAAGACTGAAGCCAATCTCAACCTAGTCTTCGGCCATTACAAAGACTAGTGTTGCTTTGTGCTGCTTGCCAGTTCCACACAGCGGTGGGGCGTGTCGTTCTTATGAAATTACAGCATCTTCTCTTGTCTTTCAGTTATATGGCACTACCTTCATGACACCCTCCTGCAGAGGTATGCCCAAGAAAGGAATGGCATCAATGTTGTCAGTGGTCCCGTGTTTGACTTTGATTATGATGGACGGTATGATTCCTTAGAGATCCTGAAACAGTAAGAACATATTTCATACTCTTAAAAGTACCTATAGAGGGGGATTTCCGTCTAGTCAGCAGATCCTTTCTATACAGTGCAACTCACGTGTACATAGGAGACACGTATCACCCGGAGGCATTTTGAAAGCTCTACGATAGATATTAAGACTCAGTTTCAATCAAATAGTTTTTTTCAACGAGAGAAGTCACGTCTCCCCATTCATGAGCCCTGCGTTCATGCTGATCCCAATGTCAGATCTGTGTGTGGTCCAGGGCTGGGATGCTCATTTAATAGATGGTCAGTTAGAGCAGACACTGAGAACAATGCTGGTCCTCTGACAGAAGTGCAGAGTGAAGGGGTGAGAGAGGACATGAAAATGCAGGGCAATAAGTCTGATGGCCTTGAGTTAACACCACAGCACCAAGCCATCTCTCACTGGATGGCAGGGAGGGAACCACCATCTTGAGCAAACTGTCAATGGAGCTGGCTTCATAAAATGCAACAGGGGAATGTTCTAGAAACTGGTTGATGCTTTTGATTCTTTTGTGGGAAAGAAGTTGTGGGGCAGGATTCATACTCAGGATCTCCCACAGGAAGACAAGCACCCACCACTAAGCTGATTGAACTCTATTAAAGCAAAGAACTCAACAGCACTTTCTAAAGAAAGTCTGCTCCTACAACCTCAGGACAGATACCAAAGACTCTACTGAGATTTTGTCCCTCACAGAGAACTCTTTTATTGCTTTATAACAAAACATCTTGGGAGTATGTCAGTTTGTAAAATGCATACTTTTAGACTGTGTCTTTTGTGTGTTTGTTTGTTAGTGGTAGGGTTTCTCTATGTAGTCCTAGCTACCTTGGACCTCTCCATATAGAGCAGGCTGGCCTTGAAGTCACAGAGATCCACCCTAGTGGATGTAAACTTCAGATATCTTTTAGTAAGGGCAAGCTGTACTGAAGTATTATTAAAAGAAAGGTGAATGTTTCTTAATGAAAGTGACTATCATGTATTTTACAGAAACAGCAGAGTCATCCGCAGTCAAGAAATTCTGATTCCAACACACTTCTTCATTGTGCTCACCAGCTGCAAGCAACTATCTGAGACTCCCTTAGAGTGCACAACCTTGGAATCCTCAGCCTTCATACTGCCTCATAGGCCTGATAACATTGAGAGCTGCACGGTAAGAAACCTCCCTTGCCTCCCTCGCACAATGACGTATAATCTGTGTGTGCCTTACATTACTCACACTCTGAAAGAAACAGAACTCCTGAGTGTACCATGGGCTTTGGATTTACCTGATGGTGTTAATGTGGGCCTTGCTTTTTATTATATTATTTATTTACAGAGAGAGCAGTGTGTGTGTGTGTGTGTGTGTGTGTGTGTGTGTGTGTGTGTGTGTGTGTCTTTGTATCTGTGGGCATGCATGCCTTGGTGCATCAGGCTTGTTGAAGGTCCATGGATGTGTGTGAGGAGTAGAATCTCTTCTTCCAACATGTGGGGTTTAGGGATTGAACTCAGGTTGTCAGGCTTGGTGAAAAGTGCCTTTACCCACTGAGGGCTCATTTCCTTGGCCTTTAAACTGATTTTTGAAAATTACTACCTTGATCTCTGCAGAAGACCACCTTGTCCTTAAAAACATTAAAAATCAGGCCAGAAACTTCTAATGTGAATTAGTTACTAAAGTCTAGATTGATTTGTGATAGGAATTTACTTGGACTCCAAAATTGACTTAAAATTTCACTATTGTAAATTAATGTTAAAACTATAGTAAGAAAGTCTTTAAATATGGTTCTTCTATATCTAACATTATGAAGATCTTTCTATTTGCCATTCCAGTGGTGTTTTTTTTTTGTTGTTGTTGTTTTGAACAATTGTTGATTTTGTTTTTATCAATTCTTTTCCTTGAGAGATTAAATTGCTGTTAAATACACATCAGTTGTCCAGAATGATGTAGTAAGTATTAAACATTAAATATGTTCTGGAGCAAATAGCTGAAGCATCAATACAGGGAAGCAAGGAAGGAGCCTTCTGTAACAGGGGCAACTGTTACTGCCTTGGCACGGTGCTGTGTTCAGTGGAGACATAAGGGACCCAGGCCATTCATCTCTTCTGTTCCACCATGCCTAGCTCGTGGCTTTGGCCAACATGAACTAAAAATGGTTCCTGCTTTTCAGATTTTACATTTGAATTCTGCACTGACCTGTCTGGGTTGGGGTCGGGGAGAGGCAGCCTCAAATTTATCCTTACATCAAAATGTTGTTGAGTGACTTGAGTCAAACATCACAAGACTGTTCTACTCTGCCATTCCAAAAAGGAATGTCCTCCATTGTTGCTGGGAACATTGTATTCAGTTCTTTAATGGCAGCATAAAAGACACTTTAATATTGCAAGAAGGTTATTTTAAAAGCTTGTTACAAAGTTACTGTTTCTTTTCCTTCCCCTCTGAAGGTGTGACTAAGCATTAGTTGCACTAGCCTGAAGAAACACTCTAGTTATATGTCCTTTTTACCCATTCCTAAGAATGTTGAAACAAATGGATATGGAGTTCAAGGAGTCAGCTGCTCCCCTAAAAGCCAGAGTAAGGGTTGTAGCAGGGAGGGAAAGTTAAGCTTGATGGGAAATGGGAGGTTGCTGGTCTGCTTTGTATGGGAAAACTCTGTTTATTATTTTCTACTAATAAGGTCCCAAGAATGTATGGGGCTTTTAAAACAATTACAGTTTTTAATAATGTGTGTGTGTGCACATGTGTGTGTGCAGAAGCCATGTGGATCTCAGAGAACATCTTTCAAGAGTTGGCTCCCTCCTTCCCCAACCTTTGTCCTGGGGATTAAATTCATGCAGCCAAGTTTGGCAGCATCTTCCTGGCCCCAAGGGCCTTTTTGATCCATGCCTTTGACCTTTTCCCATGCCATTTTCAGAAATGCTTATAGCATATGGATGTATCATTTCTATACTTGTTATCTGATTTAACTACGAGCTCTACTTCCATTGACCAGAAAGTCTGTCTTTGATTCTTTTCTCATCACATATTGTCTAGGTCTTTATTCTCTTCAGAAATGAAATTTCATCTTACATATTTTCCAACCCCTTTTCCATGGGACCATAAAGATGACATATTCCTGTGGTAACCAGAGTTGGTGTGATACAGTTGCTCACATCTTATACTTGATCTTTAAAACCACCCTGGCTTTGGCCCACTGGGGCAGGAGCAATGGGCTCAGTGGTTAAGAGCACTGGCTGCTTTTCTAGAGGCCCTGGGTTGGATTCTTAGCACTAAATGGCAACTGGCAACCATCTATAACCCTAGTTCCAGGAGATCTGATCACCTGATTTTCATGATGCACAGATAATGCATTCAGGCAAAAAAACCCATATATATATATATGTGTGTGTGTGTGTGTGTGTGTGTGTGTGTGTGTGTGTATGTATGTATGTATGTATGTATATATATATAAAATTTAAAAGTAAGTAAATATCAATATAAAAATATCTAACTAAATAAATATACCCTCCTAGAAGATATGGTAAAGGAGTACAAATTTACTTGTCAAGTAGTTTTCCAATAAGACATTCATATGACCAGAACTTGAATCCATTTCCCCCCATTTCTTCTCTACCATGTTATACGGTTCACATTTCTGGTATTTTTTAATACCAGAAATCTCTAGGAATGAGTATTTGTACAGCCATGCAGTATGTAACCAACTGTTCTCAGTTTGCTTTCTTTCCCTTAAATCTGATATATCTAATTCAACAGTCATGCCTATTGTATACACTGGAAAATATGTTACTCAAAAGTGTGCATGTACATACATGTGCACACTCATGCACACACATGCATATGTAGCACACACACACACATGCACACACATGCACACATGACACATGCACATGCTCTCCCGCACACTCACACACCTGTGACTTCTGTCATTTCCCAGCCTAAAATGTCCTAAGTAAACAAACTGGGAAGAGGGGAACCTTATTGGGAATGTGGACTGAGTGTTCTCTGGTGACTCTTCTTTATCTTCCGTCCTTCTAGCATGGGAAGCGGGAATCTTCATGGGTGGAGGAGTTACTGGCCTTACACAGAGCTCGGGTCACAGATGTCGAACTCATCACCGGCCTCAGCTTCTACCAGGACCGACCAGAATCAGTTTCAGAACTGCTGAGGTTGAAAACACATTTGCCAATCTTCAGCCAAGAAGACTGATTATTTTTTTTTACTAAAAAAATACACCATAGATCTTTTTGAAAGAGTCTTATATTTTATACAATCCTCTACACTTTTGCATTGTTTGGAAACTGTCAAGTGGAGTTAAAACTGGGAATCCTGTGTGGTGTCGAAGTCCCTGGGCTGTGTGAGGACTCAGCACATCTGCAGAGTATTCCTGTCCTGTGCCGTGCAGATTTCCTGCCTAAGAATTAGGTGCCTTACTAACGCACTGGGAGTAAAGACACTTCTCCTCACACCCGGAAGTGCTCTTGGGTCTCCTTTAAGGGACAAGGGGCAATGTACATGGTCTGGGGACCTGACGTTGGAATCATATTATTGTTAATAAAACTAAGTAACGGACTGGGGTAGCTCACATCCCATTAAAAAAATGGAAAATGGTTCTGGATTAATTTTTACTTGGAGTTTCAGTTTTAACTAGACAAGGTCCCATTTCTATCTTTTCTGTCTCCTCCTCCAATAACCAAATCATTAGTCTCATGCTTTTAAAACAAATTGTGATTGGATCTCTTCAGGGTTAGTGACTTTTGAAAACTGGACTTTTGGTGGAAAATTTGAGTTGAGTATATCTAGTTTTTATAAAAATCAGACTCTATGTTTGTACACACATGCACATGCATAGGCACACATGCACACACACACATGTACACACATGCATATGTAACACATGCACACACATGTGCACACTCTTGCATGTGCACATGCACACACATACGCACATGCACAGCCCGGTCCTCTTCACTAGAAATAAATGAAGATTGAAAAGAACCCTGAACATGGTTCTCTCAGGTCATTACGATTGGTCTTTGTTTGGATGAAACCCCAGAGAAATCATTGGCGCTTGCAAAGTGACATTTTTCATTGAGAAGAGTGTTTTCTCTACACAAGAGACCCCTCACCCTGTGGGAGAAGGGCTTTGCCTGGCTTAGCTCTTCAGTTTGAAGCTCTGTGGATCTGAAGAGAATGCATCACCCATCACTTAACATCTTCACTGTGTGCAGGACAAATGACACAGTGATGTAATGTCCCCTCTGCATTGATCGCGTCCTTGTTCCAACCTGTGAACCTCCAGACGCTGTGTTAAATTTTAGGATTCTTGGGTCCACTTTGATATAATGTTAGTCTGCCAACGATTTTCATATGTCCTTCCCAGGATAAACATTCTTTTTGTCATCTGTAAAGATGTTTAGGTAATAAAACTTGCCACCAACATTGAGGCAATACCTTAGAAGGTATTGTTTGGTTTTACCCATAGACTCTGGCATACGTATCTTTCAGTCTGTTCTTTCCATGTTTGGTACTTCCTGCCAGTCTATCTAGGGTTTTGTTTGGTTTTCTGTTACCTTTTATCTTACCCATTCTGCTGTTGTTCCGAGCAGGTTTATATATAAGCTATTGTTTTTATTTGTAAAGTGTTATTTGTGTTTTGCTTCTTTATGTCTTCTATTTGCTGAGAATTTTTATTGCTTTCATTGAGTATCAATTTCTTCATTTGCTTCATGTGCATTTGGGGTTGCCAGTTGGAACATTTTTTCAACACTGTTGTACAGTCCTTGTTGTTACATCCACATTTCTGGTGTCAATGTTTGTTTCTATGTGTAGTGGGTTTTTCTTGTTCTCAACATGTTTTTTTTTGCTTCTCATGATTGTTTTAAATTAAAACCTGGATATTTTAGGCATTCTGCCTTAACCCTCTGCATCTTGGGTAAATCTCCTCTGACATCATTCCTGCAGGAACACTGGGGGCTCGGCCTTTTTCTCACTGTCTGGGAGCCGAAATATTTCACATCCTCCATTGATATTGGGATGAGAGGAGGTAAGCAGGGTGGGATTCAGATCTCTGTTAGGTCATTGCTGATGCCTCCCATGCTGCGATGTGAACAGTACCACTTACTCCTCCTGGCTGGTCTCCGGTGGTGCTGGCGTCCTGGAGACATCTTCATCATTACTGGGTAGGAATGACATTCTCAGTCTTCTCAGCCTTCACTAGCACTGCCCTGGCAGTGGAACTAGAGATCCAGGCACAGATTTACAGCTTGCCAAAGGTAGAAGCATAGGGCCACACCCCCACACCCTTTGCTTGTGTGGGAGGTCGTTTTTTCTGTTTCACGGGAGTATAGTAGATTCTATTGAGCTCTGCTTTGCCCTTCCCTGCCCTTTGGATTGGAAGAGTAAGCCATGTTTTCCACTTCCTGCTTCCCCCATTCTGGCCTTTCCATGTTGCTCCTTCATCAAGTCTGAGGTAGGTGAGCTAAAAGGAAAACTTGGAACATGGAATGTTATTTTTGAGTCCTGAGGTACTTAGTCTACCTACATATTACTCAGTCTTCTCGGTTTGTTTTGTGTACCATATAAAGGCTTTGTCATCAATTAGCAGAATATGTGCTTCACTTTTGTAGAAGTGTCTCGTGGAAATATATATAATTTCTAATATATATATAATTTCTAGTTACATGACCCACTTGGTCTGAAGCATCCTAGTGGGACTTCATTAAATGGAGAGGTTCCCATTCTCTGAGCTAGACACCAAAGTTGTAAAGAGGAACTGGTTACAGTTCCTGTAATCTTGAGGAAACAGGCCATGGCTGCAGAAGTGTGAGTGGGTTCCTAAGGAATAGGAAATGTTAATGAAACATGAAAGATATACTGGGTTCTTAATTCACAGTCTATAGCTCTTAAGGGCTACCTGTAGGTGACGGTGGCTTTGTCCTACTTTTTCTCACAAGGACTATTATGCAAAAATGAAGCTCCCCCCCCTTTAAATCCTAAATTTGACTTCTGTACCTTGGGAGTCCATACTTCTTATGGAAAGTAAGTAAATTTCTTAGAAAATGACCTGTGTAGTCAGTACCTTCATTGCTGAGAAAGAACCAGGCAGAATTTTTAAAAAATGTTTTCCAGAACCAGGGAGCAGACAGGACCACAGTGGGAGGAAGGTGAAGGTTCAGCATCTGTGGGGAGAGTGCATCTGAAGGACTGTTTGCATGGGGCTGCGGGGGAGGTGTGTTCAAGAGATGTGGGGAGATGAGATGAGGCAGAGGACTCCCCTGAGAAGTTTGCTCCTCCTTGACTTTTTCTGTTATTAGCCAGGGTAACATCTGTCCTGTGGGCACATGCTTATCTGCCAGAGGACCTGGCACTTGAACTTTGAAACAATTAAGCTGATTACCCTTCATGTAGAAGCTTGTAACAGGAAGAGGGTGATGGTAAATGCATTCCTAAGCTAAAATTTTAGCATGGCTACAAAGCAGGGACATTTGGGGGCTGTTTTTGGTCAGTCTAAATATTGTAAAAGACAACAACAAAAAATTCTTCTACAGGATGTAGGCGTGTCTAAACTGAGAAATGTCAATTTCTTATTAAAACTCTAATATATGGAGTCTTGGCAGCTTTCCTATGTGGCTGTGTGTGTGGCGGGGGTAGGGGGGTGGGGGAGGGGTGGAGCTCCCCACAGAGAACTGATATGGAGTCCAAGCACTGTTGACATCAAACCATGGCTGCATTGTTGGAGGGAGAAAAGGAAATAAAGTTCATTTCAGGTTCTCAGAGCAAACACTGCCAGCCTGCAACCTCTGTCCTCTTTGGGGACAAGGGCATGTGACTGTCATTCCAGTGTCAAGAAGAATCTGAAACTAGAGGAAAGGTGCTAACTTGTGACAACTGTAGACATCTTCAGTGTGAAACGTTTGCACTTATCCCTTCCACTATAAGTAATGAGTCACGAAAAATGCTGTTTACTGGAAATTGTATCGATTATCAGAAACTATAAATACATGAAATACATCTTAGTTTGTTACCAATGGACGAATCAGTCTGGATGCCACAGAAACTGACATAAAACAAGGCTCAGCTTTTCTCCTGTAGCTTTGCGTAGTATTCTTGGCTTCTTCCTGTTTCGTGAAATGATTTCTTATCAGTTTACAAGGCAACTGACCTGCATTTTACCATGCTTCCCAATGTTGTTCCAATTTAATTCTGTGTTGAAGCATAAACTATCTGGTCAGGGGACAGTTTCAAGGTTTTAATAAGAATAACTAATGCTTTGACTTAAATTTCTAATCCTGTTACCTATAAAAAAATAATTCAGAATTCAGCATTTGGAGAGGTGGCTCAGCACTTAAGAGCATTAACATAGCTTTCCCAGAGGCCCTGGGTTCACTTCCCAGCGCCCACACCACATCAAGGCACAGAGATGTCTGACTCCAATTGCTGGGCAATCTTGAAACCTCCTTTGGCCTCTGCAGGCAGTGCATGTATGTGGTGCATGCAAGCAAGGACACTCATACCTATAAAGTAAGAAGAATTAGTATTCACAGGTAGAATCTGTTTCAGTTTTCGCTCACATAGTAAAAATACAGAACACTACTGTACAGGAAGGGAAGACTGTTAATGGTATCTCAATAATTTTAACTTAGAATGACCAGATATTTTTCACTATAAAAAAAAATTATGGAACTAGGCGTGGAGGCACAATCCTGTATTCGCAGCACTGGGAGGCTTGAGGCCGTGTTCAAGACTGGCTTTGGCTATATAGAAAAAATGCTGTTGGAGATATTAAAGAAAAGCAGAGCTGTTAACAGCTCTACACGTACGTACCCCTGTGGAAACTGGGGGCTGCCCTGGCAAAAGGCCTCAGAACTGCATGTGAGATATGGAAAGTTTGAAGGTGTTTTAAGTGAGGCAAAATTTCTTAGTCTAATGAGTGTGTTTTATTGCTGAAATTTGCAGTTTTTCAATATTCTGCATGACCCTCTCTAATCCTGGATTCTTACCATTCACTGCTGTGTACCTGGACAAAGTCACTATTTTGTAGAGCTACTCATGCATATTAAGTTACAAACAGAAACAAGCTTGCCAAGCCCTGTAGGTGTATCTAAGACATGGCCACTTTGTTTCCAACAGCTTATTTTAATCCAGGAATCTGATAATATTTAACCAGAGCAGGACTCGCTGTGGCTTCCCAAGCTGAGCTGATTATTCCCTATCAGGGTGTGAGGCATTCGGGGTAAGTTGGAGTCGAGGGAAGGACAAATGGAATTCCTGTCTCTCCCAGCTCACTTGTGAACATTAACCTCAAACACGGGTTTGCAAACTGTGGGTCATGACCCCTTTAGGGGTCGGATATCAGATATCCAAAATATCAGATATTTACATTCTGATTCATAACAGCAGCAAAGTTATAGTTATGAAGCAGTAAAGAAAATAATTTTATGGTTGCGGGAGGTCACGCAACATGAGGAACTGTATTAAAGGATTACAGCATTAGGAAGGTTGAGAACCACTGCTGTAAGAACAAGGTCTGTCAGACCCTTCATGATGTAAAATAGCAGACAGTACATGCCCCAAGGCTCCTGGTACTTCTTGTGTGGCTGCAACATGGGTGGATAGATGGCAGTGTGTATCAAGAAGTTGTACCCAGACCCTAGCTACAATACCAAGTGCATGCTTGCTAAGGCAGTGTCTACAGCCACCACAGGAAAGAAAGTAGTTTCAGGTATGCTCAGTTGCTTTGTAAGGAGACAATTGTCTGCATCCAGACATCACGGGAACAACTTCATCTGGCTGGTGGGATCAAACTGAGTTCATGGTTCCAGGTCCACAACCAACTCCTTGTTCTCTTATCATCTTGAGTTACACGTCAAATATCCAGGATGAGGTCTGACGACCAAGGCTCTGAGTCAAAGGCCTTGAAACCAGATGGCGGGGGAATGTTTACTTGTTTCCTGTAACTTGCTGGCCCTGAGTCAGGGCAAAACCACAATGGAGACTCCCTTGTCCAAACCCATGTCAAAATATGATTGGACAATGCTACAGCCCACCCCGTTCCTCTTCGGTTTGTAGCCTCATCCTTTAGTGTGCCGTACAACTTCTCTTCACGGATGCAGTTCAGTTCTAGAGTTTGTTCTCTGGCCCCGATGGATCAGTAACAGCATGATTACAATACATTTTTGTCATCTGCATTGACCTGGTGTTCAAGTTATGTTGGATTTAAGTGGACCCCGTAATGGCTGTACACATTCCAGCAATAAAATGCCTAATCAAGGCAACGTAAGGGAGAATGGATTTTTCCTGGCTTTCTGTTACAAGAGAATACAAGAAAAGCTTGGAAGCAGGGACAGAAGGCTGTCGCTGGCTGTAAAGAAGCAGAGAGAGAACAGGAAGTGGGGATCAGGCTAAACCTCAGAGTCCGCCCCGCCCCCATGTCCCCTCCTGTTAAAGTGCCATCTCCTGCAGGCTCCACGACTTTCCCAAACAACACTATGAGGTGGAGTCACGGGTTCAAATACAAGCCTATGGGGAAGACATCACATTCAAACCGTGGGGCGATGTGGTTATAAGTGTAAAGAATCATTAGCTTCTCCAGGGGCCCCAGGGTCCTGCTATGATCTCTTATTGAAGAGAATGCCATCATCACAAGCTTCCTAAGACAACAAGGCTGACTAAGAAACTGCCTTGCCTGGGCTCCCTGCTGAGCCTGCTGTGACTGTAGCCTTTGAACTGACTCCCAGTGCTGTCGCTGATAAGGTTTATGGTCTGTAAGCGTTCTGTTTCACAGGGACTATAATTCAGTAATGCAGCATACTTCTCCCCAGTGGTTATAAGCATGTTTTCATATTGATATATAACTTTTCAGATATTTATTGTCATACTGCCAAAGTCACATGTTACCAAAAGCAGAAATAAATTTTACATCCATTTCTAGTACAGACATGCATCTGTCTGCCTTAAAAACATGCTCAGGTGAGCAAAAAGTATTGGGTCATTCCTACCAAAACCTCCACTTGAGGGCAAACGCATTGCAGGAGGGCTAGGGGACAGTTGCACAGAAAATACGGTGGGTTTTTACAATTTGTATATTAATTTAATTCTGACTATTTTTTTTGAGTCAAGGTCTCATGTAGCCCAGGCTGCCCTCATTTTCTCTGAAGGAACTCAGGATCTTCCTTCTACCTCCCAGGTGCTGGGATTACAAGAGGGAGGGCCCCACATCGCCAGTTTTAATGGGCTACTTTTAAAAGAAATTTATAGATACTGTACCAGTGTACAAGTCAGTTTTTTTTAAGGTAATAAGAGTAAAATTACCTTTCAAGGGCCTTTTGCAATTGTTTCAGTGACTCCACCCTGGGGAAAGTCTGCTGCCCTCTGAAGGGAAGAGGAAAGAAGGCCTTTGTTGGGTTTTGACTTCTCACACAGAGCGCACCAAAGAACTGCAGCACACTGCCCGTAGAAACAATCACTTGGCAAAGGTGGCTGTGTGTGCAAGTGCCTGGGTTATCACACCCACCGAGCCACACTAGACCTTCTGGAAATAGGCAAAGAGCTACAGCAACCAGACCGCAGCTGGGACAAGCCGGTGGCCGTCAGCTTCCGGGCATCTTCCCAGGGAGGAGAAATAATTTCCCACTACTCCCTGTCTGCGAAATCCAGGGTAATGGGATGAAACTAGGCTCAGGTTCAGAGAACCAACAGTACCGAGTGTCTTCACAATCGTCCTATCCTTCGGTGCCCCGTGAAAGGCTGACAGAACCAAAGGCTTCCCTGAGATGGATCACGTGATGCTGCCGCTGACGATTCCTATTACCCCTGCTGCCCGCAACTGCTTTTGTTTCAAACTTTTGCTCTAAATGACTTCCATGCTTTCCCAGTGAGTCTGTAACTGGAACACTCTAATCTTTCAGCCTGTAAACAAGATGTCATAGTGCCTGTTTAAAATCACATTTATCATGTTCACGTTTACTCATCAAAGTTTCTGTCCAAACCAGAATAATGCCTTTTAAGTAAATTTATTTTTGATTTTATTTTACTGTGTGTGCACGTGTGTGTGTGTGTGTGTGTGTGTGTGTGTGTGTGTGAGAGAGAGAGAGAGAGAGAGAGAGAGAGAGAGAGAGAGAGAGAGAGAGAGAGGTATGTACATACAGTGTGGCAGGATGCATACATGGAGGCCAGAAGAGGAAGGTGTTCCACTCAGTCCTTTAAGAAAGAGTTTCTCGTTAAAAACTGCATGGTATTGGTACAGTAACAGACATGTAGATCAATGGAACAGAATTGAAGACCCAGAAATGAATCCACACTCCTATGGTCACTTGATCTTTGACAAAGGAGCTAAAACCATCCAGTGGAAAAAAGATAGCCTTTTCAACAAATGGTGCTGGCTCAGCTGGAGGTCAACATGCAGAAGAATGCAAATTGACCCATCCTTATCTCCTTGCACTAAGCTCAATTCTAAGTGGATCAAAGATCTCCACATAAAACCAGACACACTGAAACTAATAGAAGGGAAACTAGGGAAGAACCTTGAACATATGGGCACAGGGGAGAATTTCCTGAACAGAACTCCAATAGCTTATACTCTAAGATCAAGAATAGACAAATGGGACCTCATTAAATTACAAAGTTTTTGCAAGGCAAAAGACACCGTCAAAAAGACAAAGCGGCAACCAACTAACTGGGAAATGATCTTTACCAACCTTACATCCGACAGAGGGCTAATATCCAAGATATACAAAGAACTCAAGAAGTTAAACTCCAGAGAGGCAAGTAACCCTATTAAAAAATGGGGTACAGAGCTCCACAAAGAGTTCTCACCTGAAGAATATCTAATGGCTGAGAAGCACCTAAAGAGATGTTCATCATCCTTAGTCATTAGGGAAATGCAAATCAAAACAACCCTGAGATTCCATCTCACACCAGTCAGGATGGCTAAGATCAAAAACACAGGAGACAGCAGTTGTTGGCGAGGATGTGGAGAAAGAGGAACACTCCTCCACTGCTGGTGGAATTGCAGGCTGGTACAACCACTCTGGAAAGCAGTCTGGCGGCTCCTCAGAAAACTGGGCATGACACTTCCGGAGGATCCGGCTATACCACTCCTGGGCATATACCCAGAGACTTTACCTGCATGCAATAAGGACACATGCTCCACTATATTCATAGCAGCCTTATTTATAATAGCCAGAAGCTGGAAAGAACCCAGATGTCCCTCAACGGAGGAATGGATTCAGAAGATGTGGTATATTTACACAATGGAATACTACTCTGCAATTAAAAACAATGAATTCACGAAATTCCTAGGCAAATGGTCAGAACTTGAAAATATCATCCTTAGTGAGGTAACCCAATCACAAAAGATCACACATGGTATGAAGTCACTGATAAGGGGATATTGACCCAGAATCTCAGAATACCCTAGACACAATCAGCATATCAATAGATTTCTAAAAAGATGGAAGGAGAGACCCCTGGTCCTGGAAAGACTGGATGTAGGGGAACGCCAGGACAGAGTAATGAGAGGGGGTTGAACGGAGAAAAGAGGGAGGGAAGGGGGCTTATGGGACCTTCGGGGAGGGAGGAAACGGGAAAGGGGAAGTGATTTGGAATGTAAATTAAAAAAATAAAATAAAATTAAATTAAAAAAAAAAATCTGAAAAAAAAAAAAAAAGAAACCAAAAAAAAAAAAAAAAAAAAAAAAAAAAGAAAGAGTTTCTCACTTTATTTGGAGCTAGGTTGACAGCCAGTGATGCCCCATAATCTTCTATCCCTGTCTGCTAGTGGGGGATTAAAAGAATGTACCTGGAGTTTTACATAGGTGTTAGTGATTGGAACTAAGACCCTCAGTTTTCACAGCAAGTACATTTACCCACTGAAACATCTCCTCAGATCCCCCAGAATAGATCTTGAAATGAATGTGCTCTTGGTGCACCGGGAGCAGAAAATCACTATTAAAGAGAGAACAGAATGAATCAAGAAAGGCTTTAACTCTTGACTGAAGAGTGAGCCTGTGAATTATGACATTCATGGGAAACAGAAAATTCAACACACACAGGAAAATGTTTTCACTCATTTATTAAGTCACATACGAAACTATTTTTCTGTACTTGGCACTTGAGAATAGATGCAAAGTTTCAGCCATTGCAGGGAAGGTGGGGCCCCGACAGTCATATTTTGGGGATTGTTGCACCAACTGTTATATGCTATCTGAGGGTGAGCTGACAATTTGTTTCAAGAAAGAAGAAGGAGGAAATAAGGGTGGCAATATCGGGAACTGGAAAGATGCCAGAGAGGTACAGAGGGTCAGGAAATCGAACAAAAATATGTAGCACGGGGGGATGATGAACTGGGGATACTGACTGAAGGGTCCCAGACACTAGGGAAACGTGAGGGTCCCAGGACCCAATGGGGATGACTTTAATGGAAATGCGCAGAAGGGGGAGATAGAACCAGTCAAGGGATGGGGCCATCCACCCATCTCAAAGTTTTTAACCCAAAAATGTTCCTGTCTAAAGGAAGAACAGGGACAAAATATGGAGCAGAGACTGAAGGAAGGGCCATCCGGGGACGGTCCCACTTGGGGCTACATCATGTCTGCAGACACCAAACTCGACATTGTTGCTGTGGTCGAGGAGCTTGCTGTCAGGAACCTAGTGTGGTGATTCTTTGAAAGGTCAGGGCAGCAAATGACCAATGCAGATGTGCATGCTTGGAGCAGGGAACCTGGTGGGGGAGCTGTCGGAAGGACTGGAGGAGCAGAGGGGTATTGCTACCCCATTGGAAGAACAGCATAGGCTGGCCTGACCATGCAGTTTTCCCAGAGTCCAGACCTCCAACAAAGGAGTGTACCTGGAGGGACCCATGGCCCCAGATAGTATGCAGCAGTGGATGGCCTTGCTTGACAATGACAGGAGGGGAGGCCCTTGGCCCTGGGGAGGTTTGATGGCCCAGCATAGGGGGATGCTGAAGTGGTAAGGCAGGGGAGTGTGGATGGGTGGGGGAGCGCTCTCATATAGGCAAAGGGGAGGGGGGAAGGGGGAAGGCGATGTAGGATGGGGGGTTGGTGGAGGGATAAGCAGGAAGCGGGATATAACCGAGAAGTGGGATATCATTTGAGATGTAAATGAATGGAATGATTAATAAAAATAAAAGGAAAAAAAGAAATCAAGGAAAGACAAAAAAACCAAACAAAAAACAACCAACCAAACAAAAAACAAATAAGAGTTCATAAACTATAGTATGAATTTCGGGACTTTGTTTTGAGGAAAGCATTGAATCATTTTAGAAAAATACAGTGAATGTCGAATCTAAACATGGGCTCATTAGAGAGATTCTAGAAAACTCATACAACAGGCCATGTTCTTGCATTCTGGTGCTTGTCTTCCTTTATCAAAGTGGAAAACGGTACAATACATAAATGAAAATGGCAGCTTGCTAAGTAGCAGCGGTGAGAGGGCAAACAGAACGCCCCACCCCCTTCTCTTTGCCTTGGGCTTTTCCTCCCCTTTCCTCTCCCTCCTCAGTTTCTCTTCCCACTCTTCCAGTGGCGCTCAACTTTCCCAATAACACCACCCTTTGGTACAGTTCCTCACGCCCTGGAGACACCCCCCATCATAAAATTATTTTGTTGCTACTTCACAACCGTAATTTTGCTACTGTTACAAAACATATTTACAAAGTATCCGATCCGCAGAATATCTGATATGCAACCCCTGTGAAAGTGTCCTTTGGCCCACAGGCTGAATGGCTGCTCTAGAAGCAATTGCGCTGGAAGTATGGCATGGTGCTGCAAGCACGTCCCTAGGACTTCACTGTGCTGCATAATGAATGTATGTAAGGAGCCTTGTAAGACCCTCCCATCTCCACTGCAGTAGCGCAAGGAACCATGGCATAGATTTCAGGTAAAAAGAGATAATGTGAAGGCAGAGGCCATGTTGACAGCTGTCACCAAGACTTCATACCGGTGAAAGATCACCTCAGACTGTCTGGCTTTGCAGAACTGCTCGATGCCTCCCACTTGGGGAGTGACTATCGGAAGGAGCACGGAAGAGTCATGGCAGAGCACAGACTGTCTTTGGGACTCTGGAACATGGAAATTGTCAGGTGAAGCCAACGCATCACTATGTGTTGTGTAGCCTTAGTGAGATCAGACAACCAATTTGTATCACATACCTGTCAGAGGGGACGGACGAGTGACAACCCACAGCCTGTTTCCTTTTCTTTCTAATTTTTATTTTTTGAAATTAAAAAATGAATATGTCATTTTCTTCCTTTTCAGCCCTCCCTCCTACCCTCCCCATGTAGGGCCCCCTCCATGCTTTTTGAATACTTTTCTTCTCCTATAAGAAGATTGGTAAGATAAGTTGGGCTTATGAGGGACGTGGGCAGGAGCCGTGTTTGTATTTCCGAAGCTTTTGATGTGGTTTCTCCAGAGTGGTGGTTTACACCATTCTTCTGTCCACCTTTTCGTTGTAAGAAATCTGTCCCTTGGGACGTATTCTGCCCTCTATCCCTTGAACTGTGTGAATGAAACTAACTATAGACTCCTATAGTCATGGTCAGTTGCCACAGTTTTATGACATTGTGACCTTAAAAGCCAGCACGCAGCATTGGCAGGTGCTGTCCATCACGGCCAGAGTCCATCACGCAGATCTTTCAAGTAGATTCTGTGTAATTCCTAGGCTAGTTGGCATTTGGAGAAGCACTTGACACAGATAAAACAAGGAACAGATCTGGTTCTGCCTCTTTACATGTAGATGTTTTATCCTTAAAGAGACGCAAAGCATTTCTATATGTGTGTTGATTCCATATTCCTCTGTAGACAGCAGCAGGACTCATCACAGCCAAAGGGAGGAAACAACTTGGGTGTTCACCGATCTGTGAACAGAAGGTGGTGTGTGGATGCACGCAGTGAGATGCTCTTCTACTACACATTCCAGCTTGGATAGACTTGGAAGGTGTGAGGCCAAATACTCAGTGGAGAGAAGCTAAATAAGTCACATTTGTAGACACAGACATGGAGGTTGTCTGGAGATAGGGAAATGGGTGAGGAACAGTCATTCAGTGCTATATAGGATGAAAGCATTGTTTTGTTTTTGAGACAGGGTTTCTCTGTGCAGGCCTGGATGTCCTAGAATAGACTCTATAGACAACACTGGCCTCAAACTTAACAGAGGTCCTTGCCTCCTGAGTGCTCCGATCAAAGGTATGCACCACCACACCCAGCCTAGGATGGAAGTTTTTTGATATCTTTTCCCAAACAATGATAATATATTTAATGCTACTGAAATGTACTTTGCTTCAAATTAGTTATAAATTGGAATTTTGTGTTTTGATTTATAAACCATCACTTTAAAAAATCACAGTGAACTTTGAAGGTTGCATTGACATGATAGATGTTAAGTCCTGGGTATAGATGGAAAACAAGTTTGATTGTTACTAATATGAAACAAACAAACAAACAAATCACAAGAACAATAAAAACCACCCCCATGTTATAGCATCGGGGATGAATGAATGTGAATGGCAGAAAAAACTGAACAGGGGTCGCTCTGCGTTAAGGGATTGTTCGCCCCCTGCTGGCCAGTCTTGGAATTGTTCTGCTTGAAGAAAAAGGATGTTAGGAGTAAAGGACGCTTTCTGTAATTTGCTCCTGTTACTAAAAGGTAAGTATTTTCATTCACCAAAATGTTCTGCATATAAATATCAGACTTATACACCAGTCCCTGAAGTCACTCATTCATTCCTTTGTTTACTAAAATGAACACACCAGCCTTTACTTAAGCCCATGTATTATGGTTTCAAAGATGACAGTGCTGTAAGCTTACAGCCTCATAGATGGATGCAGACACACAAGTCATGAAATCAACGTTGTGAAATTATGGTTGTGATAGAAGCCAGGTCGATTCTAGAGTATAAGAATTGGGAAGATGGAATATTACGTATTTCAAGGACCCCCATTAAGCTCAGAAAGTAAAAACTGAAAGGTTTCAGGAAGTCCCTGAAACTGACCAGATACACCAGTATCCTTCTTCTGTAAACATACATAAACAGTAAGGACTGTGGATAGAAACAGGGAGACAGACCAGCTGAGCCTCCTGGAAGACCAGAGGCCAGCCGAGCTGCCAACACAAGAAAGAGAGTCTTTAACCTGTTGTGAGTTGGAAGGAGTGGAGTCCCATAGGTATGTAATTAGCTAATTGTATTCCTTCCCTTAGAATTCACTTTCAAAGCACGTGCATTTCTATGTAATTTTATCACATGTGTAGAGCTGATAAATACTAATACAGCCAGGATGGAGAATTATCCCAACCCCCACAAGTCTTCCAGGGCTCCCCTCTATTCAAACCCACCTCCTTCTTCCACCTTTCCCAAATCCTGGAAACCATCAGTATTGTGTGGCTCATTCTTGGGAAGACATGATTGAACATCTACCCACTCCAGATAGGGAACCGACTACAGACTAAATACGGGGACCCCAAAGTCCAATTCGATGAACCAATGAGTTTCATTAAGGTTACTTACAGGAGCAGAAATAACTCAAAGACCACCGCATCACCAAAACCCACCCCGGCACGGATGACAGCTCACGGAAGCTGGAGACCTGGAGCACATGCACCACAGGTCTGGCTCTGCCTTGTCTTGGCAGCTCGGCTGGCCTCTGTGTCTTCCTTCACTCAGCTGGGCTGTCTCTGTGTCTCTCAATCCTTACTGGTTAAGTGTGTTTAAGGGAAAGGGGGCCTGGTGAATCGGTCAGTTTGGGGGACTTCCTGAAACTTGTGAGTTTCCCCTCCTGCACTTAATGAGTGTCTTTGAATGATGGACTATTTCATCTTCCCTTATCACATCCTTTTGCCTCAGCTCTCTGACATGCTGCATGTTAATGAGAGTCCGCTAGGGTGGAAGGCTTTCATCTCAGAGGAAACTGTTAGACAACTGTTAGTCCTTTGAAAGATGATGCTCCATCCAGAGAGGACCTGTGATTCAGAGACTGGTAAAGCCAGCCTTCATGCCAGTGCAGGAAATCCAGTTATCTTGCCAAGAACAGTAATAGATACACACTCACTATGTGACCTTTTGAAATTGTTCCCCACTTGGCACACCTTCCTGTGTCCAGTCCCTTTATGTTACTTTGTATCAGCAAATAATGTCCTTGCTGTGGATGTACAACTCGGACTCCTCATTCCCCTCTGATGGACATTTTGTGGAAGATTTCTAGTTTTTAATCTGTTTCACATAGAACAGCTATGGAGTTCCCTGCTTCTGTGTGAATGAAATGTTTTTATTTTTGTGTGTTTAGGGACCATGAAGAAAGTTGCTTTGTTATGTAGTAAGCATTTATTTGGGCCTGTAACATTTTACACAGTCACTTCATTCTAGATCCACTTATTTTTCATATTTGCTTTTTTATAGATATTTAGAAATATCTCATAGCAGTCAAATTTTTCACAATTTCCTAAGGGTATTGAATATATTTCTATGAGTTTATTTACTATCTGTATATTCTTCTTTTAAAAATATCTTACCTGAAAATGACTTAATTTTTTTCTGTTACATTCTGATTTTTTTTTCAAATTCTAGATCTGGTGCTGCATCTGTTGCAGATATATCCTCACACCCTGTGTCTTGTCTTTCGGACTCTTATAATATGATCTTTTCCATCACAAATACTTTAAATTTTGGTTAATTCTAACTTGGTTTTTTTTTTCTCCTATGAACTATAGTATTGAGTCAATGAAATAATTTTTCACCAAGTCTAGATCCTGAAGATTTTTCTTAATCTATAATCTCTTCTAAAACTTTCAGTTTGAGGTCAAATTTTGAACCATCTGTAAGGTTTAGATCGAGGTTCATACATCTCCCCTAACAACTCTATTACTGTATGTTGGAATGGCATTCTCCTTCTACTGACTTGCTTGTAGGCCCTTGTCAGGATTAGTTGGGTGTATTTCTGTGGACTCACATTGGACTATCTATTTTGTCCCCTCAGCCTGTTTATCTGTCCTGCCATGGATACTGTCCCCTCGTGTTGAGTGTTAAAATCAAAGGGAGTGCATCCTCCCAGTTATTGATTTATTTTTGTATTTGTTTTGGCTGCTTTAGTTTTGTTGATCTCCACAAATTCCAAGACACTGGTGGCTTTCTCGAAGCACACATCCTGCTGAGGCTTGACAGCGAAGGGAACAGATAGGAACACTTCAAGCTCTATAGTGTAAGAGCACACTTCATACTGTTGAGAAGGATAGAGGTCCATTTTGTACTTCCCACCCTATGAAGGAATCTGGACGTAAGCTGCCCAGGACGTGCACACTATAAGCCGCCCAGCAAGTGCACATTGTTAACTGACTGGAGTTAATCTTTAACCTAAAGGTAAGTGATTGGGAAGAATCATGACTCAGAGGCTAACTCCCTACACAGGGAAGGATGATAACGGGTGCATGCAAGAGGAAATAAGGACAAACACACCAGCACGATGAATCCCAAGACAGGGTGAGTTACGTGACCAGAGAGGCAAGACTAAATGTTTGTTCTGGTTTCTTATAAAACATGCTACTGGAGGAAGTCAGGCATCTCTACCAGGCCGCCAGTCATCTGAGGGAAGTACTAGTCTTGTCTGCTCAGTGGCGTCTGTCCTGAGGAGCAGCAGGGGTTTCTATTCTGGTTATAACTGGAACAGGGCAAGGTGTCTAAGTCCTGTCAACTCTCTGCCACTTCAAACATGGTGCTCTATGTCCCAGCCAGTGGAATAAGGAAAAGGGAAATAAAATAACACAGGTTCAGAAAGGAGAAATGAGACTAAGTTTACAGATGTTACAATTATTTATATACACAAACCCCAGTGAACCTACAAACAAACAAACAAATAAACAAACAAACAAAATAAGTCACTAGAGAAATGGTTCTCAACCTGTGGGCTACAATCCTTGCGGGGTGGGTTGGGGGGTGGAGAACAACATATCAAATATTTAGGTTAAAATTCATAGCAGTAGCAAATTGTTATGGATTGATATGGTTGGAGTCACCACTGCATGAGGAACTGTGTTAACAGACTGCAGCAATAGGAAGGTTGAAAACCACTGCTCTGTGCTACAGAGAGCATTCAGCGGAGGCCTCCGGCTGTAACATCACACCAATGCACTGAACTCTGGTGTCAGCTCAGGGAGAGATGACATTTTCACTCAGTTGATCAGTCTGTGATTATTACGTCAGATCCAGTCTTTCTTTCATGAGTGTCTGCAGCTTGCAGCACATTTATCTTTAATATATACCCAAGTTCTCATTTTCTTTTAGCAGTTGGAAGAAGCATTATGGCTTTTTTTTTTTTGACTGAGTGACTGCAAAGTCTTTATCAAATTATTGAAAAGGTTGGCCATTAAAGCATTCACAGGCTTACATAGGAGTTACGTGGAACCTTTAGGTTTTGGGGAGTACAAATGTGGTTCACATGGTAAGTCTGGCGGTGAAGCAAGTAAAACCAGACTTGAAACGAAAAAATCAGATGTCCTAGGCAGGCATGGCTGAGGCAGGGGTCAGGAGTTCAAGGCCATCTTCAGCTATATAGTAAGGTCAAGGCCTGCACGGTCTACCTGAAACCCTATCTCAAAACAAACAAACAAATAAATAAATAAATAACATAAATAAAATAAAATTATGGATGTTCTTTTACCTGTATGACAGGGGCAGAAGGGGCACCATGGGATGGCTTCACTCCACTGCTCAGATCCCCCTCCCAACCTTTGGGAGAAAAGGGTCTATTTTTAGACAGTTATTTCCATTATGTATTAGCTCGCAGAAATCTTGATATGGGGAACACCAAGATCCTATTGGAATATGTCCTTATAAATATATTTATATCAGAGAAAACAAGGCACTTTGGGACCATGATAGCTTTCTCTCCTATGTGTACATCATTCTAGGCAGAAAGTAGAAATTGGTTAGTTTCTCAAGTCGATTAACTGAATAAAGCTAATACAGGAACAGAATCGTTCTCAGCCTTCACGGAGGCCCTACTATAGTGAACGAGGCAAGGGGCACGGGAGAGGGAAGCACAGGACACCTAGTCCCAGGTCGCACAGGCACCAGCCAAGCTCAAAGCTTAATCCCCCCTCCCCTCAGAGGCTGACACATCTCCTGAGTTGGAGTCTTGGCCCGAGCACAGTGCTTCCCTCCCCAGGTCCTGAGGTCAAGTAAGTGACTGCAGCAGGAGGCAGTCCTAGTGCAGAGCGGGGGACACCAAAGCCACAGAGACTCCAGTCTGTCCAAGCTGGTGCTCTAGAGTCAGAGGATCAGCGCCACAGGAAGAGATCTCCTATTAGCCCTGACATCACCACTTCAGCTCTGTGTGACATTGGTCAGGGTCATTCCTGAGGGCGTTCGCTCGAGCTTCCACTGGAGGGCGCTCGCTCGAGCTTCCACTGGAGGCGAGCTGAAGCTTGGGCCAGCTTCTCTGAGCCTCCAAGGGATCCCCCCACCCACTCCCCTGGAATAAAATCATCTCACAACCAAGGCCAAGCTACAAGTCACTTCTGACACTACGTAGTGCAAGCTGGGCCCTGGGCTCCAGGAATGGGGGCAGCCCCCTTAGGCTGAGCAGACTGGGAAGGAAGGTGGCTCCCCCACTTCAGCGCTTAAGAGTTCTTATGGGTCACTGCTTTAGACTCTCACCAGCCTCAGCCCAGTTTAAATAGTCACTAAACTTTGTATTCGACGAGTACAGGATTTCGCAAACACACCCACCAGCACTGGGTCCTTTATTTTTTTAAAGGGCTCTGGGTTTAAAGAGGAATGTTTAAAAAAACATTTTTTTTTTGGTTACACATATGCCTAAGTAGAACCTAGAGGACCCCCCCCCCCCCAGCTGACTGGGTCCCCAGCCGCCCAAGCTGAGGCGGCTCTGCAAGGCCGGCTGCTACAAAGCGCAGAGCGTGGCTGCGTGGATTTTAGTGAGAGCTCAGGCAGAGCTGTGCAGTTGCTCTCCGGGACTGGCGGGTCATTACCAAACCTGCGTTAGGATGAGAACACAGCACATTAAAACCCTAGGAGGTCACCGAGCTAATGATCTATCCTACCTTCCGCAGACAGGGCCCCTCCCCATCTCCTCCCGCCCCCAGTCTTCCCTGGTGGACTCTGTCCATTCCAGAAGCCAGGCCAATAACGGCTCTTCAAGGTCGGAACAGAACCACAGTGAGTGGAGAAGCATTACGTTTTGAATGCTGGTTTCAAAGTGTTCATTACTAGTATATAGTTAAAATCATTTTTTTATAAAATTGTCTTATATCTCACAACGTTGCTAAACTCATATTGGCACTAGTCTTAGGATGCTTTTTCTGTTCTCTCATAGACACCCATGCCGTTTGCAAGTGAGAGAATGTTCTTCCCCGTTTCCTGTTGTCTGTGGCCTTGTTTCTGGACTTGACTGCACTGACCGTAACACATGATGCTATGCAGCAATGGTTGTACACCATCCCCTGATCTTGCTCCCAGAAAGGACACATGACATCTCATCGGAAACTACAGTCTTCTTAGGTGGTAAGGATGGCAGTATTTCTGGATGGTAACAGCAAGGTTAACATTGCAATGTACACTTCACCATAACGTACAAGAAACATTATTGATTCTTTTACTCCTAATAGAGATCTCCCATATGGGGCATATATATATATATATATATATATATATATATATATATATATATATATATATCTCGATTGCTGGACTGACAGCATAGCTCATGGTAGAACCTTCTCCTTGATACATGAGCCTAGGATCACACACACACACACACACACACACACACAAACACACACACAAATACATACACACGTACACACACAAACACACACAAATGCGTACACACACAAGCACACACATACACACACAAATAGATACACATGCATACACACACAAACACACACATACACACACAAATAGATACACATGCATACACACACAAACACACACAAACCACATGCATACACACAAACACACAAACACATACACACACAAACACAAACACACATACACACACAAAACCACACACAACCACACACAAATACATACATATACAAACACACTTGCAAACACACACACTCACAAACATACACAAAAACACATACACAAACACACACACATACACACACAAACACACACATACACAAACACACACACCCCAAGTGCATTTAAGATCACCTAGAAAAATAATACTAAGAAAAATTTGTACTCTGGAGAAAATTTTAATATAACTACATTATTTGTAATTAAATTTAACATTGTAATTATATGAAAATCAGTGGTAATATTAATAATTGCTTCTGTGATGACTGCTGTGTCTTCTTTGTGGTTTTCCCTCCATACTCTCAAGTTCTCGTCCTAAGGAAGAGAAATGGTAGTAAATTCTAGTTAGCCCTTACTTATATTATATTATCTAGTTGGCCCCTACAGTTATATTAGATATAGAAGTGAAAAACTGTAATCATTTGCCGAAAATTCATCTCTCATGTGATTGTTAAAATACAATGCATATTATGGGACCTTAGTAATATTTGCTGTATTTGTGAAGTATCAGCCTTCAATCTTAGGGCCATTTGAAGCTAGTATGTCTGTGAACCAGACACACAGGCGTCATATAACTTGCTTGGGAAACAAGAATTGCTTATCCAAAGGCCTAGAGCGTCATATCTAAGCATCTTCTGAGAGAATCTCAGTGACGAGGATGACTCACACAGGGAGGCCTGGTTTTCTTTGTATCTCGAGGGTCAATGACGTCTGGGTTTGTCGCTGGACTCGTTAACATGGACGTGAAAGTGTTTGTCAGTGGATTCAGCAGCCACCAGGGATATTTGCTAATGCGTCAGACCTTGTGTTCATAGTGACACAGAAGAGGACAAAGGACTGGAAGCCATCGTTGCTTAGGATTCTGTTGCTCTTGCTGATACTTTGTCCTTCTGTGCTACAACTTTCACCCAGCAGGTGGCGGTATGTGACTAGGAGAACAACCGTAACAGGCACAGATGTGAAAAACTGAACTCTAAGGGGTTTAGAGAAGCGGGAGCGGGTTGAATGGGGAACAGGGGGGGGAAGAGGGCTTATGGGACTTTCGGGGAGGGAGGAACCGGGAAAGGGGAAATCATTGGGAATGTAAATATATATATATATAAAGAGTGGGGTTTCCTGACGTTAGAGCATGTTGAATATTCTGCTCATTTGGTTAGAGATTTGGATTTGGATATCAAGCTATCTGCTCGCTTAGTTGACACTCACATACTATTTGAGCATAAACAAATTTATACTAGAGATGAATCTGGGCTTGTTGTCTGGAGTCATTTTCTAATGCCACCTCTCTAAGCACAGTCACATTTGTTGAACACAATCTCAGTTTTGGATTATCGTCTTATTGGAAGAACGAGTCTACAGTTGTTGCTATTTACCTCCGCTTAGATGTTTAGATTCCTCACATTCCTTAATATCACCTCAGATTAACACATTCAGTCCAAGGTGTGTTGCGTTGGTCAGTCTATCCTGGTAAATTGGGCCAACTGATAAAGCATCCATCCGGTGGGTGTTGCAAGCTTTGATGGGCTTCAGGTGGCCAGTCTGAAACTGGCTGTGGGAGAAATCCTGGCAATAGATAACTTTACTGCTGCAGCAGATATTAAACCCTTCTTTAACTGGCTATGAAATATTTACCAATACTCCCTCCGCTGATCCAGACATGCTTCCGCTCTCCCTTAGCAACACCCCTTCGCTGAGGGAAGCATCCCACAAATGTACAAACCTCCCATTAACTTGTTCCACAAAGTCCAGTCCAAACCCATTTGTCCCTCCGTGACACCAAATATAATCACTCTGTCACAATCACTTCTTCCCTTACCTCTGACTCTCCCAATCCTTTTCTTACGTCACAAGGTCAAATATTCCTATTTCATCTGTGTCTTTCTCAAAGGCTGAGTGACTATACACAGTGCTATGTGTTCATGGAGGGCCTTGAGCCCTATGGCCGAGACCTTAGTGGTCATGGTCTTGGCACGTATGAGATGCCCACTAAATGCCTGTGGCTTTGGTTTACGGCTGCAGAATAATTTCCCAGCTCTGGTATATCCTACCATTTGATTCCAGCCAACTTATTAATATTAATTTTCATTTTCAATCATCTTGTTATATTTGGTGCATTTTGCTGCATGTCTCCTCTGTCCCCACCCTTCAAAATCTGGCTGCAGTGGCGTTTTCTCTATGGAACTGCCTCCTCTGAAGCCTTTGAGCACTGCCGTCTGAGAAATCTGATCTTGCCACAGTGCGAGCCTTTAACTTTGTCAATCTGCTTCCTGAGTTCCATTAAAAGGGGAAACTGAAGTAAGCCACTGTGGTGGGCAAGACCACAGAGGGGAATGCTGGGGGTCATGAGGGATAGTCTGAGTCTTGTGAAAGTTCCTTCCTTGTTCAGACCAGACAGGGCCATGATTGAAGGATAAAGATTTCAGATGTGGGACATAGTGTAGCAGGGCAGGCAAGTCTGTGGAGACCCAGTTCTGGCTATTTAAAGTGGTTGTCTCTTTGCCAGCACTCCCTAGAGGCTAGTGGGCTTTTGAGCTCTGGTCCCCATCAAAGGTGCCCTTGACATCCTGCAGCCCAGGTCTGTAAACCCACGTTTGGAAAGATATCTCTTGGGGGAGGAAGGGGTGGTGGGTAATTTTGGTTGGAAACTGGAAGAAAGGAAGCTTGGAACTTGGTTGGAAGTGAGATATGTCAAGGCAGGAAAGGCAATGAATCTGGAGGGGACGTCCTGTTAGTAAAAATAGTGGGTCTTGAGGAGGCCTCTAAAGTGCTTAGCTGTTAACTCTCTTATTAGTGGCCTACTTCGTCCAAGTGGCCTTGGAGGGCTTGGCCCTCCAAGGTTGGCGTGCAGTCTCTGGTGAGCCTCTCCAGCTACTGTTACTATTCTGCTAGCGATTCCAAAACAAGTGAGGAAACTTTGTTTAGGGACTCTGACGAAGCAATCGCTTGTTAAGAATCCATTGAACTCCTCTTTTAGACCAGGAACAGTGTAGGGTAGACCAGAGTAGCGTAGATATAGATACAAACATGCACACCGTGTCTTGATGTTGTTGTTGTTACACATGCTGTGTCTTCTTGTTGTTGTTACTTGGGGCTGTGTGAATAATTTTCATTTGCCTGGGAAGTCAGACAGATTTAAGGTGAATGAACACATTCTCTTCCAGCAGGAAAGAACACTCTAGAGCCCTTGGCAAGCTTCGCCACTGAAACATTGTGAGCCCCCGAGTCTCCATAAGTTTCAGAACACTCCCAACAAAATGCTCAGGGGAGCCCTAACCAATTGCTTGGCCTTTCTGCAGAACACTGACGTATTTCTCACCTACTCTCATCTCTAACTGAAGTCCTGTTCTTCCTTTTGTTAATCTTGCCAGGTACAATATTTCTGTCTGTCCTTTTCAGATGTGTCATCAAGAATTATTTAATATGTGTTTTGAAAGAGATCTATTCTTTTTATTTTGCAGGTATGAATGTCTTGCCTAGATGTTTGTTCATGTAGTATCCAAAGAACCCAGAAGAGGGCGCTGGATTCCAAGGAACTAGAGGATCAGATGGTTGTGCGCCACCATGTGGTTACAAGGAAAACTCACTGGGTTCCTCTTAATAAGCAGCAAAATGCGGTTAACTGCTAAGCCATCTCTTCAAAGTCTTAATACATGTTTTGTAGTCTCAAGTTGTGAACTTATCTTGGGCCTTGTCCACAGAAATTCTCTGCAGCCTGGCTTGCAAATACACTTTTCCAAAAACCCTTCCACGTTGCTTTAAGCCAAGTGGCCTGGAGATTATAGCGTTTTAGGAATAAGTCTTATATTAATCCTCCAGCTTGGGTTTCTCAGACTACATAGGTAGGACTGTGTCAAACCTCAAACTGCTTTGTGGGAAGACCCATGATTATAGCCACCCCACATCCAGACTAAATAATTTTTCTTCTTGGACTTGAGGAATAGATATTGTAGCTCATTCTTTCCATGAAGATGTGGTCAAGTAGGAGTCTGGTTTATTGGAAGAATGACCACGGTGTGGAGGTCAGAGTTTCAACTTTACCTGTTAGGCTTACAGGTTCCGATTCTCTGCTCACAAGAGTGCTAAGACCCAGGTCCCTGGCTTCTGACAGCAGAAGCCTCCCCTCCAGGGAAGCCCTTGGCCCTCACCCCTGAAGGTGTTCATTTTTCATTATTTCGAGGTGCTTAAGAAATCCCCTTCATTCCTGAGAGTGCAACAATAGATTTTTAAAGAATATTTATACTTTTGTGTAGCATATCTAGGTTTTGAAGTATGTACCTGTTCAACACATTTAAATCTCTGAGAAGGGAGTCCATCCAGAAGATTTATAATGCTAATGTGGTCTTTAAATCTACCCTCTCGACAATGGAGTGTTGACCTGTTCTCCTCTCTTCGAGTTCCAGACACACACGGCGTGGAGGATGGAGTTCTGCCTGAGTTTCCCTGGAGCAGAAGCAAATAATCTATTTTAGGCTTGACCCGTATCACAAGTTTTTACTGTTCAAGTATGGTCACTTTCCTTGATTTAGTTACTTTAGTCTGTTTATATATATTAAGCTATTTCAGCACCTCCTTTGGGAGGCCTTGCCCTCGCCTGCAAATCATTCAAGAATGTCGCCAGATTGTTCCTTACAGAGGGGGTAAATCCCTTTTCCCAGAGCCAGCCGACTTGAAATTCCTTCGGGGCAGCTATGCCAATTTCTGCCACTTGGTGGCACTGTTGAACACGGGTCCTCCAGGCTTTGGGGTACAGAATTTGGTGTTCCTCTTTCCTCCTTGGAGGTAGCTTCATTCGGACAGCAAGGTTACACTTCTTAGTTCAATCAGATTTCTAGCCATTGTATACTGAGTCTACATCACTATAGCTGGTCCCAAAGGCCTTTTGGCCCTGGATAACCAAGAGTCTAGATTTCTAATATTTTGCTGAATATGAACCTTCTCCCACCCTTCTTGCTTTTTTTTTAATATCTAATTTAAAACACTCATGGATACAGTGCCTCACCATTTTGCAATGGTTCCATACACAGGCAGCAATGGAGCCCAGAAGGAAAACGATTTTTTTTTCCCGAAGAATTCTACAAGTTGACAAAAGATAATTGACTGGTGGCAGTATCACCATGACTTTGGACTCCAGGTCTTGGTACACGGCAAGCAGGTAGGTGTAAAAATCCAAATTTCTCCTATGTACCTGTCCACATGCTTGTACATTCAAATGGGGCTTCCCCACAGATGTTCTGCAGCTCTGGACTGATGAAACGAGGCTTGGAAGGCGTCAGCAGTAACAAACACATCACTGGTTCTCTAGTGTGTCCCCCAGAGTCCCCAAAGTATTACCATATCAGCAAGGAATACAAAATCTCAGATCCTAGCCTAGACCAGTGGACCTCTGTGGGGAGGTGGTGGACACTCATCCTTTTATAAACAGAACAAGCATCCAGGCAAGCCCTTAAGTCTGAAAACCCTTCCAATCCCAGCAGCCTCTTATCCAAGATGCTCTCTGGATACAGTACCCATGGACATGAGATTTTTTTTCAAGGTCTATAGAATTTTCTGAAATTTGAGAGAGCTGGTTAATTCTTTAAGAAACGAAAATGGTAAATAGAATCAAGTTACATTTCTTTTTACGTGGAGTACAAAACAGTATGTCAATTATTCAATTAGTTTGAGTCCTTAGAATATTCTCTAGAGTGTGCGTCAAGCCTTTGCAAGTAGGTATGCTCTTGTTACTGAGTTCTTCACGCAACTTCTCGGAAGGAAACTCTGCAAATCAGTTTGGCCGTTCCTCAGAAAACTCGGCATAATACTACCGGAGGACCCAGCTATACCACTCCTGGGCATATACCCAGAGGACTCTCCAACATGCAATAAGGACACATGCTCCACTATGTTCATAACAGCCTTATTTATAATAGCCAGAAGCTGAAAAGAACCCAGATGTCCCTCAACGGAGGAATGGATACAGAAAATGTGGTATATTTACACTATGGAATACTTCTCAGCTATTAAAAATGATGAATTCATGAAATTCTTAGGCAAGTGGGTGGAACTGGAGAATGTCATCCTGAGTGAGGTGACCCATTCACAAAAAAATCACACATGATATGCACCCACTGATAAGCGGATATTAGCCCAGAAGTTTGGAATACCCAAGGAACAATTCACATATCAAAGGATACCCAAGAAGAACGAAGGGGAGGAGCCTGGTCCTGGAAGGGCTCAATGTGGCAGTGTAGGGGAATGCCAGTAAGGGGAGGAGAGAGTGGGCTTGTTGGGGAGCAGGGGAAGGGAAGAGGGCATATGGGACTTTTGGGGACGGGGTGGGGGGAACCAGTAAGAGGGAAATAAATAAATAAATAAATAAATAAAATGTGGGGATGACAACACAGATGTTCCAGAGCCATCTTCAGATGACAGAATGTTGTGTTTTATTCCTGATTCTTTAAAAAAAGAGATTTAATTAATTTTTACATGTATTGGTGTTTTGCCTGCATGTATGTATGTGTACCAAGAGCAGACCAGGTATCTACAGAAGTTGGAGGAGGGTTAGATCTGGAACTGGGGTTACAGATAGTTGTGAGCCACCACGCAGGTACTGGGAATCGAACCTGGGTCCTCTGCAAGAGAAAGCAAGCACTCGTAACCATCTCTCCAGCCCCTGGTTTCTATTTTGTTGCTCTGCTCTTTTCCATATGTGCTCATTAATACAACCAGTCTAAACATTTCAGTACCATACAGTGGAAAGAAGCAACAGCATGGAGAGAGCATTAACTGTGGAAGCTTCTGTGCTTGTGCCTAACACGTAATCAAATGCTTAAAACAACCCAATACACACAGTGCGGAATCTGCTATGCTGATTCTCGAGATATCTAATGTTGTTTCCTTCTATAGATGGGAAAACTGGAATTTAGGAAGCATTGTTTCTCTTCTCTCATACTGGTTACCATGGGTCCAAAGTTTAAGCATACGTCGTTGCCAAAGTAGGAACTGTTGACCCGTCCCATAGCACTCCTCTGCCTAATGCCTTTGCACAGCTTTTACTGTGCAAAGCATATTGGTTCCCCTGACTCTACTTTACAGTTCTGGAAATGTGTGAAAGGCACACGTTTAATATTATTCCTGAGCTATGAGGAGTCCAGATTTGCTATGTTTGAGCTGGACTTCAAAAGCTAACATTTATGGGGAAAGTTTCCTATAAGAAAGTCTATTTGGGGAATTTATTAAATCCCTGTTCTCTTGTAAGACTTAAAGTGCAGTGAGCTAGCTCCATCAAGGTGTTTGGCCTCCGATGCTCAGAAGCAATCTATGGCCAGTTTAAGACTTGTCAACTCTAAAGTCACTTCCTAAAAATAGTATTTATTGCTTGACCCCAAGCTCATGGGACAGACTAACTCACAGATACCGTGGACATCCAATTATTACCTCAGCTAGAGAGAGCACCTTAGGAACAGGGAGCTCCTAAGCATCTCTTCCATCAGATCTCTATTTGAGATCCTTCATGCACATCCTATTCAGGATCTGAGCATAAAACCTAACGAAAATGAACCAAAACATACAATTTGCAAGGAATCAGGTTTTTCTAGCAAATAAGGACTCTCATTTTTTTCAGTACTTATGAAGACAATGATAGATATCTTCAGATGCAGCAAGGTGTTCTTAAAGTACTGAGAAGTGGAAAATGGTTATTGAATACTTTACACATCATCTAGCCACTAAAAACAGTATGTGCTAAACAGGGGTATGGATATACAGACCAACATGAAACAGAGTGGTATTGCCCAACCGAAATATGAGACATGTGAAATTTAAAACTTTTAGGAGTGTCATTTAAAAGGAGAGAGAAATAGGTAAAATTAATAACAATGATTTACGATATATTAGCTTATATAGGAACTTACATAAATGTATAATTTGTTTTCCATATTTAATAGTCTACCACTAATAATGTATTTTATGTTAATGCTATATGCCACATGTTAGTGATAGATTTTATTTAATTCAATTCAATATTATTATTTCAATATATAAACAGCATGAACTTCTTGGTACTTTTATATATTTTAAAATAATTAATACTGGAAATCTAGTCAGATGTCTGAGGGAGGAAGCCTCGGGGCCACTCAGTGAATGGAGACTTGAGCGAGGATCTGAGACGGGAGCCAGGGGCCCTTTGGAGAATCTGAGAGAGGGCTGGGATGGCAGAGCAGTGGTTGGCTCCTATCTTCTCACAGGTCCTGCGCCACACCCGTCTAACTCAGCCTCCCACGCAGGATTCCCCTCCCTCCTCAGTTAACACTTGGGTTCTGACTTAGTTCATGTTACTATCGCTGCAACACCATGACTGAGAAGCGAGTTGGGGAGGAAAGGGTTTATTCGGTTTACACTTTCCACATTGTAGTCCATTACTGAAGGAAATCAGTGCAGAATTCAAACAGGACAGGAACCTGAAGGCAGGAGCTGATGTAGAGGCCATTGAAGGGTGCTGCTTACTGGCTTGCTCCTCATGGTTTGCTCAGCCTGCTTTCTTTTAGAACCCAAGACCACCAGCCGAGGGACGGCACTGCCAACAATTTGATCGGCCCTCCCACACCATTCACTAATGAAGAAAGTGCCCTAAATCTTGCCTACAGCTCCATCTTATGGAGCCATTCTCTTAACTGAAGTTTCCTTCTTTCACGAGACTTTAGCTTGTGTCAAGTTGTCATGGAACCTTAGTGTCAAATTTGTTCAAAGTAAGGAATCTCAGCAACGTCCAAAATAATTTTAAAATGCAATAAAATGTATATGAATTCTAAAGTCAATGATTAATATAATTGATACAGGGTTATATTTGTAGGTTTTTACTTGAGCCATTAATTTTCAATTTTCTTGTTTTTCAACTTTCTCATTTTCTCATATTATTTTGACCCTACACACACACACACACACACACACACACACACACACACACCTATGTAAACCTGTGTGTGTGTGTGTGTGTAGAGACCCCTGTGTGGGCCTCTGAAGAGTTCATAGACTCCAGCACCTGTGTGTGTACTACTCAGAAGACATTGAGGCTCAAAGGATGCTTGATCCAGGAACTATTCTGAGGCCAAATGCATGCTAGACATGCACCTTGCAAAGAAACAGAAATTACATGTCTAGCATTGTCCAAAGGCCTGTCAGCTCTAGCTTCTACATTCCCGCCCTGAGTGAGTTTGTGTCCTGACTTCCTCCTATGATGGGCTATGATCTGGAAGTATAAGTCAAATACATTCTTTCCTCCCCACCTTACTTTTTGATCATGGTGTTTCATCACAGCAATAGTAACCCTAACTAAGACAATATCCTTTCAACAAACAAACAAGCAAACAAACAAACAAACAAAACTAAAGCCAGAATTTGATGTGGGAAGAGGCTCTGTTTTGATGTTTTATATGATGTAGAAGGGAACTTCCATTGTAAGAATACTCAAGGCCTACTGAGGTCTCAATCCTGAAGACCCATTCCCACCCAGCTCATAGGCCCTTCCTTTTGGTGGGTAGGGGAATTCTACTTGGTAGACAGGGAAGTACTCTGGAAAGAGTCAGTGGGCCATTGCTGGGTATGGTAATTTGGCTGGCAGTGAGACTTGTGGCCCATCAACCCTTTCCTTTATTTGAATATGCAAATATTACTGGAAAGATTACAGGAGTCTCCTCGGTTGGTACCCAGGAGATTGATGATGTTTTAAAGGTACAGATATTCATGCAGTGGGAGAATGGACCTGAAGAGAGGGATGGGATCGAATTCAGAATGAAGAATTTAACTCAGAAATTAAAATGTGCATGAAGCTTCTAAACGCCATGCCTGTTGCTGTGGTTTAAGTGGTAAATAAGTTTGAATTCTTGCATCCCTAGCTGGTGGCACTGCTTGGAAGAGTTGCAAAACATTTGGGAAGTTACAAAACATTCAGTTTGCTGAAGGAAATACCTCACGGGGGCGGGCTTTGAGGTTTCATATCCTGGACTTCGCTTCCTGTTCTCGCTCTGCTTTAGGACTACCAATGTAATGTAGCAACCCATAATGCTCAGGCCACCATGCCTTCCCCGCCTGATGTTATCACCTGAGGAACTGTAAGCCAAAAAAAGTTTCTCCTTTATGATGCTTTTGTCTGTATTGTTTAGTCCCAGTAAGAGAAGCGAAACTAAAACAACCGTATAAATGTTTCGTCAATTGGTGGACAGACAGACTGAAGGTGGTTCCAGTAATTGGTAGATTACTGTTCCCAAGTCTTAATTCCCTTCCCTACGAGAGAATCACGCATCACCCACACATCGTCACGTGACTTGCAGAGATCTGTTTCTGCAAACTACACTTCCTGCTCTATACCCTCTTGGCCATGTGATTTGTTTCTGCCAATGGAAACACAACGATGCCCGTCCACTTATTAGCGAGATAGACAATGGTGTTCTTGATCTCATTTCCCTGCCTCAGAAGAATGTGGTGCTTACACTGGTATCCGGAATGAGAAGTAACCCGGAACACAACGATGGTAACGGAACCCCAGCTAATAGGCAAATGTGTGGAAATAAATGTTTTTTTAAGTGACTGAAATGTAGGTGAAGCCATAGGAAAGCTGAGTAATACTGGGTTCCGTGAGTAAAACTCACCTTGCTGAGAACAGTCTCATCGTTTTTTATTGATGTAATTTGAGAAAGTTTCATATCAAGTGGCAACAGAGTCAGCCGGCGTGATGACTCTTCCCAGAATAACGTCCTGTGAGCTATGTGCTTAAAGCAGCGCTTGAGTAGAATCTGACTTTTAATAAAAAGGTAGTTCCTTTGTGTCACCGTGCCATGGGTCCTACGTCAGGGTGCTGGGAGTGAGGTCATGAACATATTTGAGAGGCCAATAAAGTTACTTATTGGTCCCTAATGACACCTCCTGGAATTTACTGATGTGGGCAATTTACATTTTCAATTACAAATGTGACATTTTCCTTTTTGACAGTTTTGCTGGAGTGAGGGCTTCTTTACAAGGCACTGTCTGCATTTCGTAGAAAAGACAGTGTTAAATAAATCAGCTCATTCACCAGTGGCCCAATTTAGCATGACATTTGTCCCTACATGGGGTGATCCTGTCCTTTCTTCTCTGAGCTCTCAATAAAGTAAGTACCTTGGCTCAGAAAAATATAAACATTCTGAACATTTCTGCATTATCATAGCATATGCGTTTGTCCTAATTTATCTCACCCTGTGTTCTTCATTGCACTCAGCAAAAATGTATTGCTTTCCCATTACATGTCAAGTACCACTTTATATCCCTCAGACATAAGGAGAACAGAGAAATCACATCTTGTTCTCCTGAATTCATTATCCTCACAAATGCTTAGGGAAATACGTGCCTGGGTAGAGGAAGTGCCAAGGCCAGGAGGCATGGCTGAGCTCAGAACACAGGTAGCAAAGCATACTGGAGTCTAGACCAGCGTGCCTGTGAGCCGCACCGTCTTAGCCAGTCTTCTATTGCTGACACCATGACCGAGGCAAGCATTTGACTGAGAGCTTATGAGTCCATTATCATCATGGCAGAGAGCATGACACCGGAACAGAGGCTGTGAGCTCCGTCCTGATCCACAAGCAGAGAGAGAGGAGAGAGAGAGAGAGAGAGAGAGAGAGAGAGAGATGTCTTACAGCAGAAGCTGCACTATGTCCCAGTGTGTCCCACAGTATATCCTGCAGTCGCACAACCTCACTTGCAAATGTTCATTGCGTTGCAATGAGTCATTGGTAGGGTCTGAGGTCTCTGGCTTCTGTGACATCATCAGTATTGGATCCTGGTTATCCTGTTGTTGCCTTGTGTCATGCAGATCCTGTGGCTTTGAATCAACAACACTGCCCCTCCACTTCTCCGTTCGAAGATAATGTAGATTGCGGGGTGGGTCAGTGCACTGGCTTGTCCTTATCCAGACCACCAACGTTGCTCCGGCCAGGCTACCCAATGTACGGAGCCATTCTCATTCATCCATTACTCATACTAAGAAATTTAGATTTTGCTCTAAATATAATATGAAACTTAGAAAGGATTTATGTTTTAGAAAGGTAATTCCAATTGCTGGGTAAGGGACAAGAGAGGAACAAGGGGGAGAAGGGAGATTTGGGGTGGAGTGTGCTGGAAAGGTACAGAATGACTGGGGCTGAATTGCGGGAAGGAGAAATAGTCACATCCAGGATGCATCTGGGACATAGAACTTGCTGACAGGTTGACTGTTGGGTGTGAGCCTCAAGAAGAGTGTAACCTCAGCATTTGGCTTGAACGACTGGAAAAACTGGCGTGCTATTGGCTGGCATGGTGAAGACTAACAAAGAAGTAGATTATTTGGGGCTTCAAGAGGGAGATTACATGCCTTAGCACGTGGAAGTGTTCTAGAGGCAAATATTTGTAACTGAGACTGCCACTGGACACGGACTTGATGCAGTTAAAGCTATCTATTGTGTTTCCTCTTGAGTTGTAAACATCTGCCATAGCCACTTAAACGTGAGGCCAAATAAACTTTAGAAAGAAAAAGACTACCCCAAAGGTCTTTGGCTATGATAATCATTATAAGAAGGAGAACTATAAAGACTCAGAGAAGCAGCCATATCTGTGTGCATTGTATGTAAACATTTATTATTCTCATTTTTATTGCTTGATACTCACCCTGGTGACTCTATTTCTCTCTAGACTAGGAATGGGCAAGATATGGCCTACTGGCTAAATCTTTCTTCCTGATTTTATAAATGAAGTTCCTGACATATATTCATGCCTGTTTACTGATGGCAGTTTCTAAGCTCCAATGACAAGGTCAAATAGGAAGGCTTTATGACCCCAAATGGCTAATATTGCACTTTGGGGCCCATTCATGAAAATGTTGCTGCTTACCCTTGCTCTGTTGGAAGAAACACAGGCCAACTTTCAGAGCCGACTCCATGAAAGAACTGCAAGGCTCATTTGAGATAAATTCTTCTCTGTTCTCTCAATTGACATTGATTAGTTCAGGGTACCAATTTGTCCAAGCTTGGGTCAGCCATGAAGACTCAGGAATTTTGTTTGGAATTCTGCAATAAAATCCAAAATTTTCATATGTGTTCCGAGTTTAGATGGATGCCTTGCTGGTCATGGGGGAAGCTGTGATAGTTTGTATATTCTTGGCCCAGGGAGTGGCTCTGTTGGAAGATGTGGCCTTGTTGGAATAGGTGTGGTCTTTAATACCCTTGTTCTAGCTGCCTGGGAGCCACTATTCTGTTAGCAGCCTTCAGATGAAGATGTAGAACTCTCAGTTCCTCCTGTACCGTGCTGCTATGTTTCCACCTTGATGATACTGGACTGAACCTCTGAACCTGTAAGCCAGGCTCAATTAAATGTTGTTTTTATAAGACTTGCCTTGGTCATGGTGTCTGTTCACAGCAGTAAAACCCTAACTAAGACAGAGTCCTTTTAAGGATGGAAAGCTTGACTTAGCTTCTAGATTGAAGTTACCACAAGTCTGGAAAGATAAGGACATTCTGGTGACTGTTTTATCTCTCCTCTCCTCTCCTCTCCTCTCCTCTCCTCTCCTCTCCTCTCCTCTCCTCGTCTCTGTCTCGCTCTCTCTCTGTTGAAGGGAACCTCCATGACTTTCCTCTTAAATTAATTTTCCTCCATAAATAATCTTCTTGTTTATGCCTATTAGATCAATTTGCTATCATTTTTAACAGAATACACATGGATATGTGTATATATTATATTGGTTTATTTAATGTAAAGATGAAATAAAGAAATAAATGCTTTTAGATGGATCCCAACTTCAAATAGTACTTCATCATAAGGTGTCATCCATCCTTCTTCTTCTTCTTCTTTTTTTTTTTTTTTTTGGTTTTTCGAGACAGGGTTTCTTGGTGTAGCCCTGGCTGTCCTGGAACTCACTTTGTAGACCAGGCTGGCCTTGAACTCAGAAATCCTCCTGCCTCTGCCTCCCAAGTGCTGGGATTAAAGACGTGCGCCACCACTGCCCGGCTCATCCATCCTTCTTGTTGGACTTTTCTACTATGCAACTCTTGAGATATTGAACATATTCTACCTGAGTTCACGAGTATTTGAGGGCAAGCACTTTTGCCTACACACCTCGAGTGTGTAAGAGCAGAGACCACATCTCATCCTTGCATTATTTCTAGGCCCTAGCACAAGCGCATCAATGCACCACAGCAACTATTTAAAAAGAAGGTCATCACGTGATTGACTGGGGCCTGGGAAGAGCTGCCTTGGATGCTGATTGAAGACTTGTCAAAAAGAGTTGGGCAAAGAGAATGGAAAGAAGCACTTCCCTTCCCCATGAGCTTCCTTCTCACACCCCTGAACTGAGGTGAGAGAAAATACCTTTGTTCGAGACCAAATTTTGGGTTAGATCAGATTGGATTTAAAAACATCTGAAGTAAAAATAATGTAATGACCAAAAATAGCTTGAAAATTATGGTCTGTGCCCTGGATGTTTTAAGAAATGGGATTTGAATACGTATCAAAACATGCTTAGCATGTAGGTATTAGACATGAGTGGGAAATAAAGCTTTATCAGCCTCAGTCCATATCATAAGCTACTTAAGTACTCTATGCCTGATCATCTTTCTGACATATGTGACTTTGGAATGTATATTTGAGGTATCAATTATTTAAGATATTTTGATTCTTTGAGTCATCTACTGATAGCATTAGATCTAGGAGATAAATTTTTTAAAAAAGATGACTTCTGTGTTCCTGTGATATTAATACACTCAATTTGATTTAACAGATATTTATGAAAATTTTCCACGTTTGAAATGAGATTCTGAGCTTTAGAAATTCTGAGCTGATAAAGACAAGTCGTGAAGCATTGGGACAGGGCTTCTGCATGTGACTTCCAGTGATGGTGAAAATGTTCTTTTCATGTGCTATCCTGTACTGGACCATGAGTTGCAGACTGTGACAAATTAAATATTACTAGTGCGACAGAGAAACCATTTTATACTGAATTTTGTTGAAATTCATTGACCTTTTACTATACATATTTGTTTATTAGCTGGTGTAGCAGTTTGTATAGGTTTTCCCCATAGACTCATGTGTTTGAATTCTTGGCCCACAGGGAGTGGCACTACTAGGAGGCAGGACCTTGTTAGAATAGGTGTGGCCTTGTTGGAGAAAATGTGTCATTGTGAACGTGGGCTTTTAGGACTTCTACTGCTCAAGTTCTGCCTAGGACTGACGAGCCCCCTCCTCTGTAGGACGGATTTCTCATGGCTGTTGGTACCTTTGGAACGAGATGTACAACAGTCAACTCCTTTAATACCATGTCTGCCTGATGCTGCCATGCTTCCTGACAAGATAATCATGGACTGAACCTCTGAACCTGTAAACCAGCCCCAATTAAATGTTGTCTTTGGTCATGGTGTCTCTTCACAACCATGGAAACTGTAAAACAGTCGGTATGACTCCAAAACCAAGAGCATATGACTAAAGCTGGTCAGATCGGAAGAGTGAAGAAGGTGTTTGTTAGAGCATTCTAAAAGGAAGAAGGCTGCTGGTGTGATGGAGAGTTCAGGAGAGACACTTGTAAGAAGAGTGCAAAAGATGGATTAGGATGGTATGTGTGTGCCTACATACACACACACACACAGATATACACACATCCTTGCACACATACACATGCACATATGCATACACTCATACATACGCATGCATACACATATACACAGACATGCACACATGCATACACATGAATGCACAGACACATATGCACATGCAGGCATCTTTACAAACATATATATGCACATACATACACACACACGCACACATACACACACACACACACACACACACACACACATCACCCTAGTTGTATATAGTAGGAGCATCAGAGAGAATGTTCCCAGACAGAGGTCTACAGTGAGTAAAAGTAAAATATGGAATCTTTGTGGGGAATATGAGTAAGTTTAGTTAATCTGATCATAAAACCTATGCACAGGAGTAGTAGGGGATAACACAGTGTAGATCCTTTGAGGCCATCTTGTCTACTCTACTGAGAACAAGAGTACTGATAACAGTTAGGGAACCTTAGCACTTCTTGGAATGGAATAGGAAAATTAATTAGTATACTTCTACAAATATTGTAGTAAAATATGATGAAACATACAACAAGAATTATGAGAACATAAGTCTGCTTCACAAAAGACTTTGATTTAAAGTGAATATAGACTGGTAATTGTCTCTTCTCTGGAAATTTCTGCAGACAGGTTGGTTTGCTATAACAGCTTCTACTACTAGAACTGGAAAAGACTATGAGGAAACCCCCAAACTCAAGCTCAGCCTTCTGAAGCCCTCTGAGTAAATGGAAAGAGTATACCTGTGCCTTCGGTTCTCTCTGAGTCATGTGAGAGGGTGTAAGTGCACAGAAGTGAAAGAGAGATCCAACTGCCTAGAGCTCTGGGCAGTCACACTTAGGGAGACGTGACAGTGGCAGATGGGAGTAGAAGAAGAACACTGAGGCACTGTGAGGTGTGTCTCAATGATGGAAGGGGATGGGCTAATGCCGATCTCCAACCCGTAACACCAAGGTCACCTTAGCAGAAACCTCTAATAGCAGTCAGTTAATGAGAGAGAGAGAGAGAGAGAGAGAGAGAGAGAGAGAGAGAGAGAGAGAGAGAGAGAAAAAACAAAAGTGATTGCCCTTCCCACTGACATGGGCCCAGATGTGTAATGTGACTGCTTCTGCTGTCTTCTCCACCCCCCCTTCCTTCAGTCCTAGTGACTACTTGTAGAAGGCGGGCTGTGCTTACATTGCCTGGGCTGAGGGTTAAGAACATGTTCATTCAGAGAAACTTTGCTTTTTCTCTTGTCAGCTACTTTGTTGATGCCACAGCCAAGAGCCATGCTTTTGAGCAGATCAAACTATTTTAGAGGATATTTGCATGTATTAGTGCACATGTGTGTTTGTATGCAATTGGAATAAATAG
The DNA here is from genome assembly GCA_036184795.1 of Tokudaia tokunoshimensis. Lineage (NCBI taxonomy): Eukaryota > Metazoa > Chordata > Mammalia > Rodentia > Muridae > Tokudaia > Tokudaia tokunoshimensis. The sequence goes on from BTHU01000006.1 coordinate 55,898,742, forward strand.
AGCCCACAGGCATGCAGGAGGAAAGACGTGTACTGTTACTAAAAATCAGCATCCTTGAAGCAGGTAAAAGTGGACCTGGGTTAGTTACCAACATGCCATCCAAAGACTGGAGCAAGAACTAAAATCAGTTTAAGGATATAATTGGTGTTCTAAGAAAAGAGAGAAAACTGAACATTATACAATACTCAATGGATATCACAGCAGAAAATGTAGGGGAAAGTACACAGGTGAAAACCACGAGCAGTAACAAACATTATAGATAATAGTTCAGTTGTGTCAAAATCCCTTTAAAAATAGTTTCAGCACACTAATTAGAAGAATGCCAGAAGTAGATTTAAAAATGTGACATAATTGTCTGTTGACCACACAATGCCCTCTTTAAATGGGTTAGGATCTGACAGATCCATGATGGGTGTGGCCCTGGTAGATAGAGTGGTTTCTCCCATACACAGCTTGGCTAAGAGAAATACAACCATGTGTCCTGTTGATCTTTACATGTCCACTTTCCCCTGCTCCATCCCTGGTCCTAGTGTTTAATTTTTCTCTAGTGTTCACTGTGAAGAGGCTATAGAGCTCCTGGGAGTGAAGCTCTCTGAAGTGTTTTGGGAAGGTCAGGTGATTCCTGGTTTTCAGATCACTGTTTATATAGATGAGTTTCCAAAGCAGAGTTAAAAATATCTGCATGTGGGTGAGGAGAGAAGAAGCACCAAGAATAATGGAAAGTTTCCACCTGGGCAGCAAGCAGATTAATACTGCTATTAATAGGCACACAGGATCACAAGGGTACCCTAGTTCTGAAGGAAATTATGATGGTTAGTGTCAATGCTAATAAGACTAACAGTTTTTTTCCTTTTCTCTAAAATCAAGGGTGAGTCACCTAAGCATGTTTCAACAAAATAATGACTATAAGAAAAACAGTTTCAGTCCAAAAACACTCTCCCCATAGCTGGTCCACAGACTTCGTTCCTTGCTAGATACACCCGCTGATGCTTCCAGTCAATGGGCTCCCAGAGCAACCTTTTGGCTGTAGCATCTGGCAAGTATAACTTCTAGGAGTTTCTTTCAAACAGTGGTAACCATGTATTGCCGTAACAGTAGCTTCCAGGGCCACGCCCACTGGCCTACATTTTTACCAACAGTACCTCTCAGCATCTCTCTGCTGTGGGTACTTTTCTAAAAGGTCAACATGAGCTTCTGACCCCTATGCCCCCGGAACATTAATAGATTCTAAAAAGCTTGACTTTGTAGGTCTTCTCCACAATTTGGGCAGAAAACTTGGCTACACACAGATCCTGATCTTTCAGTCTAAAATGTATTTTATCATCATGGATTTCTCTATGTCGGTTGTTCTCAACCTGTGGGTCATGACCCCTTCGGGGATCAAACAATCCTTTCACAGAGGTCACCTAAGACTATCAGAAAACACAGATATTTACATTATCATTCCTGGCAATAGAAAAATTACAGTTTTAAAGTGGCAACTAAATAATTTTCTGGTTGGGGGGGAGTTCATCACAACATGAGAAACTGCATTAAATGGTCAAATCACTAGGAACATTCAGAATCGCTGCTCTACATACTTAAATATTTATTACAATAGATAGAAAATGACAGCTTTGACAAAGAGTTTGGAAGTCACTAAGGACTGTGTGCACAAGTCATGGATGGACGGATGTGATATCATTCAGTGTCACATTTCTACTTGCTTGCTAAGTCACCAGGGTCAAACCCAATGCCACATACCGAGCTCCTAAGGTCACACGAGAAAGCTGGCTATTCTTTTCCCCCAAATCCTAATTTAAGGAACTGTGGTGTTGACCCATTCCCCTGCATGGTTCTCTCTCTCTCTCACCACATCCTGACATTGTGGCATCTACGTCAATAATATTCTGGGAAATGCCCCAGACCTCCCAGAGCCCCTTGATATAAATATGAAAACCTGCCCAACAACCCTAGCTTCAACATCATAAATGACATGAAATGATTTCTGTGTTGAGATTCATCAGCCCAAATGATAGGTTAAGTTTAAAAACACAAACAAGGGTGTGGCGAGACAGCTTGAGTGGTGAAAGCACCCAATGACCTGAGTTCAATCCCAGGAACCCACAGTAGAAAGAGAGAAATGACTTTCCAAATGTATTCCTTGACATCCACACATGCCATGCCATTCACAATCCTACACACACACACACACACACACACACACACACACACACCATACACACACACCATACACACACACCACACACACACCACACACACACACACACCATACACACACACACCACACACACACACACCATACACACACACCATACACACACACCACACACACACACACACCATACACACACACACCACACACACACCACACACACACACACACACACACACACACACACACACACACTCATAATCTATCACAATGATGATGATGACCAAATAAATACTTTAAAAATACAAATAATTAAACTAAGAAGCAGACAGTGTTGCTGTGAGTTCTTCCTACGGTCTTGAAGTGGACATCACTTTCAGTGGCCCTCTCTGCAGAGGGTGTAACAGACCCTGAGCAAAGCTGACACACACTGGAAAGAATTTAGCTAAGGAATTCAGATTGTGATTAAAAAAAACAAAAAAGAAAGTTTTGTCTGTTCACATAAAACAATCCTCTGGAATGACATAAAAGAATATATTTTTTGAAAAATATAAAAACAATGGAAGTTTATCTTTAATTTTTTTTATGGTGAATGCCTCAGCTTTAGGGGAGTTCTGTCTCAAGCACAGAGTAAGTCAGATAGATGCGTTAGGTTTTAAGAATGAGCACAAGCCAACATTGGTGAAGGAGGGTAAGAATTTATAGGTTTGAAATGTGGATCGAAATTTCCCAATACAAATAGCTTTTTAGATTCTTGGGCTACACATGGTTTGTATTAGATCTATCTTTGCTTCCCAAGTTCAAATTGCTTTGTGTAGCACCCAGAGCAATGATGGATGGTTAAATTGGAGTGCTCTGAGGGTTACTGAATAGGGACGGAGCAGATCTGAAGTCACATGAAAACATAGGATAATGATTAAAGATACCACTCAACCAGTTTTCCTCAGAAACTGTATTTTCCTGACTCTGTCTTTGTAACATCTTGGATGGAAACTGGAAGCATTTTGGTGTTTCTTTATTACCCAGCCTGTGTAGAGGAAGGACTTAGACACTCTGTGAGTCATTTAGGCCTGTTTTCTTGTATAAAAGTATGTTTACACAGAATACTTTTTAATAATTTTGTTTATACACATGTGAGTACAGATGACTGAAAACATCACTTTGTTTGGCTCCTGCTCCAGGATGTGTCTAGCTTTTCCTTAGTTAGTTTTTGATATTTTTTAATTAGATCAAGGCAAAGTAGATGAGAATCTTTTTTTTTGTTTGTTTGTTTGTTTTCCATAAAAGTGGCATCTTCTCACAGTTCTCCTACCAGGATTTTGAGGGAATACATTCACAAATACATAGTATGTTGATAATTCCTATTTCTAAAGTGAACAGCACACAGCAAGAAACTATTTTCCACATGGGACTCAGGAAGCCTTAGAACCTGTGGTGTCCTATAATCAAATGAAGTCCTTCAAGTCCCATGAGTATAAACCACATATATAATTGTGTATCTACCGTTCATCACTTCCTCTTTGAATTCATGTTTTCAGGTACATGGTTGATAAGCAGATATGAAAAAAGATGCTGAGAATGTTGACGTGTTCTCTAAGATTTAAGTAAGAGTAGGCATGGGTCCATCAGATATTTAAACAGATGTAATTTGTCTGTAAGCACATTGCATCTTGGGAAGTTTCTCAAAGGTGTTTTTGGGGTGAAAGGGTTTACCCTAGTTAAACAATACGTTTGATTTTCCATTCATATAATGCTGTAGTTAATTATGCTACAAAATATGTTATGTGTACTATATGTCATCTTTCAAGAAAGCAGAGGAACTATTAAAAATAATTTTTTTTCTGGCTGAAGAGTAGTAGTTGATTTTTGTAGATAATGAGGAAAATACAAAATATAAAGATGAAAAGTTCCTCCAGACAATTCTTTTAAATGTTATGGCAAATAACTAAAAGTTCTGACCTCATTTATCAAATGTTAATAAATAATATCAATGTATTAATGTTAAGCTTTTTAAATAGAATGGATACATTTAACAATTTGGATCAAGTTCTGTCTCCTAAGTAGCTACAATTCTGACTTCCATCATTGTTGATAAATTTTGCCTGTTTGGTCCCATATCGATGGAGTCGTTCAGTTTATATGATTTTTGTCCTTAGCTCTTTCCCCTTATAATAGCATAGTTCCTTTCCTGCCATTGTGTAGCATCCCACAGAATAAATGTCCTTTTTCTATCTGATCTCTTGTTAAGAGACATTTATATATGTTTTTCAATCTGCAGATGAATAAAGTTGCTTTGAAGCATTCATACTTGTCTTTTGTTCATTTCTTTTATATATAACAAGGAATAAACTTTTACAGTGTCATAGAATAAGGTTAGCTTTTATTAAATATTGGCACTTTTTTCCAGTTATCAAATTTACATAAATTATGCATGTTAACTTTGATGACAAAATTTGCACTTATTTATTTAAATCCCTTTGGTGAGTTTGAAAGATTTATTTATATCATTTTACATGTACCTGTGTGTGCCTGGTATCTAAAGAGGCCAGAAAGGCCATCAGATCCCCCTGGACCTGAAGTTACAAATGATTGTGAGTTGCCATTTAAGTATTGGGAACTGAATGTGGATCTTCTGTAAATCTGGTGAGTTCTTTTAACCACAGAGCCATCTCTCCAGCCTGCAAGTTTGCATTCTTGAGATGTAACCCTCAATGAATCTTTGATTTTGAATATTTTTAAAACATCTAATACAGAACACAGATCTACACATCTTTTATCTTGGGTTCTATATTTAGATTTGGAACTCAGTATTTTAAGAACATTTTGATTTGCTTACTTTGTCCTTAGTCTTAGTAACAGTCTATAATCAGCATGAATCATGAAGTAAAGAATGGTTGTATACTTGTGGATGGAAGCACTTGGAGACATGGGATAAGCAGATACTCAGGAATGCAATGAATACATGCATTTCTTAAAGAATGTGTGTGTCAGCCATACATTTTAGCACATAAGCTAGTTAAAATGTGCTAACTTGAACAGCTAAGCCATTCACTTATTTATTTTTGTGAACTGTTTATCAAAAATCCAAAACCATACAAATCTCGAACAATTCTGTTATATTCTTTGTTATTTTAAAAATTTGCGTTTCCTATTATAAAATAATGGTTGTTTACTTCATAAATTTGTAAAACTACCCTAAAGATGATTAAAAAAAAAACAAACCCACACATGTACTTTAAACAGAAAAATCACAAATGAAAACTTTTACTTTTTTTTTATAGATTTACTTTTTCAAAGCTATTTCTTGGTTAAATCTGAGTTTGGTCCATCAGGGGCTAATGTTCTCTGAGATACTACATGAGACATGTTGTATACTCCAAAAGTGACATTACAGAACATTTTTATTATGTGTGTTCTGATGCTGTTCCTTATGGGTCTCAGAAGATGAGTATCACATTTATCTGTTGTGACAAAAGACCTAAGGCTGGTGATCTTTTTTAAAAAAAGTTATTAAGATTTATTTTACTTTATGTGTATGAGTATTTTTGTCCATCTGTGAATATTGTAGCATGTGCATCCCTGGGACCCTTGGAGTTCAAAGAAGGGCATTGGATTGGCTCTGAGCTACCTTGCGGGTACTGAGAGTCAAGCCCAAGTGGTCTGGAGAGCAGCCAGCTCTCTATCCACTGAGGCATTTACCCAGACTTAATGCTTTCTTCTTTAAAAGGAGTTGGTTGGCACAGTGTTGAAGCTGAATGTCCAAGACTGACCATTCTCACTGAGCTGCTGGTGCATGACTTGCCTTCCGGCCACGCTGCCTAATGGAGGTTGGCATCTTGACCGGAATAAACAATGAACAGGAAGGGGAAGAAGACTGAGAAACTGCAGATGAGCTGCGACTGGGACTGGGAGCAAGAGGGACTCACGGGGATGCTGCATTCTTTTCTAGCGTTCCTTCTTGTGGTAAATAATTGGCTCAATGAGAAGCCCGTTGATCCTTTTTGAAATTAGTATCTTCGATGACCTTTTATATTTCTCTTGACTTCACCCTTAAAAGTTCTAGTACATCTACCTAGAATCAATTACTACCAGAAAGTCCTTGGTGTTTCAGTATCTTCATTTTGCTGGGGACCAGCCCTGGTGGGGGTTCTTCTTTCTTCTTCTGGTTCTTTTTGAGGCATCGGGCAGGGAGGAGGGGGGATGGGAGAGAGTCGGTGGGGGTAAGACCAAGTCTTACGATATATTTAGGGTTGCTGTATACTAATAAAACGCTTACCTGGCTTAAGTCCAAGTCACTGTCTTCTGAGTTCTTCTGAGGTGAGAAACTGTTTAGCACCTTGTCATAAAAGATCAGGAGGTTAAGTAAAGTAGCCTTTGTTCTATCTCGGTAGGAACTGCACAGCTCTAACTTTCAGCCTGCTAGTTGACTTCGCAGGAAGAAAAAAGGGACACTTTGGAAAGTGATTTTAGCATTTATTTCTAAGTTCTAAAAAGTTTCCATCTCTCTAAGAAAAAGAGAAAAGGGGCTTCTAAGAAAAAGGAGGATAAGAGTTGTCTAGGAAAAAAATGGAATAAGCGGACTGTTCTCTCTTTGTCCTCAGCACTTACACATCTTTCAGAGTACATGATCACATGGTAAAAAGTTCATCACAATTTACACATAAATTCAAATTATAAACCTAATAAGGAGTTTACAACAGAGAATGTTTACATGTATATACATCCATTAGGAGTAATTATTGGGCTAAACATACATTACCTGTCATTAACTCTGCAGGTTCATGGAGAGTTAAAAACCGTAACTTTTGTGACCAAGGTATTAGTCAAGTTTCGTATAGATAAACTCAGTCAGTATATTATCTTCTGTCATAGTATCTATAGTAAATCATTAGTTCCCTTTTTATGAGCTTTGGTTAACAGTTTTACAACTTCTTGAAATGTGTTCTGATTAGTATATGCCTGCCTGCTAATTCACTCATGACACTAAAGACTGGCATTTCTGATTATCAGAGAGAAGTCAATAGCAGCCCCACTATAAAAGAAAACCTTAGTAATAACTAAGATAATTCTTATAGGATTATCATCAAGGATTAAGAAATCATATATTTGTCTATATAGCATCACTACAAGATAATACATCTTCATTGTTCTGCAGAGATCTGGTCAAAAGGGTGGGCCAGTGATTGTTAAATATATTTAATAATAACAGAAACAGCATAATAATAGCAGGACTCTTTCCTAAAATGGACTTCCCCTGTGTCTTGTCTTCCAGAGCAAATCTGTCATACATTTTAATCTAAGGTGAACCCATCTCAGGAAGATCACTTGCTAATTATTAGCTTCTACCTGTTGGCTCCTGACAACATTTCAAAGTAAAATCTGGGTCTAGAGATTCTTCATTCCTGAGTTCTTATTCTGTGGAAGCTTTCTCAATGGGCAATGTATCAAGGAAGGGGTGTGTGTGTGTGTGTGTGTGTGTGTGTGTGCGCGCGCGCGCGCGCGCGCGCGTGCGCATGCATTTTTAAATTAAAAGAATTTTATGTTGCTGAGTGTTTGTTTGCATGAATGTGTTTCAGCTCCTCGTGCCTGGTACCTGAGGAGGCCAAGGAGCAGGCCCCTTTTGCCCTGAATCTGGGGTTACAGATGGTATGTGGTGAGCAGCCATGTGGGTGAGCCATGTGGTTCTCTGCAAGAGCAGTAAGCACTCTTAGTTGCTGAGTCATCTTTGCAGCTCCCCTGTGAACTCACAGATGTGTGCTAACCCCAAGCCCAGTTCCGGGGTGCAGTTGTAGTTAACCACTGTTACACTGTGTCTGGTTTTCTGTCTCCGTTCCTCTGTGCTCAGCTTTGTGGACCACACACACACAGGATAATCGGAAGGGGGAATAACTGGGAAGATGTAAAAGGCAAGAACAAAATAAGGGAGAAAGAAAACATGGTGGGTGGATATGAGCAAAGTACATGGCACACATAGAGATACCACAACAAAACCGATTATTTTGTGTGACTATACATTAAGAGTAATTTTAAAAAGAGATAAGCTCTATTCAATGTGATTGACAAGTCCTTATGTAAGTGTCTCAAACGTGTTTGCAGCTCTCTCACTAGTACATTTCTTTCATGGGTTTTATAGGATCAGTATGCCTTGAGTTCTCCTATGTTATTAAAAGTTTGTCTGTGTCTTTCATATTTTGCTTCCATTTATTTTCTTTTTTTTTTCTTTTTATAGAAGTCTTTCATTGTGTTCAAAGACAAACCAACTTGTTCGTGTAATCCGGGATCTTTCTCTGTAGCTGGAGAACTCAGAGCCTACTCATCCGTCTGTCCCATCATTCCCTTTTCAGAAACAGACACCATGCTCTGAGGTTCTACTATCTTTGTTTTTGCAGTTGTGGATTGCTGAATCAAAGCAACTAAATTTGAGACAAGTCTAACATTGTTTCCTTGACAGATTAATCATCTTTCTGGACTCTCAGATCAGTGTAATGTTACTATTGAGTGCCAACAGGACCAAGAGCCATGGAGACAAGGACTTGAAGGTTAAATGTAACTTATATGTAATATGTTTGCATGTCTAGTTGACAAACAATGGGCTTGTGGTGGCTAATATTGATTATCAACTTGACTTGGTCTACTCTTCCCCCAAGCGGCTCTTCCCTATGTAATGCAACCTTGAGTTATGTTTTAGATTATATTATAATATTTATATTATATTTTGGTTTCCTGCCTTTTTTACCTTTTGTCCTCTTGGCTGCTGCACCTGATCCCTCCTCTTCCACCTCTCCCCTCTTCCTTTCCCCTCTCCTTGAATGGCTCAGAGTCATGTTCACTCTGGACTCACCAGACGCTCCTTCCTCTGGCCATGCTCTCCCTTCTATCTACAATAAGCCTTCTCCATCATACCTAGGAGCAGACATATCTTTTCTTTTTTCATTCATTGGGTGCCAAAACCAGAAGGTAGGGTATGCTAACCAGAAGGACTCTGTAACAGGTAGGGACTGAGGGATTCTGGGAAAAGCTGGCAGCCAAGTCCTCTTTGATATGTTAAATAGCACCTCAGTCATTTGTCCTGGGTTTGAGGCATAACAACAGAATCTAGACTCATCATGGTATGTCAACTTGACATACCAGGGAAAGGGGAACATCAACTGAGGAATGTTCTCCAGTGGATTGGCCTGTGAACATATTGTTAGGGGAATTACTTGATAACTAGTTGATATAAGAGGGCCCAGACTCTTTGGGTGGTACCATCTCTGAGCAGTAGTCTGGGTTGTGAGGAAAGATAGGTGAACAAGCCCAGGGATGCAAGTTAAGTAAACACCATTCCACATGGTCTCTGCTTAAGTTCCTGCCTCCAGGCTCTTGTCTTGATCTCCTGCCTCAGCTTCCTTTGATGATGGGGCCATATTCTGCAAGCTGAAATAAACTTTGTCCAGCCAACTTGGTTTTGGTCAGTGTCTCATTAGAACAACAGAGAAAAATGTGGAACAACAGGCCTCTGGGTATGCTTGAGAGAGGCTTTCTAGATTAGGTTAAATGAGATGGGACTATTCACCTCAGTTGTGGGCAGTACCCTTGCATGGGACATGGTCTGATCGAGAATGAATGAATACGAATGTGCTAGCTGACCACTCTAGCATTCATCTCTCACTGAAACTCGACAGCTGCCTGAAGCTCCTACCACCTTGACTACCCCCTCCCCGACACACTGTGACCTTCAACTGTGAGCCACAATAAACCCTCCCTTCCTTCCTCCCTTCCTTCCTTCCTTCCTTCCTTCCTTCCTTCCTTCCTTCCTTCCTTTCTTCCTTCCTTCCTTCCATTGCTTTTGTCTATAGCAGCAAGACAAGGAAGTACCCAAGATACCCAGTCTCCTAAGTAGCTGGGAGCACAGGCCTGTGTCACCAGGCTCAATTTCCTATCTGTATCTCAGTCTTCTTTCTTAATGTCTCTTGCCCTGACTGGCTCAATTTTGATTCCATTTTTAAGTGTTTGTATCTTGTCTCATTAAGCAGCCCTGAATGTAAGTGGTACTGGAGTGGTATAAACCCCTGCCCATGTCCACAACTGTTCTCAAATCTGCCATACTTCTAGCCAGTGCTTGCTGCTTCCTTGAGATCTCTTATTCTCAAAACATCTCTTCTTTTTCTTTTTCCCACGAGCACTGACACAACTCAGGCCTCCGGGTGGTTGGCGATTTGTCTTCATTACTATCTCGGGGTCAAGGGTGTCTTGTCTCCTAATTTTGTTACATACTGCTCATGGGAGTTTGGTTATGTAATTTACTTACTGTTTCTGTGTACGGATTTGGAAACATCTCAGATTCCCTCTTCCCTACGGCTTTGTTTTTCCCTTCAATTCTTTGATTCCTTTCAGGAGTTAGGTTTTCTCCATGTCTCTTTATCATTGTGGCTGGACATCAGTTGATGGAAAAGAAATGGAAGCTAGCAATGTACTGTTTGTGTACCCTCGGGTGTGTTTATTTGGGGTGGCGGCTGCCACCGCCAGTGTTGCCATATACCTGTGTGGGTACACCCTAAACCCCAGTGTTGTGACTAGAAATACTTTTCTTATGGGAAGTTTTTCATTGGTTTGTGGTGTGGGCACTGTTTGTAGAATGTCTCTGCTTTCAGGTGTATTTTTGTCTCTCTGAGTGACTACAAGATTGCTAACCATCCCAGGACAGGTTGGTCTGTCTGCAGTGTGTTTTTCTCTGGAATCCACAACTGTTCACATCTAGAGGAAGAAAATGCCTCTGGGATGTTTGTGATTCTGTTTGTTTCATTGGGCATTGACAGCCAGGTATATCCTATTCATTTCTATATCAGGGTTCTTGAAGAATTTAATGTTGTCACCTATAAACAACTTTTGGTAACATGGGACAATAGTGTGGAATCTACTTCAAATAAAAACCATTTTCAATTAACATTAATGGATAGAAAATAGACTTATGCTATCTTTTATATTTGCTGCAAGTCGCCATAGCAATAGAAAAATAAAATTTGTGCAATAAAACTTATTATCTGGTTTCATTTTAATGTGTATGTTAGTCTATGCTTCTCAATTAACAGTAAGGTCTTCAAGTTCAGAGCCAGAGCTATTGTCAAACACACAAGCTAATATTTAAACATTATCTCTGTTAGGCACAGATTAATCTGTGATGTGAAAGGTTATAAATTAGCTCTAATGTCCAGGTGTGCCAATGCCAAAGGGAACGAGTGAAGTATGCTTGGGGGAGGTGGTGGGAGCTGGAGTCAGCTGCACAGAGCTGAACTTAAAGTCTCCCTTAAGCGACATGTAGACAATTGACATGCATGTCTGCTTGGCTCAGTGTAAGGGATACTTATGCAAAATTCTATTGATTCCATGTGATTCGTGCATATCAAAGGTATATAAACTTCTTAGTGAATTACCTTAAGATAAATATGAACTTCCTGCTTACACCCAGGAAAACCCAAGAAAACGTTACAAGAATGAACAGTCAAGCCTTTCATATAAAAAATATATATACTTTATTTTCAACTAGAAAGGTGCAAACATGTAACTTTTGGTCACACTCTCAACAAATAAACTGCCCCCCCACCAAACCAGTCATAATCAAAGAAGCAGCAAACACTTCCTGGTGGAAATCTGACCTCTCACCCTGAGCCAGCCATTTTTTTTTTTAATAAAGGCCACTTGTTCACTAACAGTGATTTTACCACATTTCCGACTAGAAATCTGACTTCCAGCACGTCGCTTTAGCATCTACACACCATTTGTTCTGACAGACAGTCGCTCAGGTTACAATCTCCACTGCAGTATTGCCTTTGTTCGGAATCACAGGCAAGCTTTATGTCCTACCTATGGTGTTTGCAGTTTGAGGCTATCAGTTTAAAATCCCAAAAGCACTTAAAACAAAAACAAACAGCTTTAAATTAACTTAGATAACTGTACAAATATATATATATCCACAATATTTACAATATTAATAAAAATCTGGCTTGTTACAGGCAAACTCACTTGCCACAAGCTGTCCAGTCTAATAGACAAGGTTCTGACTCCTGACAAGTGTCTTTGGAATCAGAATGTCAGAGCTGAAACTGCTGTTCTTAAAGAACAGCTGGACTCAGTCTCATCTAGTGGAGGACACACGCCCAGCTCTTGCTAGAGCAGGTCTGTCTGCAAGCATGCTATAATTTCCCTCCCCCGTTAACACTCCAAAAAGTAGGTACATCGCTGCTTTTAAAATGACCTCAGATAGTCCCTGTCTTTCTCCTGGCATCTCCACTGTTCCAGGAGACTCACCTCTGTGTGCGTTCTGGTACTGTGCGCTAATGAACACCTGTCAAGTCTAAACTGTCTCGAAACCAGTGTCTGAGACTGACAGACTATTTGTATGACAATGGCATAACGTTCTCACTTTGGTGGGATGTTTTCTCCCACAGCAGTTAGAAACACGGATTTAAATTAATGTGCTACTGTAATCGTTTTTTAACAGAAGAAAATGAGATGTAACTCAGTTCAAGTTATAGTCTAATGAGTCCATGTCCCTTACTCCCTGGCTTTACGCCATGTCTCCATACATCTTCCTGTAGTACAGGGACTCAAAGATGTCATTGTCCCCAGGACAGTTGTAATGGCAGGCGCAGGTCTTGATGAACATCATGTTCTTTTTCATGATCTCACCATCGGGGCATTTGAACTCCACTGGCAGAGTGGTGGTTCTGTGCGGTGTGCAGCAGCGGCCGTCTGTGCACACCCCGCAGAACTTTGCCCGGTAGGTCTTCACACTGGTGCAGCCGGAAAGCTCAAACTTGACAGGTTTGGCGATTTTAGGCGTCCGGATGCACTTTTTGCCCTTCTAAGGAAGACAAGAAGAGAAAACAGCAATTACTACCACGGGAGTGGCCTTCCTCAACCCGCGGTAGACGAGCCCTATGTCATCTGACTTGTGTTTACATTCTGAGGGGAAGAGACTGGGAGTTTCATTTGCCAGTTTTCCAAAAATAGCCATGGCTTCATTTGGAGTGTCTTGAATTAACTAACACCACGGGGGAATGGGGAATTTTGTAGTGGAAAACTGGCAGCTGCTGTTACAGCATCTCTCATTCTGGCCAGACAGCTCCATGATTAGACATTTCTGGAGACAACAAGCCTATTATAACAAGGGAGGTGAGACAGCCCACTTTGGTTCTCTTCCCTGTCATTCTGTAAAAATGAGTGACTAGGGGCAGAGTATATACCTTAATGTTTTCCTCCAGGTCGGCTTCACAGGGCCTGACCATGCAGAGGCGACTCTGTTTCTCCAGTCTGCAGAAGGTATTGTCATTGGTAACCCGGGTGGAGATGCCCATCCCACAGGTCTTAGAACAGGCGCTCCACTCCGTGGTCTGGACCAGGCAGTTGGCTCGCATCATAGTTGGGTCAGGGCCAAATGTGTCTTCCAGTCGGTAGGCTATGAAAGCAGAACACACAAACACAAGGTAAAACATCCGGGTAGGACAATTTCCCCTTAACTTGGTGTACTTGGGCATTGGCCCTGAAGCTGGGGAGAATGAATAACAGTAAGGTAGAAGAAGACTACTCACCAGCTAGGGCAGGGCCAACTGCTGTGCGGTCCTTGGGCTCGTCACACACCCACTCCTCACAACATTTCCCAGGCAGCTTGACCCTTCTCGGGAAGGGGCAGTCAGGGCTGGGCAGGCGCACGTCCATGCTGCATAGGGGCACGCAGCCCACGGCCCCATCCAGGCACGTGCATTGGTATTTGCAGCTGCTTTGGAAGGACTCACCGCTGCGGTACACCGACCCACCGAAGACACAGGGTGCACCATCTTTGGCTGCAGGAGAGGAAAACAAAGTTGTACAGGTCAGGCGGAGGGTTCCAGGGATCAGAACAGCTAGCTATTTCACTGTACAAGTCAAGGTGGTGAGCTAGGGTCAGGACTGCAGGGGGCCGGTTGGAAGCAGCTTCAGACAAGGGCTTTTCTATTTCTAGAGGGCATCACGCTGGACTTGAGAGAGGTGGTTGGTGATCCAACACCAAAAGGTGAGGGTTCGGCCCAGGGGGTTAGAATGGGGCTGCGGGTCTTACCAGTGCACACGCCGATCTTGCGGTTGGCGGGGGAGCCGAAGTCGCAGAAGAGGCCCTTGTGTGGGTCGCAGGGGTCACGCTCCGTGCACAGTTCTCCCAGTTGCTTGGCGCAGACGCGGCAGCAGCCGCAGCCGTCCAGCACCAGGCTCACGCCGGCGGGGCAGCGCGGCGCCGCTTCGGCAGCGCACTGACACTGTGCGCTGCAGTCCTGGCCGGTTGCAGGCTGCGGAGAGGAAGGGGAGGGCGGTCAGTCTGCGATCGCAGCTCACTCAGCCCTCCCTCCGTCCCTTCCGTCAGTCCCGGAGCTTACCCGGGTGCAGAGGGCGAGGAGCACCAAGGCGAGGCTGATGGGACCAGCGACGGAGGCGAGCATGGTCGGGGAGCGGCGGGAGGACGCACAGCGGGGTGCAGAGGCGACGAGAGGCGCGGCCGGAGCCCGGACTCGGACTCGGGGCGGAGGTTGGTGTCTGGACGCTCCAGGCGGTGGCGTCTGGGGTTGTCGGCTGGGCTAGGGCTGCTGCGTCTGGAGGAGGTCGGTCTCCTGGGGTCGGAGCTGGAGTAGGTCTAGCTGAGTCTTCTTGGAGAGAAGAGCTGTGTGAGGCTGGGCGGGCGGCGCTGGCTTTTATACGCTCCCGGCGGCCTGCTCGCCAAAGAACTGAATGGAGTCCTACACAAACAGGGACATTCCTCGCATTCCTCCCCACCTTCCTGCCTCATCAACTCACACCGGATTGATCCTGACCCCTTGACACTCCACATTCCTCCGTCTGAAAAAGCTGGCACACTTTAGCTCGCCAGGAAAAAAAAAAGGCGCTGTGTTTCCAGCACAACCCCAAGAAGTAAAGCTTTCTCCATATCCTCTTCGCACCCCTCCTAATGAAACATAGCTTAGAAATACATGGGAAACGATCATTTCTCGTATCTTTTCTTCTTAAAACTCGCTTTGCCATTTCTGGCTACCCTTACAAAAACTTCTCAAGACTCCAGTAGCTGAAGAGACAAATACCATGGGCCCCTAGAAATTAAAAAAAAAAAAATTTCCTTTTCACTGTTTTGGATTTTTTTTTTCTTTATGGGACTGTAGTCTCTTGGTGTTCTACTGAGAGGAGAAGGTTGCTTATAGACATTTGAAATACCTACTCTCTGCCCAGAATTCCTATCTGCAAATTTTGTATCTGAAATACAGGCATTTGATCTTTGGTCACTGGAGATAACCGTTTTGGTGGCTGAAAGATATGAAAGCCAGGACTCTGGGTAAGGATGCAGGTCCTTAGGGAGATTTTCAGCTCTCTTTATGTAAGGACTTGTCTTCAAGGTCCAGGGAGGGAAGGGGAATGACTGGGCATGGAGTTTCTAGAAAAATAAGTTTATGAGTTCAGACCAAATAGCTGTGTTTGGTAGGTAAGTGTCAGGGAATATAGTGGGAGAAGAAAGAAGCAGAAGGTCAGTGGGGTTCAGTTGGGATATTTTCAACAGGCTGTACTGAGGTCCAGGCTTGAATTTTTTTACTTATTCTAAAACCCATAATCTAACGGTGTTGTTGGAGTTTGCTCTGTTTTGAAGTAAAGCACTTGTTTACATAAACAGCAAAACCATGAACGGTTGTATCTAGTTATAACCTGGCTATAAGCTAAGCATCAGTGAGTAATATATTTTTACTGACTTCCCCAAGTGTCTACAAATGGGGCTGAAGCCTCTTGCTACTCGTGTAGCTTGCGGGCCAGTGGAGAGAGGTCAAGTCAAGGAAAGAACAGGTTTATCCCCTGCTTGTGTGTCGGCGTTAAATGTAAACAATGTACCCAAGCTTGTCTCTGTTTCTTAGCACTGCTACTTAGTTTCTGTAAGGACTCGTTTTATATACTGTGCATTCATTTAGGACCTGTGTTATTTATTGGCTGGCTCTCTCTCTCTCTCTCTCTCTCTCTCTCTCTCTCTCTCTCTCTCTCTCTCTCTCTCTCTGTATGTGTGTGTGTAGCTCCAATTCCCATTGTACGAAGACAGATTCTGGGACCATCCCATGCTTTCCCTAAAGCTACATCATTCACCACTGGCCATACCCAAGCGTGGCTTCCTCTCATAGCTGATGTTTCTGAGTATAAGTTTAAGGTGAGTATATCTATCTGCAAAGACTCATTTTGGAAACAACACACTATAGATTTATAACATGAAAGCAGCCCATTTAAATTGGCCAATTTTAAAACGTTTTCAGTCCATCCATGGACAATTAGCAGGGGTGGGGTGGGGTGGGGGGTAGGGGAGCTAACCACTTCAAGTGGCTGACCACATCATCTGCACACAGTTACCTGGCTCAGCCAGCCACGTGCTGTACCGTGTGGTTACGTGTCAGCAGTGAACGGTGTGAGTGGCTTGAAGTGTGAGCAGTCTCTGCAGCGCAGGAAGGATTTCCAACATTGCTATTCAATGTTCTTTCCAAACATTCCTCAAAGAGAAGAGGCCTGAGAGTTCCTATTTAAGGAAAGAACATTCCAAGTTATGCGAATAGCCATATGTGTATTATAGGCAACTTGGCCTCACACTTTTGCTGTCCTCTTTGATGATATATTTTTTTTTAAGTCCAAACTATGTGGGAAGCCACAGTGAAATCTTTCAAGTCCTAAACTCCCCAATTATATCTACCAGCAATGGTCAGAAAGGTGGGATGGGTGAGGAAGGGAAGGCATGTGAAGGGCGAGCCTCATCTGAGGTGGGATGTGGGCTCTGAGGTGAGCTCTCTAGCTTGCAATGTGATGAGGGGAGCCAGGAAAGTTGGAGCAGACTCGGAAACCACAAGTCCACCTGAGAGCCACCAATGGCTTGCAGCATCCAGGGAACAGGCTCAGTCACACAGGTGGGTGAGTGGCTGGGTTTTTTATAATTGACTAACTTGGGCTGTGTTTTTAGAGTGGCCATTCATAAAGCTCCCCGAGAAGAACTGGACTCCCGTTTATAAAATGAAGATAAGAAGTTTCAGTTTGGTTGCTATCAGTGAGGATTCACCATCTTAAACTTCTCAGGAAACAGAAGCTTTATGTTTTAACTTTATTTTTCACCTCACTTTTTCCTTCCCATGCCTCTGACCTTCTCCCTTTGCCTTTCTCCCTTCCATCTTCCATTTAGAGTATATCATCATCATCCACTACTGTTAAAAATGCCAGCATTATAATATTAGGTTTTACTATAAAATTCACACCTCAAATTCTCAGTAACTCCACAGTTAGTTCCAAATGGGTGGTTTTAATATTAACTAAGAGGAATTATCGTATTGAAATGTACAACCAACCCATATGAAAAATCTCTGAATATACTGTGCATTTGAAATGTAGCTTGTAGCTTAATGATCAAAACACTTGAAAGGATGAAAACAGAAGACTACCTCTCCACAAATCTGTAGACAAGAGGGGACAGAAGGAGAAGGGTGTGTGACAGAGGACATCCAAGACATTCACAGACTGGAAAGTATGTTTTTATTATGATGCAGACCATTAAGTGCCAGGAAATCCAGAAGGAAAGACTGACACACCAGTCTGGGTTCATGCCATGACACCTGAATTCTTACAACCTTATAAATGACTCCACAAATGTTTGTGTGCACCTGGGCGGCAAAACGAATGTAGCAGCTTCTTACAACTTTATCTAACTCTGCCTTATCCCAACCTTTTTGATTGACAGCAGGTCAGAAATGGGAGAGACAAATCCTTGAAATTGTATGCAGAAGAAAGGTGTTGTTTTGACTTCTAAGCAGGGGTTTAGTTAGTAAATGACTTCAAGAGAACATTTCTACCCCAACCAACCCTCTCAGTAGAGGAGGAATTCACTAAGGTGGCCACTTAAGGTATGTGTGGGTGAGATGGGACCCCAGCACGCAGGTCTTTTGTTTGAGTCTTGTACACTGTTTTCTGCCCCCCCTCTGAAAAGGTTACTTGATCAGCTATAAGAAAGAGAGAGAATCCAGCAGAACTTTAGCGAAATGACCAGACTTACAGTGTTTGTGTACGTAAGGAAGGAATCTTGCAGATTTTCAATTTTCAGTTGTAGACTTGTTCTTATAAGAATAAGTGGGCAGTCAGTGCCAGCCCTCAAAGAGGAAATCAAAAGTTCCAGAGAAAAATACGGTGGGATGTGACTCAAAGCCCAAACCGACACGCAACACATAGGAAGTATGTCCCCAGTTGTATAAGGGCATCTGGAAACTGGGTGATTTTTCCTAGGATCCTTAGGGAATGGGTTTCTCTGTGTTTCTGGTGTGTCCTAGGTTCAGTCATGTAAATGAATTCCACCCCCACCCCCACCCCCAAGAAAAGCGGGACGGTGGGGGGGAGTATGCCAGAGTCTTTTTGAAAAATAGTAATAAATATTTTTCTAAAACCCTCCGGGACCCTGGCTTGGTTTCCTGGACCTATTTGCTTCTGATGAAGTTTAAGGAGTGTGCCCTCTCATAGCGAGTTAGAAGTGGGAAGGAAGCATGGATGTTTGCTATGGAAATTACATTCATTGCTTTCCGGCTTTTGCTTCTTTTATAATGAATTCTCTAATTTTCTTAGGATATTTTCAGTCGCAAAGGTATTGGTCAGAAGGCAATTACTCTGTGTGGTGGTTTGTTTTACGTTTGCCTGCTCATTTTCTTGCTTGAACTTGTAGTCTGGGCTAGAGGAGGAAAGGGAGGATACTTTGTGTCTTAATGAGGTACTCCCCACACCTCTCTTAAGTTAAACTGAATTTATTCTCTCAGCTGACTCTAGGCGTGTGCTAACAGCAGGTGGCGCTAGAGAGCATAAGCGTTGCTAGACCCCCGCTTTCTCTAACAGGTGACAAGTCGAACTTACTGAGAATGAGGGGGAATCTGACCCTCTTTTCCAATGAAATGTGATAGGTTATGCAAATCTAGAAGGAAGATACTCATTTACTAAAATGTGTACTTTGGAGGGACTAATAAATAGATTCAGGAGGAGCAAATTGAGATGGAGTATTTATTCCAAAGAACGGGAGTAAATGAAAGTAATGGGAGACCACTGATACATGAACACACCCCAGAATTTTGGTGAGTTGTGGGATAAATTTAGTCAGGTCCCCATCAGTTCACCCTTGGAAACGTGCCTGTGGTCTGAGCCCTGAACTTGCAATGCCAGGGGTCCCTGGATTAGGTATATGTTTTATACCTGACATTTACCAGCCCAGGGGACCATTCCCTTTGTGTGAATGTCTGTGGGTAGTCACATGCTAAAAGCTAAGCACACTGAATAAGGCTTTTAGAGGAGGTATCTTATCTCCTAGATCAAAGCTATTACCGTATGTAAAGGAGAAAATAGCATTCTGCTTAAACAGGCATATCAGATGCTAAGCAAGTAAAGGGATGCCTTGTGCTTTGTTTCATTTGTTATTCAAACAAATGATTCAGATTTTATTTGATCAACTTAACTAGAATACTCCTTAAAGCTCTAGGTACATGGAATAGATGTCACAAATTTACAAAGCCCTTTACTTACACTGTTAATTTAGCTTAGTTGCATAGCCCAAGCTGGCTCCATAGCTCAGATTGGCCTTGAATTATCGCTCCTCTGGTTGTAGACTCCAGAAGTGCTATGGTTATAGGGAAGTCCAACACCTGCCTCTCAACATACAGCATCTAACTTCAGCTTCATTAAAACCCTAGGAGGTATTGTTCTTTCCAATTTATAGGGATGGGAATTAAGGTGCAAGGACGTTCACATGACCTGACTGTAGCTAGAGTTGGCACGGTTATGTGTGAACTTGAATTTGGCTTTTCTGAAAACAGTGCCCTTGTCTTTGCTTCCAAACTTACTTTTCATCTCATTCTATATACAGTGTCTGTCCTTCAGATAGTCATCTCAGATTCTCTTAGACTTTTGAAACACTCATCCGGAGAGGCATGTAAAACACCTCAGGCACGCTGGCATGTTACTCTGTTAGGTCGGTGTGTCTGATAAATATGAAGTCAAAAGAAAATGGCCAGCGGCCTATATTTAGAAGAGAAATTTGGACTTAAAGATGGATTTATTTTCATTGTTACCAATTAAGTTGTGTCACTTTGCTTTGAAGTCGGATGTGCTGCTTTTTACCCGCAGAGGAACCAATGCAGCTCAACCAAGAAAGAGGAATTAAGATGAGGGCCGCGATCCCGGAGGCTCATGTCAGGATGTGACATCAGCTTTATCCCACGACGGGAAGGCCCATGCCCAACACTGTGCTGACTTGTTGAGTCTGAGAATGGGACCAACCACAGACATCGTAAAAAGCTCTTAAATAACCATTCCCTGATAAGCTGCCCTTATGAATAAATATGAAATAGGGTGGCAGGCGACTCACACTGAAGTGATGTCCGCGGTCTACATGGGCTTTTTGTGAGAGGCCCTCAGTAGACACACCCCTGGATGTCATGGATGCTGCCAAGTGTACTGTATGACCTTGTCTTCCTTGAAAATGCTCTTTCCTTAAACTAGGTACCTTGAATGCATAGTTGACTCAAAACTTCTGCCCTCTCCCCTTTGGGTGTGGACATGGCTTTGAACTATGTCTCGGTTCATGTTGTTAATGGAATGATCTCTGTGGTAACTGTGTGTGGCAAGGTTTGAGAGTGTCGTCTAGGAATGGCAGGCTCATGACGAGGGAGTTTTCTCAGTGACTCACGCCTGTGTGAGAAAGTTAACAACTGTAGCATTAAGTTTCATCTAACCGTGGACTTACTAATGTCTGAACATATTCTACCATGAAGGTATTTCTTCCATGTAAACAATACATGCTAATTTTGCCCAAACAGATCTCATGGCCTGTTTTCATCACTTTTTAATGCACCCATGCTGGTTTTGCTTGATCCTCTTTTGTCCTGCTGTTTCCATAGGTAGCTGATTCTCGAGTCTCCATTGGTTTGTTTCCAACCCGCTAGGTGAGTGAGCGAGCGAGCTTCCTGCCAGCTTCAGATAGGCTTTGAAGCACTCTTACTTTGCAGTAGGGCTGGGCCCTGCCATGGCCAAATGATCCCATTCTGGCTTGGACCACTTTCCAGACCAGTCCCTCCCCATACCAGTCAAGTAGATTTTTCCTGGCCAGCTTCTGAAGTAGCTGTCAGAAGGGGGAACCACAGGATGGTGGTACAGCATCTGTCTCTCATGTGTTCTCATTTTACTCCCTGAAACCTGGTCTTAATCTCAAGTGGACTCCAGAACTCCAAACACTTATTTTTCTCATGCATTATAGCCAACTTTCCAAGAAAGGAAAAAGGTCTTATGTTGAGCAGAAATGGTATCTGGAAGCCATTTTTTTTGGTCCACAGTAAGTGGTAAGGGTGAGGGGAAATCTTAGGTTTCTCTCTCTCTCTCTCTCTCTCTCTCTCTCTCTCTCCACCTCCCTGTATGTGTGTGTGTGTGTGTGTGTGTGAGAGAGAGAGAGAGAGATATATCAAGGTAGCAGCAATGAACTGAATCCCATGCATCACTTGGTGCACCCCCTCGCAGCCTTCTCTGGCACTGGGGAACCGTTCTCTTGGGTTTCCTCAGTGTTACTGGCAGTGTTGGTACAGGAAAGTATTATAGCTTTGCTCTTTGCTCCTCCAAGCTGTTCTTATTCAACCATAATTGGTCTAGAAAAGCAAAGGAGGTGAGGTAAGACATCATTAA
Source organism: Tokudaia tokunoshimensis (assembly GCA_036184795.1). NCBI lineage: Eukaryota > Metazoa > Chordata > Mammalia > Rodentia > Muridae > Tokudaia > Tokudaia tokunoshimensis. Next base: position 55,920,604 of record BTHU01000006.1, read on the forward strand.
AAGAAATAAGCTTCTGTGTTTACCTTTAAAAAAAGATGTTTAGAATAAAGCCAGACAAAGTAAAGTTGACTTATATTTAATTAAGCAAGAGTCTAAAAACAATTCTAGTTTCAAATTCTACCATGAAATTTTGTAACTTGAAAAAACTCACTCTGTAGTTTGAATCAGTTTATAAAGTGAGCTTCCAACATAAATTAGCAAGGCCAACGTTCTCTTATTATTTCAATAAGAAGAGACAAAAAGAGAATTGATCTAAAACCAGAACCTAATTTGTATTTCTCTTTCCCATTGCTTCAGGAAAAACTGATTTTTGTGTGTATATGTGTATATATGGGTGTTTGCATGTATATATGTGTGAGTATATGTGTATGGCTCACAGTTTAACCACCTTCATGTATGATGTGAAGCAAGCTTCTGAATATTTTTTTAAATATTTATTTATTCATTTAGTTATTTATGTACTGTAGCTGTACATATAGTTGTGAGCCTTCATGTGGTTGCTTGCTCTGGCCCAAAGATTTATTTATTATTATATGTAAGTACACTGTTGTCTTTAGACACACCAGAAGAGGGTGTCAGGTCTCATTACGGATGGTTGTGAGCCACCATGTGGTTTCTGGAATTTGAACTCAGGACCTTTGGGAGAGCAGTCAGTGCTCTTACCCACTGAGCCATCTCACCAATATGCTTCTGAGTCTTTTTAGGTCTTTTCTCCTTTGCCTAACTTCTCCTCCCCCTCTTCTCCTTCTCCTCCTCCTCTTCCTCCTCCTCCTTCTTCTCTTCCTCCTCTTCTTCCCCTTCTTCCTTCTCCTTCTCTGTCTCCTCCCTCTCTTTCTTGTCCTCCTCCTTGTCCTCATCTTCCTAGTCCTCCTCCTTCTTTCTTTTTTTTTTCTCCTCCTTCTTTCTATTTGCCACATGGGGAGCATAAGTTCTGGAAAGAATAAATATAGTTTTATGTATAAAATACTTAAACAATTTTTGTTAGTTCACTATACAAAGAAGAAATATTTATGGTAAAATATAACAAGTAAGGTCATTCATTGTTCCTTCTTAAATTTAGTAATTTTGTGATAGTAGTAGATACAGTATGTAGAGAGTATCTGTGTGCAACATGGAGGACATATGTGTATATGTGTGAATGTGTGTTGTGTATGTATTCATGTGTGGGTACATACGTGTATAATGTGATTGTGTGTATGGTATATGTGTGCACGTGTACGTGTCTTTGAAGGAGAAAATATACATTTCTAAGTTTTGCACTACAATCACGAATTCAAAAGGAGAGGAAGAGAAAGTGCTCATTTGTGTAGCACAAAGGTGAGCATGGTTAGAATCCAATGGTGATGTAGTCACACCCTCACAAGGAATGACTTCCTGTATGTACAGTATAGTCATTTAACCTGAGGACTGGGAAGTGGTACAGGGCAATTCTCAAACTGAAAAGATTGTGCAAACAAAGCCTGTAACAGTCTTTGCATATTCAGATTGCCTTTAAAAGTTACAAAAGCCATGGTCTAATTCTCACCACTGGGCTTATTTAATATTTAATTCAACTTAATTTTATGTTAATGGTAGCAAAAGTCTGTGATCACTTCTTTTGCCTTTTTGAAGGAAGTAAAACATAAACCTGGTAGGGACAGAAGATCTTAAAGCGTGGCCAGCTTGATTAGAGCACCCAGAGCCCCTCCCTGTGGGAAATGACTTTACCCAGCTTTCTTCCAGCCTAGCTGCTTCTCTCCAAAGTCCTACAGGAGCCCAGGCCAGTGTCATAGACACAGCCATTCCTGTCCTGTTGTTCTATTCCCTGCTGCCCAGTTCTGTGGGTCTGAGGAAGCCATATTCTGAATTCCCTTTCCTCACACGATTTCCTGTGCTTCTTTTCTGTTTACAGCAGGCTTGTAGGATTATAGCTTTCCTGACTTTTTAAAGGTTCCCTATTTGGTTCACTATCCGAAGCACCTGACAGTGGGTACTGGGAAATGCACTGCCCAAGTATCTGATGACAAATTATTTTTGGGCATGTCTGTGAGAGTGTCTCCATAAAAGATTAGCATGTATGCTACAGGATTGAGTAAAACAGCAGGCTCACCCCTACTGTTGGGAATCCTGTAACCTGCTGAGAATCAGAAGGCTGAGAAGCTGAGTTATCTTTCCTCAGCCTGATTCTAAGTGTTGGCCTTTTTTGCTATGGATTCCAGACTTTCATGTCTTCAGATGCAATCTGGGACCTATGTGGTGACTCTCTGGATCCAGGCCTTCGAACTGTCACCATGTCTCCAGCAAGAAGCTGGAAGGTCTGGAGACTTCCCAGCATCTGCAACCACACCAGTATCAGGCCAGTTCCTCCTGATGGTTAGATTTCTCACATTCAGACTCCAGCCACCATCTTCCCTAGCCAGGTAATGACAACAGGTCTAAGACTCGAGGAGCCTTAACTTACCAGAGACCCCCTGAGTGAACAATGTGGAGACGGGAATCGATGCAAAAAGCAAGAGGAATTTTATTTAGTCCAGCATGCTGGGGTCACCTTGTACATGGGGAGAGAACAACCACTAGCAGCGGGCTGCATGGGTCTTTATACAGTCCTCAGGGCAGCCGCCATTAGGCACAATGTGATTGGCAGAACAGTGTTACCTTTAAATTAGTTGGTTGTTAGGGGATGAGGTAGGGGGCCAAGGGTCTCAGAATAACTCTGGGCCTCCCTTAGCCACAGAGACCTCCCTATGGTCTGAGGAATGTAATTTAGCCTCTCCCTTCTGGGAGGGGCAAGTGTTCCATGACTTTTCCAAAGTTCCTGAGCTAACCCTTTCACAGGTAGCCATTCAAACTCACTTCCAGGTTCCTGTTGCCAGCTCCCACTAATCCAGTCAAAAATGCTCTATCTCCCCTTAAATTGCTTATCTGCTCCTGCAAGCTAAACCAGTCAGAACTGCTCTATCCCCCTTAGTTTACATTGCCTATCCTCTCCAGTTGGCCCTACTTGCTGGAGTTCAGTACTTGGATTGAGTTGAGATTTTCATCTCTTGCTTCTTCCTTTTTTCTCGTGAGCGCATGGTTTGAGTTCCTTCTCTAAGACTCAATAGTTTTTGTCAGCAATCTATTATTAGCCACCTTGACCTTTGTCCTCCCAACCTTTTTTTTCCTGAGCTATCCTCATGTTTTAGTGCTCCCTCCTGAATGAGACCAGGAGATGGGAATAGTTCCAGCTCTGATACTGGCATGGTTTTTACACTTTGCAGCTGTATCATTCAGTTCTTTAATGGTTTCCACACTGGAGTATTACAATGTAAAGCACTCAGCTGGCCATAGTGGCATACCTGTTTAAACCCAGCACTGCAGGGGCAGGGTGGGGGAGGGGAGAGGGTCGGGGAGAGGCAGGCAGATCTTTGTGACTTTGAAGTCAGCCTGTTCTACATACCAACTCCCAGGGCAGGGCTTCTCAGTGAAACCCCTTGATGAATAAATAAATACACTTTAAGCAATCAAAATGAAAAGTTCCTTTCTTCAGTTACACTATGACTGTCCAGTGGCCAAATATATCTAGTAATTATCATATTGAATCCTTTGGAGAATTTTCTGTTGATGCAGAGTTCAAACAGACACCTTGTACTTAGGGTCTGACATCCTCCTGTCTCCTATAAAAATGATGCCTGATCCTTCTTTCTTGTGTTTCTTAATTCATCTTTCTCTATTAGATGCTGTTTCTTGACCCACGGACATATACATATTCTCTCACCTAAAAGAGATCCCTCCTACAAAGCTGTCTTCTCTTTCACCCTCACATTCCTTTAGACCAGTGGTTCTCAATCTTCCTAATGCTGCGACCCTTCAGTACATTTCTTCACATTGTGGTGACTTCCAACCATAAAATTATTTGTGTTGCTACTTCATAACTGTAATTTTGCTACTGTTATGAATGTAAACATCTGATATGAGACCTCCCAAAGGGGTCACGACTCACAGGTTGAGAAACACTGATTTAGATACTGTTAAAGTTCATACACCACCATGGTACACACATATAGGTACTCAGAGAGACCTTATATTTAATATCTCCGAATAACCATGTTTATGTTGTCATACTACAAATTGCCACCAAATTACCTCTCCATGGCCACCCTATCACAGTCCTTTTAGATATGTGATGACTTGATCTTACTGTGATGGCATCTGAGTCCAGCTTTCACCATCTCTGATCTTTCCTTTGGTCCCTTTGTGTATCCATTTTCTTCTGCCGATCTTTGATGTGGTTAACTCATAATCTTTTATCCTTAGCTGTATTCTTCAACTGCTGTATTGTTGATGGTTCCTTGCTCTCCGGATTGAGTAGAAACTCCACTCTCAGTTCATCTGTGCTCTTAGCAGTACGGAATGTCTTGTATAGATCTATTTGTCTATCTATCTATCTATCTATCTATCTATCTATCTATCTATCTATCTATCTATCTATCTATCTATCTACACATACATACAACACACAACACACATATATACTTTTAGTTATTTTTATTAATCTACACTCATTTTACAAAATTATGGGTTTCATTATGATAGAGTAATTGCATGTGTAATGGATTTTTACCTTATTATTTTTAATGCTTCTCCATTGACTGGGGGTGGGGCTCAGGGGTAGAACACTTATCTTATGTGGTGGTTTGGATGAGAATGATCCCCATAGGCTAATAGACTTGAGTGCTTGGTTCTCAGTTTGGTGGAACTGTTTGAGAAGGATTACGAGGTGTGGTCTTTTTGGAACAGATGTGTTAAAGCCCTATACCATTCCCAGTTTCTCTCTCAGCTCTTTGCCTTATGATTGCCATATCAAGATGTAAACTCTCAGCTATTGCCCCAGCACCATCCCTGCTTGCTTGGTGCCTTGATCTCTGTCATGATGGTTATGGACTCACCCTCTGAAGCCACAAAGGACCCTACAAACTCTTTTGAAGGTTACCTTACTCATGGTATCTTATCACAGCAATAAAATAACTAAGACATCTAGCATGCATAAAATCCCAGGATCAAGTCCCAGCACCACAAAATAAAAAAATCTAATTACCTCTTCCTCTCTTAATGGTCCCTTCCTCTTTCTTAGTAGTCACTATGAATCTAGATTCTGTATTTGAGAGAAATATCACATTATTTGTATGAGTCTGGCTTATTTAGCTTAATATGATTATCTTTATCATCCATATTTTTCCAAATGGCAGAATCTAGTTGCTCTTAGTGGCTGGAAAGTTTTCCAGTGTGTGTGTGTGTGTGTGTGTGTGTATGTGTGTGTGTGTGTGTGTATGTGTGTGTGTGTGTGTGTCAGTGTCCATGTCTCTGTGCATGTGTCTGTGTGTATCTTTATGTATATGTGTTTTCACACACTCTCCCATTTGTAAAAACTGTAAAAATATCTTATTTTGTATTACAAACCATTCTGTCAGGTCCAGAATTTACCAATATGTATTATTTTTCATTCACATCAAATTTGTGACATTTTGATATAATACTTGTAGTATTTAAACATTCCAGCATAGCTTTAGGATGAAACATGACCTAACAGCCTTTTAATATTTTTTAAACAGAGTAGAGTATATAGAAGATGGTTATGAGCAAAACCTTTTTGAAAGTTCTGAAGATTTGGAGGGAATCAGGTAGAAAAATTTCTTCAGTTTCAAGATATGAAAGACCACAGGGGAACTTCCTGGGAAATCATTGCTCTTTGAAAAAGTTTTTAAATGATTTAAGGTATTTCTTGGAAGTTGATTTCTGAGAAGTTATGAATAACTTCTCACATAGCATTGAGTATAAACAAATCTACCACTCAGTGCATTCCTTATGTAAAGTTTGGGAACTAGCTTGAACCTTACATTATTCTATGATAGTCTATATTTAGCTAAGAACACATACTTAAAGGTCTTAGGAATTTTGGTGCTTTACAATACTGCATATCAGTTTGGAAGTAAGTATTTTGTGTTTATTGATTGCATTAAATAGATTGTTTGGGGGACTTTGTGTTCATACCTGGTAAGGTTGTGCTTCTCCAAACACTAGAGAATACAGTGCTTCTGTAACTCAAGCCATCACTTATTAAACTGACTATGTCTAAAGTGTATAATATCACTAGTACATGTTTAAGGAAAGTTCTTGATTGGCTGAGGGGCTGATGGAATTTTTAAATATTAGTTGTCAGGGTCATCAAACTTTAGGTATAAGAGTATTTCAGTGTGAAATTCTCTCAGATTGCTAAGCCCCATTCCAAAGTACTAAATGGAAAGCTAGAAATTTATTCTTGTGTACCTCTGAATAATAAAGATAATTCACAATGTCTCATGCAGTTTATTTCTACTGTTGTGTTAACACATGGTGAATACGAGCGGGTACCTGGACCTTGCTTGCAAGAAGACTCTGATGTGTTTTCAGAAGCCAGGAATGTGTTCTGAGAATAAATCAATGACGTTCCCAGTTGTATGAGTTGGGGAGACATAGAACGCTGAAAACTCTGAGGCACCAGTGTGGTAGAATGGGCCATGGGCCTCAACATGGAGCGATGAGTGCTCTGATGTGTGGATTATGATGCAGCTATGTGCCCAGGGTGGGAGAGCCCTGCTCAACTGTCTGTGAGTGGAGCTGTCTGCATGTGGTACCTGAGAGAAGAGAGCTGAGTGCATGGTGACAGACCATGGGGAAGGGACCAACATGTGATTGGCTGACCTGGGTTCCTCATGGATGCTGCCAGAAGAGAAAGAGAGAAGCAGAGCAGGCATTCCAGACCTTAGGAATGGAGAGCAGAGCAGGCATTCCAGACCTTAGGAATGGAAACCTTTAGGAAGGATGAGGAAGGGTCTGGGATACTGGAGCCAGAAATTGAATCCTGGTTTACTCTACCATCTATTCATATGTCCAGTCTATTGCTTTCATTTTTAATCCATTTAGATAGGTTATAATCACCTTATATATGCATATCCATGCACGCATGTGTGTGTGTGTGTGTGTATGCATAACTAATGGTTTTCAGGGACAAATGACAGGTTTATGGGATGCAGACTAGCAATGCTTATTTGCTTTTTTTTTCTTGATTTAGTGAATGATACTTACTAATTTTTCTTTCCACAATTTGCAAAATTCTGTGTGTATAGGAAAATGACACAAAGCACAACAAATACCTATTGAATCAATATAACATTCCTGAGGGAAGACATCATGCTCTTTATGGTTCTTTACGGCTCCTGCTGTGATATTTTGCATTCAATATATGTCAACAGTTATAAGGTTATAAAGAATATTGTTATTCAGATGCGGGGGCTGTGGCCCCTGGAGATCACATAACAAGGACCTAGCGCTGGTGACTCCAGATTCTTACCGGGTTTCTCATGTCTGACTCCTAGATTTCTCGGACACTATGGTACCTTTTCTAAAGTAATGAGAATGTACTGATATGTCTCTATCTGCCAGGTGATGTGGTCTGTCTAGGAGAGCTAAGCATAATACTTCAAGTTATCAGTGTCTCACAGATTCCTCTGCTCATTCTTCTCAATAAAAGGTTCATGTATTGATGTTCTAATGTGAAGACTGTTCATCTAATGGTGATTTCTACTGAAATCTCCCTCCCATCTCTCTGCTGCTGGCCAACTGGCCTCCCTCATCTGTTCTTCAGCTCTTGCGCTCTTTCCTTCTATGACTTCCAGACTGATCTCACAGCTTTTCTGTAGCCAAATGACATTGGTCTTTATGCCTCGCCACTTGGAACCCAACAAGGGCAGAAATGAACTGCTCCTCCCACTAGCCCTAGAAGTACCTCCGTGCCGTGTGTATTGATGCCACTTGATGATCGTGTTTTGGGTATCAATAGAGCACATGCATCATCAATAATGATGCTGTCAGGCACTTGGCTCTGAATAGACCAATAGTCATTTGAAGAGTGTGCTCAGAAAATTAAGTGGAAAAAAAATCACCCAGAATTATAACAGCTCGGAGACAAAAGATGACATAAAAGGAAGTAAAAACTGAAAAGGTAAACATGCACACTGGAATATCTAAGTCAGAATGCATATTATCATTTTAAGCTACGTCTACTGTGAGTCTTTGTTTTTAATGGCAGATCTTTGCTTTCTATTGAGTGTTTAGTTTTGCAGAAGCCCTTGCAATACACACTGTGTGTGAAGACAGCAGGTGGCAGGGACCTTGGAGATCATTCAGTGGAAATATGAAACCACTCAGAGTGTACAAGGTGGGTGAGTCTCAGGGTGCAGACTCCTGAGAGCCTTCTGACCACCAGTCTCTCCACACATCCCACAGCTTTCCTAGCAGCCCTCTCAGTTTTAGGAAACAGCCGCTCCCCCTTGGTGACTGGCTTCTCCATGTGATATAGACACACTCATGTTTCCCTTTGACCACTGCTTCTGGAGGAAGACAGGTATGTCCACAATGTCAGACTCCCTGAAACCTGCAAGAGTTGTCTTCATTTGTGTGAGGATGCAGGTTGAGCGTCTGTGATCTGAAAAGTCACAAGTCCAGCGAACTGCCAAACCTGAAATCTTTCAGCACTGACAAGATAGGAACAAGAGGAAAGTTCCAGACCATGAAAGCAGTTCATGCACGAGGTTATCAAGAACACTGTTTAAGATGTCTGAGAGGCAGCTTGTCTGATGTGCACATAAAAAGAGAAACAGAAACATTCTAAATCCAGAAATTCCCCAATTGGAAACTTCTCATCTCAGAACTTTAGAGATCCTCTGCTTGCAGTGACTGACACTCTCAGGTGACCCACACAAGAGTGGCTGCGTAGATTCAGTGTGAGCCTTTCACCTAAGTTCACAAGTCTACTTCTCTGTCACAGATGTAGGGTTGGGGTTGTGGAGAAAACATTATGCAATGGGTGAGCACAGACACTGAGGACCTTTCTAGACTTCTACATACCCCCAATTCATCAGCTTCCCAGAAACCGTACACTGTGTAAAGTAGGGACAATGTGGTGGTCTCTTTGCATTTGTCAGGACACATGTATGTCAAGATGAGCAAAGTCATGAATTTTTCTGAAAGTTTAAATACCTACTTAGTGTTTTTTGATAAACCAATATGTGAATAAGCACACGATTCTTCAAGCAAACAACAAAATATAGTGCCTTGTCACAAGAGATTTATTGTCATTTATAGTAAATTACAGTCTTAGGAAAATATAAAACAGAAAGCCTAAACTCAGGAACAATCCTTGCCACAGTATAATGTGCATTTTTGTTTGACTATATAATAAAACCACATTTTTTGATGGTTAAGCTTACTTGGAAGAAATTTTTACCAGTTAATAATGTACATGCTCCTTTCTTTAAACCCATATAAATGTTGCTACCTTATTATTTATACAGTGGAGACCTAAGTTTAAAAATCAAATTAAAATCTTTACGTCAGTGAAGGTACAGGGATCACTGGGAATTTGAAATAATAGGGAACTGATGTTTTACTCAACTAACAAAACATTTTCTGATATTCCCAGAACAAAACAAGTAATAGGTCACTATTTTTGAAATTGAAATACTGATTCATTAAAAAATAAGTTGTTTGGAAAACACAGGTCTACAGAAATGGTTCAGTGAGTAGGAGACTTGCTCTGTGAACTCAAGGCACTTAGATAAGGTCCCTTACACCCAGGCATGGCTGCAGGACCCAGTCTGCCCAAAGGACAAAGGACAGTCTGCTTTCAGTATAGTGGGAGACCGTGTCTTAAAGCATAAGGTAGAGGGCAACAGAAGACATGGGGTGCTCTGTTTTGGTCTCTGCATGTACACTGACAGCATATATCCACACATTAATGTGCATATACTACACACATACAGCACACAGAGGCAGACACATACACATACATGCACATACATATGCACGCAGATACATACACACAGAGAAACATACACACAGACACACACACACACACACAACACAGGCCTTAGTTTTGTTGTTCATAACAAGTAGAATACAAGCTACAGCAGTATCTTATTTACTTGATTATGAATTTTCAGTTTCCTCCAAAAATTTTCAGAATATCCCAAATTTACATATAAGGTTACATAGCAATTGTGAAACAAGTGGAGGCAGCTAACACGTCCTCGTGGGACAGCAGCAATGACATCATCTCATCCCCGGCAGCAATGACATCATCTCATCCCTGGAATGCTGTTTGAAAGAGGGTTAACTATAAAACCGAGATAGCAGACCAGTGACTCAGAACAGTGGGGTTTGTCTCAAGAGATATCATGAGGTATTTTTAGTTCC